>OX375870.1:82901463-83355808 GCA_947359475.1 Heligmosomoides polygyrus bakeri
TTTCCCGACTTCGATTTCTGCCAATGTTTGGGCCATTAACGTGGGAAGGCAAAGAAATAGAAATGACGTTCGCCGACAGCTCGTTATCTCTGCTTACGTTTGAGTTTTCCGCGTGAAATTAACCTTTAGAAAGTGGATGATTTACTCTATAAGGTATTTTCTCGCTCCGTTAGGTTTTGGCTCATTTTCAGGTCATTAACATGGAGCATCCAGAAAGCAAACTATTTTTACCACCAGCTCTAGTGTTATAAGTCATCCGACAGAGAAAGTTTTGCTCAATCAAAGCTTTTGTTGCGCTTACTGTTATATTGTTATATTTTTATATTGTGTTGTTGTTTTTATATATTTCGCTTTTCCCGTTTTACCTTTGTTACCTCAGTTTTCATGTTAAAAAGAGAAAAAGACATTTACCAACAGTTTCTTTTCATTTAAGATTCCGCTAAAAATTGACAAAAATCGTAATGGGGAAAAAGCAAAACATACTTTGTGATAGGTCAAAACATTCTCCTTTGAATAGTACATGATACAAACCAAAAAAAAATCTCCAAAGTCTAGAAGCTGTTGGTAAAAACAGTTTATGTCTGTCTTCTCATCACTCCAATTTAATACCCTGAGAATTAATAAAAACCAAAATGAACGAAAACTCAGCAAATAGTCTTATAGTGCAAGTCAAACTCTCTAATGGTTTATCACATTGTGCAAAAAAAAAAACTTTGGGCAAATAAGAGCTGTCGGCGATGGCCATTTTTTGACTTTCCACTTCATTGACCTAAAAATTGATAAAAATCAAAACGTGAAAAGCAAACATATTATCTGATGAGAAACTCATTTTCTCCTGATTGATATATAAGATTATGCAAAAAAAATTCGGCGAAATTTAGAATAAAATGTTTCAAAAACGGTGAGGACTTAGTTTCCAACCTAATACAACCTTGGACCAAATGACGAGAGGACATTTGTGATTTATATTCGTTTGTTTCTACGGATGATCTTAAAATGTGGACAAAGCTTTGAATTACTTCACGAATTTGTAGCTCATCGTCCAGATAGTTTTGTTTTGTTTTTTTTCAGCAGTACATTCCTCACTGATGAGTTTTCCGACTATCCCTTCCAAAGGAATGTAGTTCCCAAAATTCGATTCACTTCTGACATGTCGCTTCCGAGATTCAACATCATTACCTAGAAAAAAACTGAGCGTTTTAGCAGCCCTGATAAGTTTTCATTGCCTAATCCTTTAATCAACTCTTGTTTACTTCTTGTTTACTTTTCTAGAAGGCATGTTGAGAACTTTATTTGCATTTAAAGTGATGTTTTTCTCTCATACGCACGGTGCCAAAAGCGTACATCCATCGCAGGCAGCGAAACGTAAGGATCCGTTTATACTTCGACGCCGAGCGACGCGATCGATCAATATGGCCACTATACATACAATCGCGCCGCTTGGCGTTAGAAGTATAAATGGGCCTAACCAAAAAAAGAACGATGAAATGACCACTGTAGCGGAAGCACTCAGTCCGGCCTAACAATACTGATCCAGAAGATTCAGAGTTTAGCGAAAAAGTACAAAACTGTATTAATTCGTTCACCTCTTGATTAGCGTGCTGTGACTGTTCATTTTCATCGACTTGATGAGGACGACGTCCATCACGGGAAGTAATATTCGAAGTCTGTAAAGCTTTTCCTAAGGAGCGTGAAATTCAAGAACGGGAGAAGAAATGGGAGCAATGTTTGTTTCTGTTTCACAGTTCGCTTCACTCACAATTGTTCTATACGTCGCGATAAATAATTTATTAGAAAGAAAAGAAAGCAAAACCTCATTCGGTCTTTCGTCGAAGCGGTGGATAATGTCATTGAACATATTTTGAGAACTCGAAGAGCGAGCGACCTGGTGGGAGACCTGGGAAACATCATCCGAGTCCTAAATTATCGGAAAAACAGAGATACGCTTTATGACATAATTTTTAACTATACAGATTACAGATTCTGCAGACTCTATCACAACAACAGCTAGTAGTATTGAGTTTGATATTGGAATGTTTCTTTAGGCAGTGTGATGAACGCACTATAGGAACTCGGCCCGTGGTAGAGCAGCCGGAGGAGGCGCCGGCTGTCACGTGACTCCGATCCAAGGTTCATGGTTCGGATTTTCTGCTCAAGACAAGAAAATCCCACATCCTTCCGGTGTTGGTCTTGTCTGGGAAGGATAAAACACTGATCTGTTCATTGGCTGGCCATCTCGAGCTGTTGTATAGGTCAAATACGCATTCAAATTATCTCCACGTTATCTCGAAGAAATATAATGCGTTAAAAAGATCGTTTTAAAGAGGTCCACTAACGCTGACCTTTGTCCATGCCCATATCTGACTTGCTTTAAGAGAAACAACATTGATGATCGGTCCATGAAGGTTCCCGCTAACCGCCTCTCCAAGGTGCACAAAAAATGCTGCATCATGTGAAATTTCGTAAAGCAATGTTTTCAGTAATACCTCAAATAGCGAATTCACTGACAAGGACGTCAATGAGATGACCGTAGAGATTCTCAAAGCGACCTATAGTGTTCTAGGGCGTTGGCTGGGAAACACCATAGTGGCTTCAAAATTTCACCGTTGTAGTTTCAAAATTTCCTGCGGCCCTCTGGATAGGTCAAAAATGGCAAAATACTGCAGCGCTTCAATGTGGGCTGGTAACGCAAAACTTATGCCTGGTGTACCCTCGACTTGCTCAGAAATAATTCTGGAAAAGGTATGAATCTCAGCGGTCACTAGCTGACCTTCCCCGTGAGCTTCATTTGTGATGATGAAATTTCACTATTCTTCTGCGAATCTCGAAGTCAAAAATCTAAAGGTTGCTCTCTTTGCTAACGATGTTGTAACTTGTTGCGATCAAAACTCTAGCGCCATGCGGGTCTCGAACCAGCACCGCCTTCTAGCTCGGCAGAAATGCTCTATCCCACCACCGGCACTGTTTGATCGACATCCACACCTCGTGGGACCATTAAGCACTCACAAGTACACCAGAATGAGCCGGCCGCTGTAATAACGTAAAGCATCCCTGACCAGTTAGCAGGTTGTGCGGGTTTGAGTTCCGCCTGGAGCTAGAGTTTTGATCGCAACAAAACAACGCTACGAGAGCCTACAACGTCAGTGCCAGCCACTTTATTCTTAAAGAAAATGAATTGGACCGAAAAACTGCTTACAGCCTGAAATGTTGTCATTCAGCTTTGCCAGCAAGCTTCATGCAAGAATAGCAAAACTTTTTGGTCTGTGAAAAGCGCAAAAAAGCGCACATTTTCAGCAGTTTGTCAACCTCGGAAAAGAATTCGTAGTTTACATTTTCTGCACTGTCAGGCTAGTTGCTAGTATCTGACCGCTATGTTTTCTAACGGTCCCAATTTAGCGGCCTAATCTGCTAGATGGGGACCGTTATAAAACGACGTGTAGCGGTAGCGGCTGGATGGGCGCGTGAAGCGCAATCGGAGGAGGTGCCGGCTGTCGCGTGCACCCGATAGCAGGCTTCTGGCTGAGACTTCGTGCCCAGGCCAACCAAGCCTTCTGTCCCTCCGTAATAGGTATTAGGTTGTCCCACAAGTCCCCGCCGTTTTCTCAACGATTCATTGCGGATTTCGCCGGCGGTCTCTTGCATAGCGCTATACAGCTTTCGGAAGAGAACGACTTCCTTTATCAGAGCATGTATTGCATTCCTTTTTTCATCCTGAATTTTGTCAATTTCTAGGTCCTTATAGTGAAAAGTGAAAAAGTGGCCATCTGCGTAGTCGCTTCTCTCCGCTTAGGCCTATATCATACCATCGCTCACCCCCGAGCGAAGCCTAATGATAAGCTCCCATATCGATCGCGCGAAGCGATGAGTCGATATGGAAGCCCATCATTAAGCTTCGCTCGGGGTGAGCGATGGCATGACATAGGCCTTCGGTTTGGAATTTTTGCGCAGTTTTTCATAGCAATTGGAAGAACATATTCTGTCATACAAGAATACGTGTTGGCGCTATTTGATCATTTGTCCCTTACAAATGCTCCGACACGCCTAACGGCGTGTCTCGTACTTGCGCGCTTCTCGCGACTGTACAGCATCACCGACCTATGGAAAGCAGTTTTTGTAAATCATAATATTCGCTGACATCTAGGACCTGGAGCGTACTTTCTCGGCATCAAGCCGTTCACTACTTCGGTACTTTCACCATACGCATCTGGCATACCTCCGATTCGCTCCCGCGACAATCGCGCCGGGATCCCTCATCTGGCCAATCGCCGACCTTGCCACGCACTGGTTTGTGCCTCGCAGTACTTCTGTCCCTCACATTGCTCCTCCGCAACTGTTCTCATGCTCAACAGCTAGCGTTTCCAGATATCGTTGACATGTCTACCGAAGCCAGGTTCCCCTCACTCGTTTCTTCTTACTGGATCTAATTGCTGGTCCGCCTACTGGTCTTCCCTCCCCATCCTCCTGGTCCCAGCTCTTGGCCCACTTCTTTGTTTCCACTATTGACCCCTAATGGTCTCTTCTTGCTGGTTTCTCCGTTCTGGCCCCTCCTCCAGGTTACTCCTTTCCTTCCTGGTCGCTCTCCTGGTCCACCCTAGAGGTCCCCTTACTGCCCTTCTCCACCACCCCTTAGTGGTTCTCCATGCTCACGGCAGACGTCGGTGACACGTATTTACAATCAGGACGCTTGTTGCGCGACGTAGTGAGCCCGTCTTCTGGATCCGAAGCTCAGAAGCGCGCGCAGTCGCTGCTGTGTTGAGCGTGAAGAGGCTATGCATATGGCAGATTGCTTGTTCTCCGTATGAATTCCCTTACGGCTCCCTTCTTGTTGGTTCGCCGTCCTGGTCCCGCCTCCAGGTCCTTTCTTCAAGGTATATTCCTCCTCCCCCCACCCCCTCCCCCCCCCCCCCCCCCCCGGGATCCTCCCTACTACTCTACCCGAATAAGTAGGCCTCCCACGCTCACGACACGACGGCGAGCGAACACCCATTGTGTGACATCGGTGTCACGTCCTCTAAATCCGGTCTCCCTCACTGGTAATGGATCCCCTTGCTAATCCTCCTTACTGCCCCCCCCCCCCCTTATTGTTTACTCCCTACTGGTCATTGCCTGAACCTTTCTTGGTGCCACCCACCTCCTGGCCTGCTTCATTGTTCCCGCTATCGACCCCCACCATCTCCATGCCTTCTCCAGGTCGTTTTCTCCTGGTCGCTGTCGGTTCTCCACCCTCGAAGTCCCTCTTCTACTCTTACCTCTTTATTGGTCTTCTAATGCTAATGGCACGAAGTCGGCTTCTGAATCTGGACGCTCAGAAACGCGCGTAGGTGCTGTTGTGTTAAGCAGCAAAGCGCTGTGCTTTCCGTGCTGCAGCAACATCCCACGTCCAATAGCAAATTTTGCCCGCGCTGTAGATGATATCCCACTCAGGTTAGATCACTCGACCGCCCCCGCTGTGGATGACGCGGCGTATCTCACTTAGGTTAGATCACTCAAACGTCATCGACCGCTAACTCAATTATATAGTGGCAGATGTAGTGGATGATGTCTCCTCTTCTGACTCCAGACGGTTGTGGTGCGACGAAGGGAGCCTGTCTTCTGGATTCAGGCACTCAGAAACGCGCGCAGACGCCGTTGTGTCAAGCAGAAGGAGGATGCGCTTCCTCTGCTGCAGTAGCATCTCATGCTCAGTTCTGAGAGCGATCCCTCGTCGTAAGACGACGGTGTTTCCTCTTCTGACTCCAGACGGTTGTGGTGCGACGAAGGGGACCCGTCCCCTGAATTCAGGCACTCAGAAATGCGCGCAGACGCCGTTGTGTCGAGCAGGAGAAGGCTACGCGTCCTCTGCTGTAACAACATCTTATGTTGAACGGCAGACGTTAGCCGCGTGAGGTACGCAGAGAAGTCGCATGGGGTTCGATGAGATTGCGAGTGGTCCAACGAGGCGTACCTCAGCAAGGTTTCTAACCTGACTGAGATACGCCTCATCATCTACAGGGCGGGGAGCTAACTCAATTATATAGTGACAAGTGCTCCGACACACCTTACGGCGTGTCTCGCACTTGCGCGCTTCGCGCGACTTTGTAGCATCACTGTGGCCTATGGAAAGTAGTTTTTGTAAAACATAAAATTCACTATCATCTAGGACTTGGTGCGTACTTTATCGGCATGAAGCCCTTCACCACTTCAGTAGTTTCATCATAGACATTCTTTCCTCACCGGCCAGTAAGGTCTTTGGTTTGTGCTGGGCAGTACTTCTGTCCCTCAGGTTGTTCCTCCGCAATCGTTCTTATGCTCAGCGGCTAGCGTTTCAACTTGTCGTTGACATGTCTTCCGAAGCCAGGTTCCCTCCTCTCGTTTCTTCTTACTGGATCTAATTGCTGGTCCGTCTTTACTGGTCTTCCCTCCCCCTCTTTAGTCCCCCACCTTCCTGGTCCCAACTACTGGCCCACTTCTTTGTTTCCACTATTGACACCTACTGGTCTCTTCTCGCTGGTTTCCCCGTCCTGTCCCCTCCTCCAGGTTCTTCCTTTCCTTCCTGGTCGCTCACCTGGTCCACCATAGAGGTCCCCCTTACCGTCCCCTTAGTGGTCCTCCCATGCTCACGGTTACACGTATTCAGAATTCGGATGCTTTCTGCGCGACGTAGGGGGCCCGTCTTCTGGATCCAGAAGCTCAGAAGACCCGTGTTCCGATCCAGAAGCTCAGAAGCGCGTGCAGTCGCCGCTGTGTCGAGCAGGAAGAGACTATGCATATGGCAGATTCGTCGTTCTCCGTATGAATTCCCTTAGGCCTATGGTATACTACCGTTCATCTCCGTGCCTATGTGGAACACGAGAATCAAAAGAAATACTGCAGTCAGCGAAGACGCGGAAAAAACCCCGCTAGAAAAGCATGACTTCGAAAAAACCGGCCTCCAATTGGTACATATCTATGGACATGTCAACGGAGCTTCCCTGTGACTTGTCCGGCACAGAAATGTAGATTTCGGTGCCGGCGAGGAAGTTCAGAGTGAAAAAAATGCGAGGATAGGCACAAAAGTGAGAAAAAACGGCCTAGAAGAATATCTCCTCAAAAAAGTAGTCGTTCAAGAAAAAAAAAACCCAAAATGAGTCTAGCCACGACGAAAACCCTACGAGGAGAACAACAGAGACATCACTTGACCACCCAACATCACCAGACGTATGTTGAAATTGCTGTGGTATGGTCACGAACCAAGGAAATGTCGAGATAAGTGAGCGAAAGTGCATAGAATAGGGCACAACAAGCGCTCCCCCCTCCGCGACCATTGCTGCCCGTCGCTCGCCGCTGTGCAGTGCACTGCGACGAGCGACGGGCTGCGACGGCCGTCGCACGGGAGTATGTTTCACCCCCGCGACGCGGAGGTATAACACCCCTCTGCGACGCATCGCGGGAGCGATGCCGCGTCAACCGACAACCGCGCCCCACTGCGCCGTCCACCACTGCAGCGAAGACGCGCCGTTGACAGTTGTCCCGCGCCCGTCGCTGGAGCGACGCGGGAGTATACCATAGGCCTTACAGCTCCCTTCTTGTTGGTTCCCCGTCGTGGTCCCGCCTCCAGGTCCCTTCTTCCAGGTAGATTCCTCCTCCTCCCCCCCCCCCCCCCCCCTCCCTCGAGATCTTCCCTACTACTCTATCCCAATTAAGTAGGTCTCCCACGCTCACGACACGACGACGGCGAGCGAACGCCCATTGTGTGACATCGGTATCACATCCTCTAAATCCGGTCTCTCTTAATGGTAATGGATCCCCTTGCTGATCCTCCTTACTGTTCCCCTCCCCTGATTGGTAACTTACTAATGATCCCTACATATTGCCTAAACTCCTCTTGGTGCCACCTCCTGGCCTGCTTCCTGTCCCCCACATCGACTATCTCGATGCTCCTCCTGGTCGCAGCCTCCTGATCGCTGTCGGTTCTCCACCCTCAAAGTCCCCCTTCTACCCTTACCCCTTTAGTAGTCTTCTCACGCTAATGGCATCAAGTCGGCTTCTGAATCTGGACGCTCAGTAACGCGAGTAGGTGTTGTTGTGTTAAGCAATAAAGGGCTGCGTTTCCCCTGCGGCAGCAAAACCCCACGTTCCCGCGCTGTAGACGATGAGGCGTACATCATTCAGGTTTGATCATCGACCGCCCTCGCTGTGGATAGTGCGGCGTATCTCACTTGGGTTAGATCACTCCACGGACAAACTCTTTTATATATAGGTGTTGATAGATTGATTTTTAGGTAATCACATTGGGACGTCCGACTTTTCCGCCCGAGTTTTTACTAAGATCTCCTGCTTTGGGGTGGAATTTTTGCCTGGAGTGATATGTGGTTCGGAAGGGGATGTCTTACTCAATAAGAGTTTTTGTCGCTTTATTGGGTCATGATGATTTCTGCCGAATATCAACAACTGAACAAGGAGGAGTTGTAGGTGAAAATGATTTTTCTCTCTTTGGAATTTTGACCAAGCCAAAAAGTCCACCCCAGAGCAGGAGCTGTCGGTAAGAATTTGGACGGATAAGTCAGACGTCCCAATTTGATGGCCTAAAAATCAATAAAGGAAAATGAGCAAATAGCGCCATCATAACTTGTAGAACAGAGCATTGTCTTTTAAATGCAATGAAAAACTGCGCGAAAATTCAAACCTAAGCGGAGAGAAGCGACTGCGCAGATGTCCACTTTTCACTTTAACGACCTAAAAATTGACAAAATTCAGGATGAAAAAGAATGCAAGACATGCTCTAATAGAGAAAATCACTCTTTCGAAAGCTGTATAGCGTTATGCAAGAGACCGCCGGCGAAATCTGCAATGAATCGTTGAAAAAACGGCGGAGACTTATGGGACAACCTAATAAATTGGTACCAGACTAGACTTGTTCGGGACAGATAAAGCGCCAATCTGTTCATGGCCACATCAAATCATTGTATGGCCAAACACGCATTCAAATCGCCTTCACGACATCCCGTAGAAGTAGAATGCATGACGCATTCCAAAAGTGATTGCATAACCCCGTCCTTTACCCTTTAATCTGCTAGATATGGTTTTTTTCATTGGCATACTCCCTTGTGGCTTCGCTTATGTCAATTACCCTCGGCATAGTAAATAAATGGACAAATAGACAAGTCGAAGAGATGCGCTCGTCCAGCATGTTGTCACAGTCTTTATATTAAAAGCGCGTGGCTCAGAAAAAAATCGAAAGAAGAAATAGTAATTTTTAGGGCGCAAAACCAAGTATACAGCCATTGTACTATCACTCAGGTAAGCATCAGGTCATACTGAACGATGGAATTTCATGAGCCAACAAACATGCAATAGTCTTTGGGGTTCTTTCCAGAATAAATTTTTAAATCGGAAATTGTTTGAACCACCTCTCAAAAAGCTGTATTTAATTTCGAAGAACTCGACTTGACGACTGTCCGGTGGTTTATTAATGTTGTTTTCAGTCTAAAGCGGAGATGGTGTGTGTTCCAATGATTGAGACTTCCAAATTTCCTTCTTCAATAGCGCTCACTGCACCCATTGATTAACATCTAGAAACTGCACACAGAAGAGCCCTTTGTTCTCTTTCTATCAAGATGAATAACAGTGAAGACAGATGATTCTCAAAAAAGCTGAGCTTACCGCTGTAGACGGGCACGGGTAAACAGTATCCGAAAAGTCGGTTGGGGTAGGCTCAATGCACATGTTTATGTATCGCGCATAATCGTATTCATGAGGAGCATCCGGAATTTCAAAGTAAGCTGAAATTATTTTCTTCAAGAACGCAATATAGTGTGTTTTCGATGCGTGTACGAAATTAAAAAAGAAACTGAGTGGAAGTGTCACAAACTTCATGTTGAGTGCTACTCCACATTGTTTTTATCCGCTGACCAAGATTCCGTGACGTCTAGAACGCTGGCTAATACCTCGAAGAGAATCAGGAAAGGTTTGTAGAAGGTGGTGCTACACACAGTATTACTGCATTACCACCTCAAGCCCCACCTCGTGGAGTGGAAAAAATTCTTGTTGCTTTGTTGTGGATGCTGCCAAGTCTGCCGAGTCTGAGGAAGCTCAATGAACATCCCATGGCAATTTTCAAAGTGGCCTATTGAGGGTTGTAGCGGGGTTATCCGAGAAGCACCGTGGTGGTTTTCAAATTTCCCGCAGAAATCTGGGTAGGTCAAAAACTTCAAAAAACCGTATCACTTCTGTCCGGGCCGATAATGCAAAACAAACGTCTGGAACTGCCATGTCGTGATTAGAATCTAACCTGCAAAAGGTTTGCGGCCGCATCAGTAGTGGAATTGCAGTGAACTCACAATTTGCTTGTTAAGGATACAGTAACCAAAGCGGAACATTGAGGTGCGCCGAGCACTAGCGAGGCGGCCAGGGCGGGATGACAGAGTGCGTATGGGGGCGGGCTTGCAGGAAGAGGTTCACGGGTTGGGGCCCGAGGGTTGAAAGTCTGCATTGCTGGGGTTGCTCATTGCTGTTTTGCTGATGTAAAGTGTATCTTGAACACCGAAGTGTACCATACTGACGTTATAACCTTACTTTAACCAGTATGATACGATTCAACCCCACCACTCTGCTCATCGAAAGGTAGAGACTGGTGCTACCACTACTCTAGAGATCGAAAGCAATTTTCGCCCATACTTCGTCTTGCCGGTTAATTGAGGCGCTGATCACAAACCTGATAAAGGTCTTCACGTGATCGCGTGATCCCGCATTTTCATGAGTGATCAAGGTTATCAATGTCAGTACGTAGAATCTCTTTCTTCAGCTATGTGATCAGGCTACCTTTCCGATCTTCTACTTTGAAATGGAAAGTAGTGCACGAAAAATAGATAATTAAGAAAAAGGGATGTCAGATTCGTGATCAGCAGCTTAAATAGTTTCCATAGGCGAGGAAAGGGCGAAATCAGTGGTCGTGAGCCCGCCATGCTTACTCACGGCACCCACAGTAGCCTATTGTGGTCGGCCAAATTTTCAAAAATGCATACTACATTCGTGCTCAGCAACCAAAATAACAGTACTGGGCGCTGTCACGATAATATGCACAACATTGAATGAACTTGAAGTGCTCAGAAATAAATCTGCAAAAGCTGTGGAGCTTTAATTCTAGTTATATGTTAGAAATCTGACAATTCATTAGGTTTCCTCAAGGAGGCTGGAGGGTACACTCAAGTGAATCATTCACTGCAGACTGGGCAGCGACTGGAGTACAAGTCTCTACACCGTCGATTAGCAGAGAGTGGTGGGCAGGCACGATGTAACAGGCAGCATCCTTGTTACATCGTATCATACGGGTTAAAGTAAGGTTATAACGTCAGTATGGTACACTACGATGTTCAAGATACATTTTATATCAGACAAACAGCAGTGAGCAAGCCCAGCAATGCAGGACCCCGACCACCGGATTCGAACTCACGACCCTGCTCCTACAAGTGCGCCCCCGCAATCACTCGGCCATCCTATCCCTGCCACCTCGCTCGTGAGCGGCGCACCTCAATTTTCCGCTTTGGTTACTGTATCCCTAACAAGCAAATTGTGAGTTCTCTGTAATTCCACTACTGATGCGGCCACAAACCTTTTGCAGGCTGGATTCTAATCACGACATGACAGTTCGAGACGTTTGTATTGTTTTATCGGCCCGCACTGAAGTGATACGGTTTTTTGCAATTCTTGACCTACCCAGATGTCCGCAGGAAATTTGAAACCACCACAGTGCTTCTCATGCAACCCCCCCCCCCCTACAACCCTCAATAAGTCACTTTGAAAATTGCCACGGGACGTTCATTGACCTCTCTTGTGAGATGTTAGCGTGTAACGCTCATACTTTATACTCTAGGACCTGACAATATCCACACTAAAGTATCTGCACAAATTGTTAGGGTGCAAAATAAGTTCTGTCCACTTTCTTCAACAAAAAAGAAAACGCGGCTTAGCTGCTCCTGAGCCACATGGCAAGTTGGATTGTGAAAATGTTCTGGAGTGCCCTTGGTTTACTATACAAATAAGACTGAGATTTGCACAGGGCAACGTTTGTGGCTAATTATGGCTTGTGACCACAACCACCTTCGACACTGCTTAATGAGTTCTATGAACGCCACACCCCAGCAGGAGGCTGCCGAAATACATGCAGCAGCTACGGCGAAGGGGCGGTCAAGGAACCTGCAAGATGGTTTGGTTGCATGGTTTTTCCGCTTTAAGTGAGGAGACCGCAGTTTAGAAGATGACACAAAGTTGGGACCCGGGACCAGGGATGGGCGGAATTTCTGTTTTCTGATTTTCTGGCCATTTTGGGCAAATTTTTTCTGTTTTCTGGAAAAATGGTCAAAAAGCTGACCAGAAAACAGAAAATGGGGGTGCGCGAACAAAATCATATTGCGGAAATCCGATAGACAGTATCCAAAAAGCATCATAGGATCATAAATTTCATTCCAAATGTTTGTAGAAAATTTATGTTTGTAGAAAATTTTAAATTGGAAGCATGTGGCATTCTTGGATGTGCTCATGTAGAAATTGCGCCATACAGTCATGATCTAATCCGCTTCGTTTGCCTGACTGATTGCATAAGTGCTGATGACATGGAGTCCCTTCATAGAAGATTTCTCGTCTTTCATAATTTGGCTTTCTTTTTCTTTTGAATTTCAGCAGTACTTTGGACCATCTACGACTACTTGCAACTTTATATCAAGGCTACAATACTAGTCTTCCGAAGGGCATTTATTTATCTATTAATTAACCGCTTGTCCTATAGTAACTGTGGGTAGGATTATTCTCCACTCCCGGTTTAAAAATTGAAAGTTGTTGGCCGGTCAGCCCCAATGATCGCTTTCTGCAGAGCCTTTGGCAAAGCTGCTTTTTTAAACTCCGAACATTACTCAGCTTTTAGTTGTCAAAAATTATGTAGAGACAGATAACTTCTAGTTACCTTTGATTTTGGTGATGTAGTGGTACAGCTGTGATACATTAAATTTTTTCATGAATCACCTGTATCATCTGTCGTCCTACTAATCATCGAGTTGTTCAAGCGGGAATCATCAGGTCTCCATTCGTCCCTGTCACCTGCCAGAGTGCTCCGATGAATAATCCCGGCTCAAGGGACAGGAAGAGCGTCATATCGTTCGTTCAGGGCTTTCACGAAGAAGTCCGACCAACGCGATGGTGGGCATCCTGGTGTACTTTTGACATCCTGCAGAATCCAGTCGATGACGGCTCTCGTCCAGCGGGTTTTCGTAAAGCGCACTACGCAGTCGGTCCGCCTAATTTTCGCGGGGTCTATGCGTCTCTAATCTTCGAACTTCGTGGAAGTTTAGAGCTTCGTCCCCCACTCTGAGCATCGTCCACTCCATTCTCTGCCGCGCGACGCTGATCGCGAATTCATCCTGCTTTCGTGTAGCTCAGGTCTCTGAGCCGCATGTTAGCACAAGAAGGAACAGTGGAGCCGGATAGGCGGGCACGGAGTCGGACGCCCTTCGTCTTCCTCACGACTTCTTCGACGCTCTTGAAAGCTCCCCAAGCCGCTCGTTTCCTTCTGATCAACTCTGGCACTAGGTTGTCGGCCATGTTGACTTCGCGACCTAGATACATGCAGCTGGAGCATTGTGAGATGTTCGCTCCGCTGAGCGAGAATGGGACATCAGAAACTTGTCCGTTCCTCATAAACATCGTCTTCGTAAGGTTCAGCTGCAGTCCAACGTTCCCACATGCACGATCGAAGTCGGCTAGCATTCGCTCCGCCTGGCTGATGCTTGATGTTGTGAGCACGATTTCGTCAGCGAAGCGAAGATGGTGCAGCTGTCGGTCGTCGAGCTTCACTCCCATGTCTTCCCACTCTAGTTCGCGCACGACGTTTTCGAGGGTGGTGCTGAAGAGCTTCGGGGTCACGGTATCCCCTTGCCGAACCCCTCCTTTCACGTCGATGACGACGTCGTTGTAGATTGGAGAGATCTTGGTCGTGAATCCACTGTACAGATCTCGAAGGACTGTACTGAGTAGGAACACCCTGAGTGAGCAGAGCGATGACCGCTTCAGTTTTGACGGGATCGAATGCCTTCTTCAGGTCGATGAACGAAAGGCACAGCGGTAGCCTGTACTCCCGCGACACTTCGATGAGCATCGTAATGGTGTGTATGTGGTCGATCATGCTAAATCCTCCCCGGCATCCTGCTTGTTCGCATGGCTGTCCTTTGTCCAGCATTCTGCCGATCCCATTCAGGATTACTCGAGTGAACAAACAGCTTGTAGACTAGCAGCAGATCGGGCGATCACCGTCACCCAAAACCTGTTGTGTTGAGAGCCACTTCAGCAAAAATTTCGTGTTGTTTTGTGAAATATAAAGTCAGTACACAACATCTTTAGTTTGCTAAGGAGTAACTAGGTGCTGTATGGCGAATTGTTCTGAAAACTTTCAGCTATGCGGAAACTAGGCCACTTACATTAATTGGGGCATTAGCTGTGAAAGGGAGCTGGTGAGTAATGTTGCATACTTCAAATGTCGAGTTTACTTGAACCTTTGAGTCACGCTTTACAATTTACTCATTGTATTGAACTTAGAAATTTTTATAATATGCTTATGCTTGCAAGTAAAAACGCTTGTCCACACCGACCATATTTCTAGTCATACAAAAGCATTTGCTACTGGAAAAATGGATCTCTAGGTAGAATAGTTAGGTCGTATGATAGTTTCGAAATTTTCTGTTATCTGATTTTCTGTTTTCTGGCGTTTTTGGCTTTTCTGTTTTCTGACGAAAGCGATTTTCTGTTTTCTGGGAAATTTTTAAAAATTTCCTCCCATCCCTGCTCGGGACGTCCAGGTGAGGTTAATCATGAGTCTGTCAGAGTCCCATAACAAGTGCCACGGATGTGGCAATAAGGTTGGGCTGCAGCCACATGACAGTCAGTCAATCAGTAAGTACAGACACTAGCAAACAGTCACATCACTTGCATCATCAATCTGGCACTCAAATGAAGTATAATAGCACCCCTTACCTTAGTCTGAAGAATGGTAGAATAGGAGCTGTTTCCTTCGAACAGTAGTGCGCTATGGTGTAATCACGTACTCCACCTACGTCCGTCGCCCCAGCCGCTCCTGTCTACGGCGAGCAGTATGAACATGTCACAAGAGCGACATGAGCGACAGCACCAGCGCGCAAGCATGAATAGGTTCCGGCGGCGATCGCTCGGTTTTAATCGAATTCCATGTTTTGACGAGTCGCTCTCGTTGAGAAGTAGGAACAGGCCGCACGTTGGAAGGTGTGGCAAATGGAAACCTCACAAACTGAAGGATGACCAAAGACTCCTGCGAGTAGATGCCCATACTTCCTTGATCTCCATAATGCTCCATTTCGAATGACTCAGAAGCATAATCAAGGGTGATGAAAAGGTCGTGCTCTTGGTTAACCGTAGCGGACGCAAGAATTGAGAGGGCGCAGGAAAGCGTCCGAACGCCCGGACGTCAAAGAAAACGTTCTCGAGAAGAAAGTGATGTTGTCGGTTTGGTGGTCGGTCTTTGGAGTTGTATATTGAGAGCTTCTACAAGATGATGTCATCGTGACACCGACATCTACATTCTCCATCTGGAACGTATCAAGACTGCACTGGATCGGAGACCCGGTTGACCAAAGAAAATGCGCTCTACACGACAAAGCCCGCACGCATGTTGCTTTCCAGCTGTGCAGGAAATTGGTGGAAGTGAGATGGGAAGCAGTACCCCATAACTTTTTTCATCCGATCTAGCACCATCCGACTTCCACCTTTTTCGCTCTTTGCAGCATTTCTTGGATGAGAAAATATACTACGACAGAAGTGGTCTTTATGGCCCCGTTTATACTTCGTCGCGGCGCGACGCGATGGTCACGCAATGAGGCCAAATTGATCGATCGCGCCGCATAATCAATATGGCCACTATACGTGGCGTCGCGTCGCGCCGCGACGAAGTATAAACGGGGCCTAAGAGGGCCTGAACTCATTCTTCTTGTCGAAACCTCAGAATTCTAAAGATACGGCATTGAACAGTTGCCAAAAAGATGGCGGCAATAGTAGTGGTAATCATATTGTTGACTGATTGTAGATTGTTTCTTTAAAAAATCAAAAAAAAAATCCAAAAATTGAAAAGCGGACAGAACTTATGTTACACCCCAATAACGAACAGAGTTTCATCAAAAGTCGATCAAGCATCACTTCGTCCTATCTTTAAGTAGGAAGATCGATCACAATAATCTCCTTAATGAGAAAAGAAAGATGCTTCACCTGGGGAGCCTTAACTTACATACCGTAATCGTCCATAATTGTAAATACGATTAGCGGATTCGTGTTCAACACCACAAATAACCACCATTCACAAAATTGGAGGGCTCAGTGATATTGGTCCTATCTCGTTCACCGCCGCGTACTCATTTCTACACACAACCTACAGATAACAGTTTTCTATTCATATCTTGGGGCTCATGAGGTATACTGTGCCACTTGTCGTCCCGTTAGTCATCGGGTTGCTTAAGGCGCCAACAGCGTCTCGTCCCTGTCGCGTGCCAGAATACTCCATACTCCTCGCTCGAGGGACACGAAGAGCGTCATATCGTTCGTTCAATGCTTTCACGAAGTCCGACTAACGGGTTAGTGGGCGTCCTGGTGTTCTCTTGAAATCCCGCGGAATCCAGTCAGTGACGGCTCTCGACCAACGGGTGTCTGCGGAGCGCCTTACGTGGCCGGCCCACCTAATTCTCGATGACCTGGTCCATGCGACAACGTCTCTGATCTTAAGGCGTGTCAATCCGAGCATCGTCCAGGTTAGGTCGGCAGCAGTCTTGCGGGTGCCGCGGACCCGCCAACGGCGGGTGGTGTGGCTCCGCATGGTTACTATACGTAATACTGCGTACTTTTGCGGCACGAGCGAAAAATACAGAATGAATTTTGGCGGCAGCAATGATAAAGGATGGGCACTATTCGATATCACCTGCTGCTACGTTGCGACGTGCCTTCTGCCGCGCGCGACGTTGCAGCGCCCTTTAGCGATTTAACATTGGAAAGCGCAATTTTTAAGGGTACTTGCATCGTCTTCAGCAGGTATCTGTAGGAATTGCTCCAAGAAAGGGGACGAGTGCCAGAAATGAAAACTTTCAGGAATTGGAGGGAACCAAAATACCAAGATGGAGGCGGAAATAAAAGAAAATCGCCATTTCCTTAAAAACCTTATCAATATGGCCGCAAGTTCTTTAAATGTTTACAAAGTTGGGATAGGCCTCAGATTCTCTTGTCGCTTAAACTAGAGAAGTGTCTATGGCTCACACAATATGTTGCATTTGTTTTGAGGAACTATCTGCCATACACTGTCCATAAGGCTTCATTAATGGAGGAAATCCCATATAAGTGGAGTTCTGCGGTAGGTAGTCGAGAGATTTTCTTTGTCTGCTTTAAGCAACAATTTTTAAATAATCAATCTCCATAGCTTGAGGTAACGCCTGCAACTTAGTTCCAAGACTACAAGAGCAGCTGCAAATTGGAAAGCCCTGTTCTCCAAATAACACTGCAAGACTGGATCCCTTGCGTTCCGAAATAACGTTTTAAAGCTTTTGTAGCTATCGTGCATGTTGTTTCACGCAGTCTTTCCTTGTGCTGGCGTCACCCACAACGTATTAACTTCAAGGAGCACAGAAACAGATTCTTTGTCGAATTCGTATCAACAAGTACTATAATCGTTTATTGACGAAGACAGCCTTTCCCGATTCCTCCTTCATTTCCAAAAAATCCTGGACATAAAAGGCGGATATATGAAAACGTCGGAAACTGACCAGAAGCATTGTCTTGTTTTAATCCCCTTTTAACAGGCCCTATCTCTCCCTTGTTGGAACCAAAGGATCATAGGTCTACATGTCGTCACCTCGCCAGACAGATCTGATAGGCATGAGTAATCTATTACACTTACCCTCACTGAGCACTTCCTCATTTGAACTTCACTCCCAACAAATGTTTATAAATCGCCGTAATGCTCGCGGAAGCAAGCACACAGGAAATCAGAGGTGGAAGTATGCACGTTCCCGGTTTTCACCTTCAGCAACCATTTTATAGTACTCTATGCGGTCACTTCTACTAAAAACCTCACAACCCCACTAAAAAGCGGGTCTATGTCCTGTTTCTACTACCTGAAAAGGAACCTGCATATCTATCTTTGAAAGAGTCACGGAACAGATCAGGTCGACGAAACTCTGCCGCGCCGCAGCCGGTGATAACGAGTAGTGCCCATCATGATAGAGAGCAAATAAGCACAAAGTACAATAAGAGAAGCATGAAAATGACGACCGAAAACCAAAGAACACCCCCTCCTCCAAGCTTCCAATCGGGCCACACCTCCGACGGTCTCACCCGCAGCTCCTGGCACTGCGTGTGAGAGCCGGCGTGTACTGCGGCAGCCCTCGGGGACCTTTGCGGGTGGCGGCTCCGCGACAACTCGTCCGCGCCGGGGCTTCCACCACAGTGGCAACGTGGGTCCCACGGCGGGGGGAGCGATATGATCGAGTTCTCGGGGTGCTGCCGCGAGACTTAAGCGGTGCTGATCGCGTGCTCATCCTGCTTTCGTATAGAGCCGGAAGTTCTTTGTCTTCTTCGACGCTCTTGAGAGCTGTCCAAGCTGCTTGTTTCTTGCTGCCCAGTTCCGACGCTAGGCGGATGGCCATGTTGACTTCGCGACCCAGATACACGTAGCTGGAGCTGTCGGAGGAGTTGACTTCATTTACATATGATGATAAGATTTGTTGCCTGCATGCAGTTCAGATTTTGATCGGTAGGTTGCGTACGTAAGTGAGCTTGAGGGTGTGGTGGGGTCAGAATCACAGTTTTTGTCCGAACTTCGAACATGGAGGTTATTTGGGTACTCTAGACTGCAAAATAAACTCACTAAACTGTCATCCGTTCTCGAATTTCTTCATATTGAAGTAATTTGTTTTAGCCTCCAGCATCTTTTCGTCGGCAAGCACCTCAGCAATGCATGTCAAAGTTGTTACGGTGTGTTTAGTGCAGTACGTATTGTAGATGGGGATACAAGCTCTTCTCGAAAGTAAACCACAGCGTTCAAAAGAAAGGCACTAAAGGTAGCCTCTTATGAGGAGAGAAATCTACACTAGATAACTCCAACTGACGGAGTTGTGATGCTAAATTGCGCTGATAAACAGTTTGACAACCGTTCACGTAGCCATCGCATAGAGTATACGGTAAGCTTCATCAGGTCAGAGCTCATTCGTGAAGTGCCTTCTACATATTTATTTTGCAAGATGCACTTCACGAATGTATTTTGCAAAATACATTCGTAAAGTGTATTTTGGTTCCCAGGTTTCATCCGGATACATACGTCTCCTCTCAATGTTCATGGAAGCTTGAAGCCCTTGAAGGTAATAACCAAAAAAGAAAGAAAAAAGAATCACTACAAGAGAAATGGAAAAGAAATGTACCGGTGGTGTCCAGATCTTCTTTAACGCTTGTGTCGCAGCTGCGACTTCTTCTCCGCAGTTGCCTAGTTCCTTCGGATTCTCTATCGGCATCGGCTTAAATGGAGAACATAAAACACGTATCAATACGAAAATAGCTGACGATATTACTCATTAAATACACGAGGTCGCCAATAACAAATCCGGCAAAGAGGAGAACATGAAAGTAATAGGCCGGACTGAAAGTTTCTGGCTACTGTTCTCAAAAGATGGTGACTTCGTTGATCCTCAAAAGAGTTGAGTTGCGGTGAAGAGCGTTATTCTTGCAGCATACCTGCTAATAAGACACTCTAGTAAATTGCCTCAAGCTATGAGCGATTAAACAATTAGAGTTCATGAACTGTCGGAGGAGATCTTCGCACACCCCTTGTATATGTATATGAGCTTTCCCTGAGAGCATTCCGAGAAATATGGGAAAATAACGCTGAGAAAGCAGCATGTACACAGATAGAATAAAACCGAAGATGTCCGAACACATCTGGTGGTGTGTTATTTGAAGTTGTCGTCACGAGGGATAGTAGCTTTTTACCCGATCCAGCTCTAGATCTGAATGGGCACCAGCAACCTTTAGGTTCATATGTAACCTATCAGCCCATCGCTCCTTCGGGCCCCTCTAGGCCGCCTTCCTATTACCTCGAAGTTAAGGCCTATCCTGCGAACATGTCTTCCTTCCCACGCAGAAAGTGGCCGCACTATCGCAAGTGAGCTTCGCGCATCTTGTCAGCTATCGGGCCGACGCCGAACTTCTGCCGAATGGCATAGTTTCGGATGCGGTCAAGGCTCGTTACTCCAGCTGTCAAGCGCAGTATCTTCGCCTCCATGACGTTGAGGCGCATTTCAACTTCCTTGTTCGCAGGCCAACACTCAGCGACGTACATTGCTACTCAACAAACGAATACTCTGTAAATTTTCGACTTAAAGCGCTCTGGTATCTTCCTGTCGCGGAGCACGCCAGTCGACGGTAGGGCTAGGACCAAGCTGGCACTCACGCGTTAAGCCCGAGTTTATACTTGCGCCGCTGTGCGGCGCGGCACCATGGTTGGTATACATATCGACCGGGCGACGCGAAAAATCGATATGGATGGCGACCATGATGTCGCGCCGCGTGGCGGCGCAAGTATAAACTGGGGCTAACTCACTTTAACCACCAGACTGCCATCAGACGCTATTGCTTATCCCAAGCACTTAAAAACAGAACTGGGTGGGAGCTCGGTGCCGTTAACCTTAATGCAGATGGACTCGGTAACGTCCGTTGGTAAATACTCGATCTTCTTCACGTTCAAATTCAGTCCAAACCGCTCCACGCGGTCAAACCAAGCTTGCACCTATCGCTTGATTTCATCTTTGTCTTCGTAAGCGAGCATGTCATGTCATCGACATCAAGGCACGTACTTCTGAATACCTCGTGTATGGCATGTACGACAACAACAAAAAGGAGTCGAAAAAACGCACAACTCTGATGTACCCCGAAAGAGATCGGGAGCTCCATTAAGGTTCCAGCTACTTTTGGACAAGAGTAGAGTATGCGCATCCACTCGATGAGTTCCTCAGAAACTCCATCGTGTACATGACGTATCATACCACTTCACGCAGTACGCGATCAAAGTCCTTCTCCAAGTCGAGGAAGGCTATATGCACCGGTTTCTGTTTCTCGCGATGCCTCTCTATGGCTTCGTGCATTCTAGCCGTCGCGGCGATGAGGTTTGCAGAGCGACGCGAAAGAATTTGAACTTCTCCGTGCTCGTCGCATCACCCATCGCTCTGCAAGGGAGCGCGACGGCGATCCGTCAAGGTCCAACGCCAAACACCGTGCGCGGTGCGAAAAAGTGTGCAATGCCCGCAATGGGAAGCCATCGCGCATGCCGACGCCACTGTTTCGACAACCGCGGCTAAGTTTTCTTTGACAATTCGACCGCCTGCGGAGGAATGGCCATGAACTGAGCGCTGCGATGGCATCGCGGCGATGGAAATATGCCCCCGGCCTATCAGGAGGCGGGCGACGTGTATAACATCAACGGTGCCACAGCGAGCAACGAAGCCACACTCGTTGCTGGTAAACTGGACGATGTCACGAATTCGTCCATCGACAACTGGTTCGAGAATCTTCATGCTGTGTGAGAGCAAGCGAATCGGAGGGTAGCTGTAGCAGTCTGCTGGACTGCCCTTCTTAGCCAAATCGCAATCATCGTGCTTTTGTGCAAACATGCAGGCACTTTCTTTTTCGCTACAACTTGATTAAAGAAATTCGCCAACCACTCAGCAGGGTACCAACACGCTTTGACTTCCACAAATCAACCACCAAGTCGTAGGGCCCAGTCGTTTTGTCTGGCCTCATCCTCTACAAAGCTGCTCCAGTTTCCCCATGATGATCTTTTGGGCTGGACCCGGGTTGGAGGCGCTAAAAGAGATGGCTGAACGTAGAAATTCCACTGTGGAGATCTCCTCAAAGTAATAGTGTCTCCAATGCCTTCTTGCGGTCCATAAGAAGATGGCCGTTCTCATCATTGATGCCAAAAAACTTATTAATATCCTCGATATGTGGACGGCGATTCTTAGCAAGTCGGTACAGATACCGCTCACTGACTCGAGCTCCTTGTTGACATAATTAGTAGCTTTTGCAACAATCACAGTCTGAATTTTCTCGCTACGTGGTGCTTCCACCAGTTATCAGCTGTCTTTTCGCCGAAAAACACGTGGTAGAGCGACTTCTTTTCTCGAACTTTTGCTTTCACGCCGTCTGTCCACAGCCATGCCTGCTTGTTGACTTCGCTTCATCCAGGCTTCACAATGCCGAGTTCCAACATTACAGCTTGATGTATTGCGTAGATCGCCTACTTCCAGGCCTCGTCCACAGTCGTGACTGTCGGTAACCGGAAGCGAGAAATCACAGGTGCTCACTTCTTTTCATTCGCCACCACTTGATTCTTGCTGCACCGCATCGTTCAACCTGCTCGGAGTGCGGTCGCTGCTGTGGGGTGACCGTCTCATACGTCACGATCCGCGCACCTGTGACAAGGCTTCGATCACGATCTCTCACAAGGACACGGTATTTGAGTTTTGGTAATCCCACTATAGGATGATACGAGGTGGAAGTCACGTTTTCGGAAGATGGTGTTCACTATGGTGAGGCTATACGATTCAGCACACTCAAGAATACGCTCACCATCAACGTTATGTGACCCTTATGCGAAACCACCACGACAGCTGCAACCGTCTCTCGTAGCACCTACATGCTCACCAAGGTTACCAGCGACTATGACGACATCTCTCGACGGTACTTCTGATGTCCTCTCATCAAGTAGGCTCCGAAACCCATATTTGATCTTTGGCTCGATCGGGGCAGCCAGTATGCGGGGCATACTCTTAGAAGAAGTAATAGAATGGCTCTTTAGCAGTGACAGCTATCTTCATTAAACTATTACCAAGGCGATCAACGATTACGATCTATTCACGAAAACGTTGAGAGGCAATGACTCGAACTCCAGTGTTGGTCCTGGAATTTCTACATAGAACGGCTTCAAAACCTCGTCCTATGTGATTTGACTTGCAGCAGGGCCACTTTGTCTCCTGAACACGCAGAAATCAATTCTTCTCCGCTCCAGAGCTTATACCAACTCGCACGAGCTGCTCGTCAATGTGCTCACATTCAACACTGCCACGTGGGTCCTGTTACGTTACGGGACTTTCTGACGGGTGCAGGAACCTTTACTCAATTTTGTCCTCGCGCCTCAAACGCGACACTGCCGTTCGCGATAAACCCGCGATGGCGCGGCGAATACGTGTGCGACGGTCCGGCTGTTGCCAACGGGCACGGCTTGTGACGTCATACGCGCGCGGTAGCCGCGCCTTGCTGTTGGGCGCGGGCTGCGGGCATTATGTACGAATGGTCACCGCGGATGCGGCGAGCGCGGCAGAACACGTCGCAATTGGGTGACTTCAGCGGCCATTGATATCTAGACTTGCATCAAAACTTGCACATCAAGTGTTAGAAAGCGTATACAAAGTCACTTCCACTGCGATAGTGTGTCATATTTTCAGCTTCTCCTGAAGAAGCATCATATAAAATTGAGCATTAGAACGTTGTGTAGTTTTATAACTCGAACTCGATTTCTGAACCAGAGCATGTTTTCCCGCAGCTCCTGCAACAGCAGAAAGCGATAACAACAACAACTCAAACCTAGCGTCTGCAGCAGGTCGTGAAGCACAGCTCACACGACCGCAGCGGAGCCGACGCGGCAGTCGCCGTCGCGGGCGCGGTGACCATTCGTACATAATGACCGCCCTCCTGGGCGCGCTAGAGCGCCAAAGTGTGTGCCGGCGGCTGTCGATCGCGATTTTTCGGCTAGCGCTGAAGAAGAAAAACAGTTGAACGAAACACGTTTGATGTCGTCCGGTAGGCAAGTAGGAGCGTCCGTTAACAAAGTGAGAGTGGAATGAGGCTCATGCCTTCAAATGAGCGAGGGGAAACAGCAAAGAGCCTGCTGAGGAAAATTCGAAACAAGGGTGTGGCCTTTAGTTTGTCGGGGTGATGATAGAGCGAAAACTTGAGTACTCCACATTCTCTGAATTGACAAAGGATTATTTCTACAAAAAAAAACTAGGGGAATATGTAAACCTGAGTATTGGGAAATGTAGAAAACTCCAACTACAACATGCACAGAGGGAACGTTGGAAGAAGTTAGGGAGTAAATACGGTTGAGACACATTTTAATTCAGTAGGTGGAGAATAATCTTATAAGAAATGAAACAGGACGAAATAGCGACCCAAAAGCCTATAATATTGGCGGGCACCTTTTCCACGGTTCTCCATGGTGTCACATTCCTCCGGCGTTGTTAATGAACAGTGTTCCTTGCTGCTCTATCGCATTGACCGGTGTGATAGGAAAGCTGCGACTATTATCAGACACTATTAACGAACTTTTATAAGCGATTTGAAAACGGTTTTCCCACATATTTCCTTTGAATGCCTGGCCTTGTTACCAAGCCTTGGAAAAGTTCTCGGTGATTGCTGAGGTGACTTTAAAAACTTGGTAGACCCCTGGGTGTCTAAAAGGATTCATCTAGATGTCAGCGCAAGCGAAAGGTACCTTTGCGTTTTGACAGTGGTTATTCTGTATTACAACTAGATGTTAGATTTGTAGTGCAAAAGCAGAAACCCCACTGGACTAACAATAATTGCACTGGCACCTTTAAGTATGACTAGAAAAGTATTAAAAGTGAACTACTATGTTCGCTGGCACTGTAACCGGCCAATCTTGCGTTCTTACCCATATTTCTGCTGACCTCTTAGTAGGCATGAATGTTTGTCTTACTGCGCAAAAATCGCTGAAAGAATAACTTCCAAAATATCGTTTCCGACTTCATGCAAAAGCAACAATTTCAAATCAAACATAGGTAGAACTAATCTTCGTACAAAAACTACCTGACGGTGGAGCCAAGAATGCTGTGTTGAGCAGTTCAGCGACTTCGCTATCTATAATACACCTAATTAGTGAGAAATCTTTTAAAGAGGATGCTGATAATTCAGTGTGAAAAAATTCATCAAAGACACAGGAACAACTCCCATCCGAGCCTACATCGTGGTTCGATGGTCTGCTTTTTTGAGCTGGGATTATGCGATTACAAGCAGTGTTCGGAAAATTCGTTGCTGGAGGAGGAGCGCGGTGGATTTGTGGTTGGTATATTAAAGTCAGCGTCTCAACCAGAGGTTAATAAACGCGTCCTCCTCCTTTTCTTCGTGCTTCGATGCGTGTCATGTAAACATACGGGAAGTTCTACATTCCTCTCATCACGATGTCTTGCTGCGATCAAAACTCTAGCTCCATGCGCGGCTCGAACCCGCAACCCCTGCTGACCGGGCGAGAATGCTCTACGCCATGGGTGAGCGCTAATGGGTCCCTTGAGGTGTGAATGTTGCGTGCGACAAAACAACGCCGGTGGTGTGATGGCGTAAACATTCCCGCCCCGTCCGCAGTAGGTGCGGGTTCGAGTCCCGCCTACCGCTAGAGTTTTGATCGCAATAAGACATCGTTATGAGAGCTTGCATCCTTATTACCAGCCACTAGAGGGTTAAAGAAAATGACTTCAATCAGTCTTACATTCAATTCCCCGTTTCGACAGAAAATACAGAGTTCCTAAGACAAGGGAAATTCACTGCTGAGGGTAAAGTGCTAGCATAAAGTCATTCTTTAGGTGTGAAATAGCTCCTATTTACAATTATTCGTCATCCTTCACCTTTTATTCAGAATAAGAATTAACCTCGCAGCATTTTTTCAAAAAATCTGTAGTACCTGCAAAAAAATCGTCGCTGATGAAGAACGAAGAACGAAATTAGGATGTGAAATTAGACTGTTTGGGCAAGTTCTTGATAATTCTCCTAGGTCAGTAGTTCTGCAAGAAAGCTCTTCTCAATAATACATAATTGTTTGCACGTGGATTTAGAAGACGTGCTACAGGCGTAGAGCAATAAGAGCCCGGTCTCACAAAGAAGGGTTCCCAAATCACGGTCAGCCTTTGCGATGTTATTTTGACAGGATGTAGGGTCCTGTGAGCGGAGTTCAGAACCAAAGTTACCTTTTGCTGAACGGAAAAAGAGGTGTGAAAACGTGTGCACAACACTCATCAACCCCTATGACACCCCATGAGGTGTGCCTCGGTGGCGCATGCGGTAGGAGTGCCGCCTCTTAGAAGCACACTTGCAGGCATTTAAGCTCTAGTCCGCGTACTTTCAATACTTTCGGACCTTTTAGTTTGTTGTTAATGTCATGATTACAGGAGTCAGTTTTACACCATCAATGCTTACAACAAACCAAGACTGTCTATTAGCGCCCTCATATGTGGTAGATTGTTAACAATGCGTACCTGCTCCATATCATTTCTCTGGAAATACAAAGTCCTTTCTTGACCTTCTCTTTTAGGTCAACAGTTATGCGACAAAACTATGAAACAAGTAAGCACAAACGCTTGTCACACCAGCACCATTTCATAAAAGCCAGTGAGGGACAATCTTTTCCTTCTTCTCCAAGATTCCACTTTCATTATACATACTACCTTTGAAATGCAAGGTGGAAAGTAGTTGGCCGACAGCGCGTTCAGGTGAGAACATTTTTAGTACACCTATATAAAGATGTGGACCGGATTCATATATTCAACCGTAAGGTAGGCGAATCCGTGTGCAGTTACGGTATCATTGGCGGTATGGTATGGTGGTTCTGCAGATACGCACCGTTGAAAAACTAGCATATATGAAGGCGCAAATAGACAGCCTAGCTTTGTTGTAAGCATTGGTGACCTAACGTTGACTCCTATGATCATAAGAAAGCGTAATAGCAACAAACTAATATCTGCAAAATTATTGTCACTGCGCGGACTCCAATTCAAAAGCCCTCTGGTATGCTCCTATGTGTCGGCGCTCCTACCGTCTGCGCCAGCGATACACATCTCGTAGGGTGTCGTAGGGTTTGATGACTATAGCGTACATGTTTCCACACCTCCTTTTTCGGTCTTTAAAAAAAAAGCAAAAACTAACTGTAGTTCTGGACTCCACTCACAGGGCTCTACATCCTGTCAAAATAGCATAGCAAAAGCTCACCATGAGTTGGAAACCTTCCCTGTCAAGACATACCTGATTCCTATTCCGACTCCTGATTCCGCGTAACGAACGTCCAGATTCAGAACGGACTCCATATACGTCATTCAATATCTCTATATAATAAGTGAGAACGCGTATGTGTATGAATATATCTCGTGGGGGGGGGGGGGGGAAGGATTTACTACTCAAGAAATCAGCTGAATGGGTTTGCCTCTAGATACGAAGTAATACTATAGATTTTCCGGTTAATAAGATTGATTTTTATCTACTTTTCTGCAGTCTAAATCACCTCGGAGTGGGATTGGCACTGTCCTATAAATGTGAGAAAGTGCATGCTTGTATGTATGCCGCAACATTGATATTGGGGCACATTTCGGAGTATAAATCATATGAATGGGAGAAGACTGGGAGCTTCATAGGAGTCTTTTTGAAGGCCGTACCCTACCGTATTCTACTATTCTATTCTATTATTTGAGATCAGATTTTTTTCTGCTAAAAAAAAGTGAAAAGAAATAGAGAAGAAAGGAAGAACCACTGCGACCAAGGTGTTATATTACTAGGGTTTGAGGGTGAAGCCCCCAACCAGAACCTTCGATAGGCCGATTAACATCTAGTCAGGCGAAGCTCTCCATAGAAAAAGCTCCAGAATCAGAACAAGAGTCCGAACAATCACTGTGATGGAAAATAGAAAAGAAAGTACCTATAGACCGTCTACCGTCCAAGCGCTCTAATTCTATTCTCGAAATAACCGCCCGCAGTTCCTCCATCGCGGCTTCACGGCGATCCCTATTTCGGTCTACTGAAAACGATTTGGAAGTTACTCACGCATTTGGACAAAGAATGTCATAATGGCTAAAAGTTGAAATTGAAATAGGTAAAAAATGGTCCTTTACAAAATTAGTCCGTTAAAACGAGTTCCACGCAAATCGATCTACGTACCATTTCCTCTTCCGGCGCTGACGCTTCTCCTAATTCGACTCATCGTGGAGGAACTCGCTCGCAACTCGCAACTAAATAATTTGTTGCATAAAATTTATATAACAATAAAAAACAAAAAAGCAGTCAGATTTTTAATAGAAACACAGCATTTTCCATATCGTTAAATATGTACATAATGGGAAGTGGAAGGAGGTATATTCTGAGAAAATTCACAAATCTTAGCTATCAGAACGCTTTCTTTTCCTGAACACATGCAAAATGCGAAGGACCCATTTAGGACATTCATTTTTTCTATTGTCTTCGTCCATGTTTGAAATTGGGGAAAGACTCCAATGTGCTCCTTTCGAATCCTCGCATCCTTCGGATTTCTGGACAGTTTACCTCACATTTCTTCTAATTATATGCTGGATAAATCAGTCACGATGACCAGGTTTCTCTAGCGCTTTTCGTGCTACAAAAAATTTGGTGACTGTGTTATGCACTTGCGTGTCTGCATAAAATGGTGACGAAAACGTGAAAGAAACACTTCAGAAGGAGGAAAACGGTAAAAAAAACGATAGAAAGCAAGGAGTTTAGTTTGCAGACACTATGATTACAGTTCAGCTACATGTTCTACACATGCGAAAAAATCGATAAATAGACAACCTTCTGCCGGACTGGATGGAAGTGTTATGAGAATTCAAACAGTATATCCACTTTCCTGAATCTTTAACGTGTGAACCGAAAACCTCTACATTATTCATAGCACGTCTTGCACCGTTGTTTTACAGTTCTAGAAGTCAAAAAAAATTTCGTATTGAGACTACAAATATAACAAAAAGAACAATAATTCGAAGAACGAATAAAAGGAAGGGCATGAGCAGGAAGGAAATGGAACCAAAGGTCCCTTTTGCCGCCCGTTACTCGTGAACCTTTCTTTCATGTTCCTTCAGTGACTTTTAGAAAAGGGACGTTACAAGCAATTCGGGCTGGAAATGTAGAAATTAGTCTTCATATAGTATAGGTAATTAAGACGCGCGATGAAGTAGTCGAAGGAAGTGCTCGCGTGCACCCCGGTGCACGCGAGCACTTCCTTCGACTACTTCATCGCGCGGTTGTTGGTCCAGATTTCCTTTTTTCAAGGTTGTTGGTCCAGATTTCCTGCCAAGGCCAACCAAGCCTTCCATCCCTGCGGGGTCGGTGAATTGGTGCCAAACTTGTCTGGTAATGATGAAACACTGAGTTGTTCATCGGATGGCCACATTACGTTATATTATACATAGGCCAAATATGTGCGTGTTCAAATTGCCTCCGCGACATCCCGTAGAAATAGAATGCGTGACGCATCCCAAAAGGAACTGATTAGCCCCGTTCTTTACCTTTTCCTTAACCCGATTAGAAATCAGTGGCGCGTGAAAGGATCCTCATTATGCACTGCACGCAACAACGAAGCTGCTATGTATTTGGAAAGTGACATTGCTAGGATGGGTTATCTACACTGAAGGTGTATTAACACAATTTTCCCTGTAATTCGTTCTTATTTTGAATGTGCCCTATAGCCACATATCCATTCGCCTGTGTTATCAGCTATCTTAATAATTTTGTTAACTGAACATCCTCTAACAATGAGAGGATGTTGAAGTCTCAAATGAAACACCACATCTGACCGTTTAGCCAGATAGATTGAACTGGTATTCTCAGCCTCCGTACTCACAAATGTCGGGCAACAACTGGCTGGGTTCAAGCTAGAAACGAGCGAGCGAACACTTGGCTTCTCGAGTGTCTGAAAACTGCTGCTGGTCACTCTCCTATACGTCACATTAAACATCTGACCGTTTAGCCAGATAGATTGAACTGGTATTCTCAGCCTCCGTACTCACAAATGTCGGGCAACAACTGGCTGGGTTCAAGCTAGAAACGAGCGAGCGAACACTTGGCTTCTCGAGTGTCTGAAAACTGCTGCTGGTCACTCTCCTATACGTCACATTAAACATTTGACAGTTTAGCCAGATAGATTGAACTGGTATTCTCAGACTTTCTGGAATGGCCTGCTCTACGTTAGAGTGGGTTAGAAAAATGACTTCCACTGGATCCTTGCAAGAATGCTTCGCAATAGTGTGAAAATGAAAAAAAAAAACTTGAATGATTCCATGAAAGTGGCAGAAAATGTAAAACCACTACAGCAATTTGCATAGGCCTGGATCCGAACAACCGACCTCGTGCTCATGAGTCCTTAAAACTACCCACTCGGCCAACTCGGCACTGCTGGTGAGCGGCATCCCGGGAATCCCATGGGGTTGCCTTACGACAGTTTCTTGTCGTTTTCGGACCACCTAGTGGCCCGCAGTAAATACGAAAAACAATTCCGTGATTCTCGTTCCATATTCTCCAACACCATATAGGTCTCGTTGAGAATCTTTGGGGAAAGTTCATGGGCTTCCCTAGTGAGTGAACATAGGGATTTCCGTCATGTCCAAACCGCAACTGCATTGTACTTCTCATTCTCACTTTATGTCCGATTGTGCTTCTCTTGTATATGTCTCATGCTCGAGGACGGACTTTACCGAAGAAACGAAGGGGCGACACCTATCTATCGGTACATTCAGATGCCGACCCGTTCCTCATGTGGGATGAGCAAGACACAGATGGCTTCGGCAGTCTCGACCACGGCTGGCGCATGGCAAATGGCCCTAACCTCGTCATCCACCCAACCAGCCGACGTGTAGCATCGGCCGCCCTCTCCCCTTCTCTCCCGCCGCTACAGTACCCTGTGTTTGCTTTCCACAACAAATATGATATACTCTTGCTGTGTAAAGATATGAGAAGGGAACACCCTGATACTTCAAGTTATGACATACGAACAATGTGTATAAAAGTGCACTATGCGGAAAAATGGAATGGAATATGCTGGAATCACTGCAGCGAGCCTCACAACATTTAATCTTCCCTACAAAACGCGTTTGAAACGTCAACCTGCTAGCGCTACTCCGAAAAACAGTAGAACTATTAGGTCACATCTTTTTAAAACATATCTCAAGGAATCTTTAGGAGCAAATAAAAATGACTGCCTCACCCGTTTCGTGCAGAACGATCCTTTTGTGGCTGCTAGCCTTTCAACGGAATAAAATGCTTGGTAAGAGTGTACACTTTACCCTGCAACGAATGCCTATAGACGGTACGAAAAACACGCTCATTTACACGAGATAAACGAGGCCCTAGGGAAGGAGAAGGGGGTGCACAGTTATGATGACAACTTTTCTCTCCTTTTCCGGATCTATCTTAGTCGGACGGGGGGGGGGGGGGAGGCATGGCTAGGAAAGCGAAACAAATGTAAACAGTGTGCGCTCTCCCGATTAGGAATTTACAAGCGAAGGCCTCCTGTAAGCCAGCTTTCTTCCAATTCTGCCGTCGTTGTCAAAGAGTCAGAGTGGAGTGCCCCCTCCCCACTAGGATAGATGTCCCTTTTCTACTGTAGTTAACATATTCCAGCGCAATCTTAGAATTGTGGAAAACCACGACAAGAAAAGCGCAAAGTGCTATCCTTCGATAAGCGACACATCAAGAAAATCCATGTTTAACCCCCTCCGCCCCTAGCCCGCATGGTCTGTGATCGACGAGTACGACGGAAGAGGCAAACACCGCTGCAGAGTGTAGTGTACGGGTACAAATAGGGTCGAGGAGGGAGGATCACCACGTAGGACAGCCGTATACAACGTTTTATTTTGTATGAAATTAAACATTTTATGCATCACTAGTGTGTCCTACTCCTGAGCTAGGCTACAGTACCGCCGCTAAACATTCAACCAATCTACGTTTGCGATACATGGACGCGTTCTTTTTGCGTCGCATCAAGATAGCTATTTTTAGAGTAAAGGTTTCGTTACTAAACTTTACAAAAACATCGTCCACTCTATGATTTGGCATGCGACCGCCATTCAAGAGTAGGCTGAAGCCAGAAAATTAGTACCAAAATTAAGGAAGCCCATAGTTGCCTTGAGCCAACCAACCAGCGTCAGCGAGTCTCTTAATTATGCCCCCTGGCACAAATACACGCCTCCCAGTTGATTTCAAACAAAAAAAATTGTTGTCAAAAATGATTCCCATACCAGATCTATGTTTCGCCTTCCCACGACGATCTATTTGATGCCAAATTTGCCTGGAATTGTTCCATCTACACCATTATGGTTTGCATCAACTGTCGATTTCTTCCATTTTTGCTAAGGCTCATTTGTTTGGGGCAAGGAAGGGAGTAACCAGCGGTCAAAGTGGTACAGAATCAAGCTGACTGGCAAACGCACCCTGCAAAAGCTACTTCAGGCATGCAGTTCTGTGTGCGGACGTGGCAAATCAGGCATACAAGCTAAACATGTGGCTAGATACTGTGCACGGATGCTGCACAATATGAAGCAGTAAGCTTGCAGGCCAAGTTAGCAGATTCCCCTCTTCAAAAAGACGACCTCCTGCAAACCGACAATGAAAGTCGGCGACGACATCTCCCCAAACATCGCAAAATCGCTTTTTTTTTCATTTGGCGGACCACATATTTGCAAGATTTTTCTCGGATTATTCCCATCGATTCTATTAACATTTTTCCGTTGAGACTAGTCTAATGGTGGAGTACAACCCTTCCGTCATTATTGCGGTGATCTGACCCGTACAATCGAACAGCGCCTTTAGGATGTATTCATTCCTATGTGAAAAACTGTAGTGTATTGTTGTACGGTGCGCAGTTTTAGACCTTAGGAATAACAACGAACAACATTATTATCAGTTTGCGAAGGAGATCTCTGGGTTAGAAATAGTGAACTCTAGGGATCTATCCTCGTCGGGTGCGGGTACACCACCACTGTTTTACATTGACAGCGACGACAAAAACTAAAAACGGAATATTTGACATAAGCTAGACCCTGAACTAGCCCGTATTTGATCCTTATTTGCAATTTCTTTCAAGCCTAGAAACGAAACAAACAGATCACCCTGTTTCTGTTTGTTTCACTTTTTTAGCAGTGCCTTCCTCCCCGCCCTCTCCCCCGACTACGATAGATCCACTTCTATATAGGAAAAATACAAAAAAAATCATCGTCAGAAAAGTACACTCCCCGATACGTACATCACCCTTCCATCTCTGTGGACCACACTTTACTCATAATGCGGTCAGAAAGGAAAGCAGAACGACTCCAGAGAAAATTCTGGCGGAATGCGGTTCAAGGATTCTATGAAGGAAAATTCAGGTGACTCCCCTCTCCTTTCCAGAACTAAAGTAGAAGTTCCAAGAAGTTAATGGAGAAGTAGCAAAGAGGTGTGCCAGAATGTCTTTAAGGGTCTGTTCATACTTAGCGACACCAGCGACAAACGCGACGAGAGCGACAGAGCGCCCGGAAAGTATGAGCAGGCGAAAAAAGCGACTGGGAGAGCGACGGATGCAGTGTGGTGTGCGTGATTGCACCAGAACGCCTATTTTTTTGCAAATCAGTCAAGCAGTCAACACAGACACTAGCAAACAGTCATATTACCTACATCATCAATCTGGCACTCGAAAGAAGTATAACAGCACGCCTTACCTTGATCTGAAGAATGACAGAATAGGAATTGTTGGCGCTATGGTAGTTGGGGGGGGGGGGGAGGGGCACCTTATAAAAAGTGTCACTAACACGAAAAGAAGAAACGATGACACACGGATAGTAAAGAAAACAAACAAACAATGCTATAGCTGTGTTCTGTACTCTCAGATTTAGGCAGGGGAAGGGACTCCAGGGTGTGGCTCGAATGACGAACCCGTGTTGAAATTGTCGACAGCCCGGAGTTCCCTCCCTTGCCCAAAACGGAAGCAAATAAAACGCGGATCTGTAATCGAAAACAGGAGATAAGACAGCATTTACACTAGCTGTAGGTAGCTACTCCCTACGGGTTGGCCGCCGCGGCATGCTATGTTGCCCCTTCCCCATCTACCATAGTGCCGAATTGTTTCCTTCGGACACTAGTGCGCTGTACCTACGTACTTCACACTCGTCCCAGCCGCTTCCGGCGCGATGTATGAACAGGCGACAAAAGCGACGGCAGCGACAAGAGCGACAGGGCGGAGAGTCGTTGGATACACCTGGCTGCGGGACATTATGTACGAATGGTCGCCGCGGACGCGGCGACTCGCGCGGCGAGCGCGGCAGAAGACGTCGCAATTGGGTGACTTCAGCGGCCAGTGGTATCTAGACCTGCATCAAAACTTGCACATCAAGTGTTAGAAAGTGTATACAAACTCAGTTTCACTGCGATAGTGTGTCATATTTTCAGCTTTTCCTGAAGAAGCATCAAATAAAATTGAGCATTAGAACGTTGCTTAGTTTTATGACTCGAACTCAATTTCTGAACCAAAGCATGTTTTCCCCCAGCTCCTGCAACAGCAGAAAGGGATATCAACAACTCAACCCTAGCGTCTGCAGCAAGTCATGAGGCACAGCTCCCACGACCGCTGCGGAGCTCATCGCGCACGCGACAGTCGTCGTCGCGGGCGCGGCGACCATTCGTACATAAAGACCGCCCCTCGATACACCTCCCTCTGAAAGGGGCGGGGCGAGGGGCGCGCCGAGGACAAGATGTCCGGGCCTCTGTCTTCACATGGAGGCATCGCATTTCTAATCACTTCCCTTGGCCCTGCATCTCTATCCTGTACTGGTTTCGTTCTTGAGACAAGAGTTAGAACATTGTTCACCATATGTGGAACAAAAATTCCCGAAAATGCCGAAAATTTAAAGAATTGGCGTGAAAACTGAAAGAATCTAGAGAGAAGGATATTCTCCTTTCCTCAACTGCCTCCATAACCGAACCTACTGGAAAATGACTTCAGAGTTCCCCGAGATGCGCTTCCCAATCGTCCCCTATCAGTTGTTAGGTTTTTGGACGATGTCACTCCATTTAACGACGGTTTCAAGCGCAGCAAACTTGTCCAAATAGGGCGGCGCTGGCAGGGCGGGAAGTGGGCGGCGGGCAGCACGGTGTACCGAACGACTGCCCCCCTGTGAGCCGGCTGTTGTCGACGGCGATTTTTCGGCTAGAGCGGAAGGAAGTAAGCCGTTGAATGATACACATTTGGTACTAAGCGGGCTGGTGCCCGACCTGTCGCGCCATCCGCCGCATCGCGGCGGGGCGGTCAGGCGGCCACGGCCCTCCACCAATAGCAGCAGAGCGCCGCCGGCGCTATTGAACGCATTGGTCCGTGCGTTCGAATTCAAGGTATGGCGCGCACCCGCGCGATTGATCCCTTTGAACGGATGCGTCGTCGATGAAGTACAGTGCACGAGGAGTCTTCTGTGCAGCTGTTGGGTCTGCAGCTACAGTGTTGCATGGATCTATTTTCTCTGCCTAACACCGAGGAGGAAGCCTTAAAGTCTCTGCAATGGAAGGGGCTGCTTCCAAGTCAACGGGAGCGTCCTAACTGCTCATATAACGGTATGAAGCTGTTCTTCAAGGAAAGGAGAGGATTTTCTTTAGGAATAATCTTCGTTCAGGAATAATTCCTTTTCCCACTCCGCATTGGTAGGTTAGATGCACTTCTTAAATGAATCAGTATACATGCTGCAAGACTTCTATAGTTGTTCTGATTGTGTTCAATTCTAAGTTGTTCTTTGTTTTGGGAAGTCTGGTGAGGAAAATTCGAAACAAGAACCAGGCAGGATTATTAACTAGAAGTTTTGGGAGCAAGGGCGAGCTTCTATCGGGAGGGGCGACAGGGAGGGGAAGTATATCTTGAATATTCCACATTTTCCGAATTCATAATGGACTATCTCTATAAAAAGAATAAAAAACTGGAGGAATATGTAAACCGTAGGTGTGAAGATGGCATAAGACTTGAACTGTAATATTAACAGAGGAAATGTTGGAAGATGCCGAGGAGTAAATATGGGAGACAAGATTTTAACCCAGTAGTTGAAGAATAGTCCTATAAAAGAGACTTGATGAGGTAGCGGCTCAAGAAAGCCTCTGATGTTTGCGGTATCGTTTTCACAGATTCTCCATCGTATCACATCTGTTCGATGATGCCTTGAAAGGAATACCATGCTGCACTGCTGCAATATCCGACGCGAAATAATGGGAAAGCCTGTACTGTTACCAGATACTGACATAAGAGGCTACGAAGATTACTTGAGAACCGTACGGTGGAGATACCATGACACTCTGGAGGAAGATGGTTGGCACAATAAAGGACAGAAAGGTTGTGCAGGAGTGTCAAGTAGAAGAACCTTGCATCCAGAGTCGGTCACGGAGGCCTAGCAAGATTATGAGAACCACAGGATGTGGTATCTCACTGTTTCCCCATCTCAGAGATCTCAAGGTGCGACCAACACGCAGTGAAGGTAGCCACGGTGCATGAAGGAAGTCCGACCCGGCTGGACCACACCGGAGCCATAGCCCTAGCCGACCTCACCACTCCACTGCAGGCGGTGAAATGACGACATCCGAGGTGAAGCTGTGGGCGCGCACACGGACGGCCCCAAACCGTATTCTCAATTCGTCTCAGGAACCACCGAAACAGGTGCAACTCAGCCGCTTAAATTCGTGCGGAGTATATCAGATAGGTCCATTTCTTTGTATTCCCTGCAGATTTTTGCCAATACCTAGGTCTCCTCGACGAAGCATTGAAAGGGTAAGTTTATCTATAATATTTTCCAAATATCTGATCGAGAGCTTTACGACAGGTGGCGAAAATGGATTGAGGATAAAGGACGGCGTTACTCAATCTCTTTTGGGATGCGCCAGCGCATTCTACTTATACGGGATGTCGTGGAGGCGATATGGATGGGCGATATGGAGGCGATATGGCCATACAATGACTTGCGGTGGCTAGCCGATGAACAAGTCAGCGCTTTATCCTTCCCAGACACGTCTGGTACCAATTCACCAATACCGGAGGGATGGAAGGTTTGGTTGGCCTGGGCGGGAAATCCGAACCAGGGACCTGGTATCGGGTGCACGCGACAGTTGGCGCCTCCTCCGACTGCGCTTTACACGCCCGGCGAAAATGAGTGGAAAGTAATTGCTTCTTTACTGCTGTGCATCTACTGGTAGCTTTTACGGATCGCCACTGTATTCATTTTACTTACTTCCACTTTTTTGCATTGTAAAGAATTTTCCATGGCTACTTCACTGACAAAAGTTTCGGTTTAAGAGCTTTCAACGAAAAAGTCGGCGTTATGGTAGTTGAGGGGGGTCACTTTACAAGAAGTGCCACTGACGCAAAAAAAATAAGCGATAACACAGTGATAGTAGGGAAAACAAAAAAAAACAAACAAACAGAGCTATAGCATTGTTAGGCAGGGGAAGGGACTCCAGGGTGTGGCTCGAGTGACGCAAAATTGCCTACATCCCGCAGTTCCCTCCACTGCCCAAAACGGAAGCAAATAAAACGTGGTTCTGTAATCGAAAAGAGGAGATAAGACTGCAGTTATATTCCGACGGTCAACATCAGAATGTTTTTCCCTGCCCGTCGTTAACTGAACTCATTTTTTAGGATTTACTTCCAATGCTAGGGGCGCGTGTAGCGCAGTCGGAGGAGGTGCTGACTGTCGCGTGCGCCGGATGCCAGGTTCTTGGTTCGGATTTCGCGCCCAGACCAACCAAGCCTTCCATCCCTCCGGGGTCGGTGAATTGGTACCAGACGTGCCTGGAAAGGATAAAGCGCTGACTTCATCGGCTGGCCACCCCAAGCCATTGTAAGGCCAAATACGCATTCATATCACCTCTACGACATCCCGTAGAAGTGAATAGAATGCGCTGACCCATCCCAAAAGGGAGTTGCGCCGTCTTTTATCCTTTATTATTCTTTCATTTCCAATGCTGCCAACCTGACCGTAAAGCGACCTACAGCAAGCCAATTCAAGGGATTAATGACTACAATGCGCGTGTCAGATTTAAATTTTTGAAGTTTCAGGGGATCAGATGCAACAAACATACTTCTTCGTCGACGTTCATTCGTTCTGTGTGAACAAGCAAGTCATCGCGAATGCTTATACTTAGATAATGAATGATTTGAAATTAGTGTAGTAATTGTTTCCATTGTTTTGAACTTTTTAAGAGCCCTAATTTCAGTGGAAATATGTGCGAGGCCCATTCATGACTTCATGTCGGCCTTCATAACAATGCCATGAATTGCGATGGGGACCAGCACACACTGAAAACTAAAGCTATATCACAATACGTGCTGTTTTACTGGAGCATCAATTCCGAGTCATTTCTGTAAGTGCTTTGCTTTGAAGAAAAGAGGTCGCCATGAATTGTTGCGCAATGTAGTGTCCCACGCTTCAAATCGCTACAGTATCAATAGTCGTTGCGGGACAATCACGACGTTTGTGGATCAGTGGTGGCACAGAGTAAGTTCGATATTCTATAGGAAATTGTTTCCAGTTATTCGGGAGGGAGTTGCGTGTGAATCTGTACTGTCAAGCAAACACGCCTAAGGTCTTTATCCTTCGTAAGGGAAAGGAATGAACTCAAAACAAACGAAACTAGATGGTTGTGTCCTTGCAAAGCGTTTCCATGAATCAATGACTCTCAGTCCATGACTCTAGTTGATAAATCCTAATCGTGGCGCAAATAGGGTGGGGGGGGGGGGGAGGTCAACATGGCCTGCCGCGGCGGGTAGCCACATACAGCGAATGTAAATACAGTCTTATCTCCTTGTTTCGATTACATATCCGTGTTTTATGTGCTTCCGAATTGGGCGAGGGAGGAAACTCCAGGATGTAGGCAATTTTAACACGGGCGCGTCACTCGAGCCACACCCTGGAGTCCCTTCCCTGCCCAAATCTGTGCTCTACGTCAGCGGAGGAGAGCACAGAACAGCGCTTTAGCATTGTTTCTACATATTCTTTACTATCAGTATGTTTTGTCGCTTTGTTTTTGTGTTGGTGACACTTTTTAGGAGGTGACCCCCCCCCCACCCTATTTGCGCCCTAATCGTTTATTTCATTAATGCTAGGAGGGTGAAGAACCGGAGGCAGCGGAAGCGTTCCCATTTTTCTTTTTCTGGGCTTTAATCGGTGCATTCAGTCTATGTATGTGTATATAGCACATAAGGATCACGATTGTCTGAATAGTATGAACTCTGCAAACGGCATGAAATTATCGCGAACTGCCTTGAAAATCTGCACAGACGTTGGAAAGACACATGCTCAACATCTAAACACACAACACATTCTGTGCCTAGCTAGTTGTAACAGAAAAAGAATGCCTTGTGAACATTATCTAGAGTTAAACGAGATTAGTCACAAACTGCGAGCTCTCCGTACGTTCAGTGACGGCAAATTGCGTGCTCTAAAACCCAGCGCGGTCTCATCTGAAGTATGGACAGGTGCTCGGTGAAGCAACAGCGCAACTCGCGTCTAGAGCGACGCAGTAGTGACGAGTTTTCCGGGACGGGTTGAACGAGTTCTCGCACCGTATGCAGTTGCGTTGCGGGACCCAAGTGCTCCAGTCAGTTATCGAGGATTCAGCGAGCGCTTATCAACCTTCACTTTGCTGGTGGCCACTACTTAATATCACATACGCGCAATTCTTATGAGTAGGCTTCTGTACTCAGCAAGAATCTATGGAAGTTGCATTGAAAAAGGAGACGAATGCTAGGAATGGGCGGTAACTACACTACGAGCATGGAGATGGAAGCACTTCAAATTTCACGAAAATAGAAAACTTCAAATTTCCCAAAAATGTTTGCAAATGCTTGCACTGTTGGGGTGGGAATGATCTTCTCTTTTCGCTTCCATTAGAGAAGTGTCTATTGCTCACATGTTATATTTGTTTTGAGGAACTGTCTGCCATACACCTGTCCGCATTGCTCATTGATGGCCGAAATTCCACTTAAGCGGAGTTCTGCAGCAGATGGTTGAACGATTTTCTTGGTCTGCTATAACGAACTATGGCGCTGTGGTAGTTGTGGGGGAGGGGTCACCTTACAAAAAGTGTCACTAACACGGAAAACGAAACGATGGCACACTTACAATAAAGAAAACAAACAAACAAGCTCTGTTCTGTGTCCTAGAATTGGGGGGCAGTGCAAGGGACTCCAGGATGTGGCTGGAGTGACGCACCCAAGTTAAAATTACCTACATCCTGGATTTCCCTCCCTTGCCCAATACGGAAGCAGACAAAATACGGATCTGTAATCGAAAGCAGGAGATAAGACTGCATTTACACTCGCTGTATGTAGCTACTCGCCACACCTGCACCCCACGGCATGCTATGGTGACTCCCTCCCCTAACTACCATAGTGCCCGAACTTTTTTAAAGCAGAAATCTCGATTGATTGAGGCTGGCCCACAACTTGGTTCCAAACTTACAAGAGCAGCTGAAAATTAAATAGCCTACTCCAAATAGTAGTGGATTTGGTCTTTTGCGCCCTTATCTTTCACTTGATGAAACCTAAGAATCACAGGTCCTCTTGCAGTTACCCCGCCAGATAGAAGGTCTTATATGTGTGTAAGCATTGTACCGTATTTACTTCCACTGAACGCCACCACGTACAAACCACTCTCAACAAATGTTTCTGTATAGCCATAATAGCAAGAAGTAAGCACAGCGGAAGTCATAGGTGAAAATCTGCACTTCCTTGGTTTTCAGCTTCAGAAATCATTTTCTAATACTCTCTGGGCTATTTCTACCAATAATTTTACTTAACGGGGCTCCACATTCTAACACTAGCTGAAAAGAACGAGCATTCCCACCGTCGATCGAGCCACGGAACAGCTGAGCTCGACGAGGTTCTGGTTTGCTGCGACCGCGTCGCAGCCGCCAGCCGGTCCCGCAGTGATCGCCTGCTTACGGTGCGAGAATCCGTCCAACCCGCCCCGAAAGGCTTGTCACTACTGTATCGCTTTAGACGCGACGCGATTTTGACTGTTGTGTCTAGTCGGTCTTGTCATCTAATCAATTTAAGTGATTCATCCAGTCTCTCCCATCGCTGACTGCAAACAAGCTCAAAGAACTTCGGACTGACGTAACGTAAGCACTGATGCGCTGAAGTCGCGATGGTCCCGACACGATTGTGGCTGTGGCAACGGTTTGAGAACATTGTAGCCTTGTTAGACCTGCTCGTTACTGTTTATGGAAGCATTCGATGGCCGCCTCTGCTCCGTTCTGTCTTCTTTCTTTACCGATTAAGTATACGTGACTGCCTGTCGCCTTCAGCACATTTGTCGGTTCAACAGAGGAATTGGTTACGACCGGCACATCCCTTTTAAGTGAGATAATTATATCTTCTCCAGCGGTGTCAGCACGGGTGGACGGGAGCCATTCGTATTCAGAAGGCGAAGGGACAAACGTAAGAGCTTTGTTTAACCATATATCTTGTTTGAAACTGTATTGGTATTATATTGCACACGGTTACGTTTTAGGTGTTTGTTACCTTTTCGTTTTAACTGTTTTTAAAGTGTACAGAAGAGTCTAGGTTAAAAGGATAGAGGACGGCGTTATTCAATCTCTCTTGGGATGCGCCACGCAATCAAGTCTAGGGGATGTCGTAGAGGCGATTTGAATTTGTATTTGGCCATACAATGACTTGAGGTGGCCATCCGATGGACAAATCAGTATTTTCCCCTTTAAGAACAAGGTTTGTAGCAATTCAGCTACCGCGGAGGGATGGAAAGCTTGGTTGGCGTGAGCAGGAAATCTGAACCAATAACTTGGTATCGCGTGCACGCAACAGCCGGCACCTCCTCCGACTACGCTACACGCGCCCATCAAAACTACTAATTGTCATACAGAAAGGTGGGCTCACTTTGGATCGAGGATCCAAACATAACGATAAATAAAGCCATAGATTGAAAAATCAAAACGATATAACAATCGCAAACTTCTCTGGCAAATCAACACGGATGTTTCGAAGTGGACGCAACTTCCTTTTTTTGTAGGGGGCTTGTCCACATAAGACAGGAACGAAAAGTTGAACACGAATGACAAGCGAAACAGTACCACTATAGAAGTACATAAAACGGCAAAGATATTTAAAACATGGCACTGGTGCCAGTATTGCACCGGCAGGGCAGTTTAAAACGGGTGAGTTAGGTCGGCCAGATTCCGGAGTTCCCTCCCTTGCCTAGTTCTGTGCTCTCCTCCGCGTCAGGTAGGTTAGGTTTGGTGCGGGTGAGTAAGGCTGTCGTGTCACCTTCACCAATTTCGCCCAAACTTCGCCTAGGGGTTATTTAGGGATGATGTTCACGAATTTTACACTCGTTTTTGGTATTACGTTGGAGTATTACGTACTACGTCATCAGCACCCCATGTAACGACCATTAATAAACATGCCTCCGGCAGCTTTATTCACCCGCACCTCCCGCACTTAACCGTAATACCAAGAGCGGATGCCAGATTCGTGATCAGCACCCGAAATAACCCCTTGGGTGAAGTTTGGGCGAAAATCCTTGTTTTCGGCCTCTCATCGACCTCTGCTGGAGTCGTGAAACTTCTTCGACGTTTGTCCCGCTTATTTGCGGGCCCGCTTTCCTGGAATGCTGGCGCCACTTCTTTCAATTAAATGCCTGATCGGGATGCAACCTACCCATCTTCAAGTCTTGATGCACCGTATCAACCGTCCGCTGCTTTGATCGCTCTGGTTGCCTTCCGGTCACATCAAGGTTAAGATCAGACCTTCGGACGTCTTGCCTTTTGTGCGGAGGACGTGGCCGTACCATCGCAGACGAGCTTCTCGCGTCTTCTCAAATATCGGGGTGACACCAAACCTCTGCCGTATGGAGTCGTTGCCTACTCGATCGAAACGAGTAACTCCGGCCGTTGTTTGTTTCCATTACGCTACAGCGCCTTTCAGTTTCTTTAGTTACGGGCCAGCATTCAGCTCCGTAAATAGCTACAGATCGTAGGAATGCTCTGTAGATCTTCAACTTGAGGCGCTGGTATCTTCTTGTCATAGAGCATTCCCGTCAGAAAGCGCCATTTGGACTGCATTTACAGATGAGTTCTTCACTTCAATGAGTGCACTATCCTCGGACGCGATTGCTAATTCCGGGTAGTTGAAGGTTGAATGACGTGATAACCTAATGCCGTTAACCTTAATGGAGCGAGACTCATTTTCGTCAGCCGTCAGGTACTCGGTCTTTTTAGCATTAAGGTTCAACCCAAATATCTCAAAGCGATTGCACCAAGCGTGTACCCGTCGCCAGTGTTCAAAGCTGTCGTCGCTGGCGAACATTACATCGTCAGCATAAAGCAACGTCCAAGAAAGATGCTGCAATCTTGAAAGTACAACAGTGCCAACGTATCATAAGTGGTCCTTTACGAATGTGATGGCAATCTTGGATCATTTTGCTGATAATTTGACCTTCGCGCCAGTGGCTACGTCTGGAAGGATTGTGTGAAATCCACAATAGGCAGGAACACTTACGTTTTTTTTTCGGGAAAGAGCCGAATCAAGATTTCGCCCTTCGCGTCGCGTCACGAATCGATATGGGCGCTTGTCATTGAATCTCGTCGCGCAATCCGTGCACACTAACGCTCCCTTACACAGGATTAGTTTTACACAGCGGTTAACTGAGCTAGGCCGTTTCTGCTGTAATTGGGCATTCATGTGCCTTCTTACCAAGAAGGACGACTACTTAATATTAATACAAGGTGATCCACCCGAGCCGCTTTGTGCCGTATGTTATTCCGGTGACTATCGCGTCGCGACTGCGCTATGCTTCAACTGCCTTAAGGCGATCAATTCCTATTCGGATCCTTTAGCCGAATAGTGCGCTATCCCTTCTTAGTGGGATTTTTCACCAATGTAGGAATTGGAAAAGAATATCATGCATTTTCGTCCATGGCTTTCAAAATAACAGCTACTGCTCTCGCTGATTGGTTGGCTGATGGCCGTTAAAAAGTGTGATATGATATCAGTGCAAAAGAGTTCTAAATGTGATGCGAACTCTACTGTACTGGGAAGATAGGAGCAGAATTCAGATAACTATAAGATTTTGAATTCATGATTAATTTGTCATTTTGCGGAAATGACCCACTGGGGTCTGTTTAATATTGCCTTCTTGGACAGTGAGACCTACAAAAAGTGAGTCATAGTAGGTCTGTAGTTTATCTTGCACTTCGCGATGCGTTTAAAGGTACCCAGTTTCCTCCACACGGTTAAGCGCCTCATCCTGGCGTGGAGGTGGCAATGGGTGTCGAACTGCGATGTACAGCGGAGGTCTTTGTCATCGGCGATGTCTCCTTTGCTGAGAAGTGGTTCGATTATTCTTCGGAGACCTAGCGAAGCTGAATCGCTAGCGCACGATCGTGTGCCGCTGCGACTGTCTGAGTGAATACGTTCGCGTTGTTCGCGGGCTTGAGCGCGAAATTTTGAGTAGGCGACATCCCATAAAAAGGATAAATATCGATTGCCGTGGAGGCACAAGAGAGATCCTTCAACAATCTCGTTTCAACCGTGTTTTTTTTGCTGTTTTTTCGAAATACCATTGTGATGGTTATAGATGTCGCATCACCGAAAGATGTGACTCCTTCATCGAACTTCTTCGGCGGTTTGCTTTAGTCAGGTTTGTAGAGGGGGGGGGGGGGTATATTTAAGAGCTTGCCTCCTTACTGAGGAGTCTCGGGAAGCTCTTACTTTCTTTGACTTTCCTTTCTTACATCCGTCTAAGGGTAGTAACGAAGCAAATGTACGGCTGCCCATAATTTTTTTCATGTAGTATTGTTTCACGACTCGGACTTCTTCGTGAAAGGCCTAAACGATCGATATGACACTCTCCGGGTCCCTCGAGCGATAAGGGTCCATTGGAGCACAGGGACGAATGAAGACGCTGCTGGCGTCTGCTCGAGCAAGTCGATGATCAACGGGACGACAGGTGATACAGGTATTGTTTTAATGTTACATTAATGGGCTCGTTTGAAGGTAGTAGCGGAACGAACCTATTTTACGTTTTTTATATCTTAGGTGCAAGTAGGTTTCTTGGCTGTCGTGGTGCATAGTAGAACTGATGTCTTCCAGATACTAAACGGTCTGACGCCCACTCCTAGATTGCACATGGTCGCGCAACCCTCGCATAAACACGGATTCTGTGCTATTCAGCACATAGGTAGGCAAGGAGAGGGGTCTGGTTGATCTAACTTATCCACTTTAAGATACATTGGCGATATGCACCCAGCACCAGCCGCTTAGTGCCGTCTTCCATTATATGGCGAGGGAGGGTGTTCGATTAGATACAGAGAATGGGAAGGGGGATTTTCCAAACAAATCGCTGCTACGATCCATTGAGGTGTCTTGGGTCCAGGGAGGTTGATGAATTTTCTCAATATCAGCAGTCGGGTAGTCCTGTGTAGTGCTCATGAAAGGGATCGTTTAGGCTCCGTTTACACTTACGGCGCGACTGCAGGTATAGTGACTAAAATGATTGATCGCTTCACTCAATGTGGCTACAAAACGTGGCGTCGCGTCTTGCTCAACGAATATTTTATCTTGCTCAAGGAAGGCGTTTTGTTTGCTGTTTAATATTTTCCAGAATGATAAGTGTGCAAACAGGTTTCATCGTAAGGAGCACTGGACCTCAACCAACCTTGAGTTTGAAATGCACAATCAGTTGCATCAGCTCCGGATAGACCTTCTCTTTCTACACTAGACAGTTGCGAAATACATACATGGTGGTGTGGACTGAATTAATGGTAGGAAGGAAGAAATGGACCCGTCCGGCCATGCCTCGCTATATTACAAAGGATCAGGTTCCCCTTTGAAAATCAGGTTTTAAAACAACTGCTAGAAGTCAACTGTAAAAGGAGACCGAACTGTTTAATTTTTCTTGATATGGTCTTTCGCTGGTCAGCTCCCAGGATCCTTATCAAGGGAGAACACCAACATTCTCTTATCCTTTGGTGTGCACTGCCAGCTTATGGATGTCTCTCATTGTCTGACTTTTGTTACTGGCAAAATGTTCTCTTTAGTTGTTTATTGTGATCAGTCCCAGCATGTCCCTTCTGCACTGTCGCCTTTTGGCTACAAAATTTACGTTGTAGGCGAACGCTCGGAATGTATGTTCCTCAGTTGTGTATCAGCTTCTTTCTAGTTTTTAGCCATTTTTGAGTCTTGAACTGTCTACTGTTGAGTTTGTTTGGGTAAAGAGTTTTGCCTACTGTTCGTTGATGTAATAGTGCGCCCTTTGGCGCATAAATAAATGAATAAATCCGATAAGATTCGAGAAAGTTATGGTAGTTCGAAAAAGCCACTCAAAACGCTGATAATTTTCAGGGCAACCTAATTTATTTCATGAATTTAAATAAAAGCCTTCACATTAGCAGCAGCTGAAGCTCTCCTAGAAGCTCAAGTCAGGAAGGGAATTGAAGATACAAATCACTACATATATGTATGTGCCCCCTCTGATTAGGATAGAACCAGTCTCCCTTTTTCATTCGTCCCCACCTACATATGACAACACCACTTCTCTACGCCGACGTACGCCCCTGAAACCTAGATCCTTCTATGGAAAAACTGGACCCATAAGTATTGCTTAACATCTAAAATCATAAGTCAAATTGAAGGCTGAGCAAAACTAAACAGAAAACTTGCTTGCTCTGCTGCTCGAGTAAGCATGGCTAAAGGCGACAACCAAAGCTCGACAAATAAACTGTTCGTTTTCGTGTTTTCTGTCTTAAATGAAGCAGCAAATCTTGAGGCACTTTTGTTTACAACGGTAAAACATAGCTGCGTGGCCACTCAAACTAAGCACAGGTTTGTTGAAATGCTCATTGTGTGTGTCACATAAACGGAAATAGTGCCATAAGAAACGATACGGACTACGCCCTCCTTTGTAGACCTACACCTTTGCCTCCTTCCATTCACCCGTCTATTCGAGACCTGAAATGCGCAGAAACGGCCGGTCGGCAGGAGATCGAGGCTTGCAATGGACCTGAAGGCCGAATCTGCTGTAACTTGTCAGGACAGATGACCGTCAGTTCCTGTAGTACCGCAGTACTGCATTCGTCCGTCTCGACATATCAGGACATGGTTCTAACAGCCGCAGCAACCAAGTACTTTAGCTGCCCGTTCGAAGCCACCTGTCAGAACAGGTCACAATCACGTCATGTGCCACCTGGGTACAGTATCCAGCCCTCGTCACTCGCCAGCTGGCCGAAGCCACGTGGCGATGGGTATATGAAGAGGTGGAAGACGGCAGATGACCACGTCGACCTCAGGAGCGGAGGGAGCAGTGGGGACTTCATGTCAAATTCGATGCCAACGTCAGGAACGGGCGGCGACCCCTCCAGCAGTTGTGGTTGGGCAAGGAGCTTCCCGACGGAGAGGTGAGTTCTCTGACCAATCTTCTGAAGAAATTAAACCGTCTTGTTGAAGATAATCAACACTAAAGGGCTAAACTTTGGGTAGTCCACTAACATTTTCTACATTCATAATCCGAATGATTGCGGGATTTTCTCGCATGGATTTTTCTACCTTCGATGTCCTGTCAGAAGAGGTCACTGCCACATCATGTGCCACCTGGGTACAGTATCCAGCCCTCGTCACTCGCCAGCTGGCCGAAGCCACGTGGCGATGGGTATATGAAGAGGTGGAAGACGGCAGATGACCACGTCGACCTCAGGAGCGGAGGGAGCAGTGGGGACTTCATGTCAAATTCGATGCCAACGTCAGGAACGGGCGGCGACCCCTCCAGCAGTTGTGGTTGGGCAAGGAGCTTCCCGACGGAGAGGTGAGTTCTCTGACCAATCTTCTGAAGAAATTAAACCGTCTTGTTGAAGATAATCAATACTAAAGGGCTAAACTTTGAGTAGTCCACTAACATTTTCTACATTCATAATCCGAATGATTGCGGGATTTTCTCGCATGGATTTTTCTACCTTCGATGTCCTCTCAGAAGAGGTCACTGCCACATCATGTGCCACCTGGGTACAGTATCCAGTCCTCGTCACTCGCCAGCTGGTCGAAGCCACGTGGCGATGGGTATATAAAGAGGTGGAAGACGGCAGAGGACCACGTCGACCTCAGGAGCGGAGGGAGCAGTGGGGACTTCATGTCAAATTTGATGCCAACGTCAGCAACGGGCGGCGACCCCCTCCAGCAGTTGTGGTTGGGCAAGGAGCTTCCCGACGGAGAGGTGATTTGCTCTCTTACCAATCTTCTGAGTAAATTAAGCCGTCTTGTTGAAGATAATCAACACTAAAGGGCTAAACTTTAGGTAGTCCACTAACATTTTCTACATACATAATCCGAAGGATTTCATTTTAGGCCTTGTTTAGTTTGCGCGCGACGCGCGACGCGACTACGTGCAAAGCATACGGAATCAAACTTCGGGTCGCGGGCCCTTTGGTGGTGATCGCGTCGAGCAAGCGATGGGCCCTGAATTAAATGCGTTGTGTGCCGCTGCGTCCCTTGCGCTGCAGACACTTCGCATCACAGCCACGGGATTCTTTCGCGTGGATTTTTCTATTTTCGATGTTAGGCTAGCGTCCGTCGTTGCTGTAGGACTGCTTTCGAGGTTAAATGAGATTTTTCAGGTAGTACTTGGACGGTGGCCAATAGGACGACTGAGGACGACCAGGCAGCCTTCCTGTGACTTCTGTTTTTGCTTCCGGTTTTTGCTATTATTTTGCCTACTGTGTTTGCTCTTATTTCTCCCGCCGGGGGGGGGGGGGTGCGTAATTACGGATTAAGTTATTTGGCCTAGTTGAAGCCGGGGACGGTTTTTACTAGGCCACAAAACTCAGCTTACTTTCCCCTTTAGGTGCTTGCATGGCCCTTACTTTGATTAGAGTATAAACGCATGAAGAAGGTTCGGTCACATCATCTCATGACTCATGCCCGAACCGCAGACCCCTCTGCACTAGACGTTTCTTTCGAAGTCCTGCACTCTCCATTTGACGCACCAAAAGTTGTTTGCTTCCAAACGCTAGAGCAATACTAGGCGCTATGGTATTTGGGAGGGGGGTCGCCTTATAAAAAGTGTCACTAACACAAAAAAACGAAACAGTGGCTTACAGGTAGTAAAAAGGACAAACAAATAATGATATAGCTCCGTTCTTCTAGGCAGAGGAAGGTACTCCAGGTGTAGACAGTCGCGTGTTAAAAATACCTACATCCTGATGCTCCTTCTCCTGCCCAAAACGGAAGCAAATAAAACACGGATGTGTAGTGGCAAAGAGGGGACAAGACTGCATTTTACTTTCGCTGTATGTAGCGGTACTAATCTTAAACTTTTCTCTGCCGACTTTAGTAGCATGTTTACTAATACCATGAAAATATCATGAGAAACATAGCTAGTCTCATTAACATATGTTTCCGTAATGCCATAAAAAATTCAAAGCAGTAACAACTTCAATAGACTTTTGTATACAAACAATTGCTCTCATAATAAATTAACCTACTATACTGAAGAGGATCTTATTTACTGGGTGGATTTTCTTATTTTTAATAGCTAGTAATAGCTAATTGCTGTCAATTTCCTGGTTTTCTGTTTAAGCAAAAGGTTAGGGTTCCACAAGATGGTAATTGCAGTCCCTTATTGGCTGACCTAACAACAACTACGGTTGTGGAATACCAATACTCTATTAAAAATTATTCGTAGAACAAGCTTTTCAATCTTTTCAAATACATGGATGGCATACTTATTGTTCATAACTTAGATACTAATACCGCCTCTAACATCCTAAACAAGGTCTGTAATAATATATTGCAGTTAAAAATTACTCACCTGAAAGATAATAGATGTAATTACTTAGACATACATATTTGGGTGGAGGATGACAAAGTTTACACTAAAATGTATAATAAAACAGACACTTTCAGCTTCAATGCCCTGAAATTACCACACTATATTAAAAAAGCTTCTATTTATGCTGAAATCCTTAAAATTGCTAGAACTTGTGTATTTTTTGATGACTCAAAGTCAAGTTCAACCAACTTGCAAGGATCTTATTGAGTCTGCATACAATACCCATGACATTTACTCTCCGTAAATGTGTTTATAGAAATGTATTTATTGCTTATAAATGTGGTCTTTATGTTCATAAAGGAGCTTCCGGTTTGATATTATGTGCACATGAGATTAACCCTTTCCGCTAGATGTTCCTTCCCCCACTCTAAACTTCTGCTCTTGCCTGCTGTTCGCAGCCTTGCTTACCTACTTGGCTTTCAAACACTGCGTTTTGGTGGTCAGCTACTGCGCAGCTGGCTTGCGGGTGCCGTGTGGTTGTGTGGCGTATGCGCTGTGGTACCGCGCTCCATCGTACGCATATTTATTGCCACTCTCCACCACACCAAGTTCGATCAAATAAGGGCAGTTGGAACTTTGCGGCGTATACGTTGCGAGTTCTGCAGACAGTTTCCTTATCCTATTAGATGATTGATTTCTTCCCGCCCGTTTAGAACCTTCTAGCCTTTCTTCCAGTCCTTCTCGACCATTGTCGAAGGATTCATCGTACTCACACACGCAGCCTTTCGCTGCGGTGTTGTTCCCTGTTCTACGCTCTCCACCTTTGCTTCCGACTCTCCTCATGCTTCATTGTTCTCGCTTCAACACGTGTCTAATCCACGTCTTTCATGTTGCGTTTATCGGATGCGTTTGTTTCGACTTATGGTTGACACTCCTTGTGCACGGTTCAGTATTTAGCCATTTACAGAAGTGTTCCACAAGTCTGTTATTGTATATTCGATATTTGTAATTTGTGATTAACTGTTGTGGATATTATACAAAATGCAGGTTAGTTTACTTACTTTTGTTTCTCATAAAGCCTTCTCTATCTGATGATGAGATCCGGAGAAGGCTTTATATTCATTGAGTTTGCTTGTCCAGGCTAGGGTTGAAACGAGCATAACTATCTCATGTGTCGTCTTTCTCTACTGGTATCGGGACTCGCGACAGTCGCCACCTCCTCCGACTGCGCTACACGCGCTCCACTCAAATTACCTTCACGGCATTCCTTAGTTGTAGGAAGCACAGCGCATTCCATAAAAGGATTGCTAAGCGCCTGCTTCTACCGTTTATACAATATCTTGTCGTGAATCCAATGCAATACATGTCTGGATCTACTTCTAGACAGACAAATATCGTTTATTACAGCTGTGATCCATGCGGTTCCCTTATCATTCCTCAAAGCTGTCAAACCAATTATATGAAACGTAACGAAGCACGCAGCGTAGCCGGTGGGCTCGATGGTTCTCGTGTGTGCCTCGGATCCACGGTTTGGGTCCGGTCCCATCAAGGACAACGAAATCTTCCTTCACTCCGAAGTTGATAGAAGACCTAACATAACCCAAGATAATGCGGACAAGCTTAACAATTCTATGTGTTTCTTATAGACTGGTGGGGATATGTCTTTGACGGCCTTCAGTCACCTTAAGCTTAACACTGGAATAGGGCTTTTTGCGAGACTGAGAAAAGGGGTGCAGCTCAATCCTAAAACTAAATTCGATGCTTTGTATTTTGCATTTGCTAGCTCTCTCCACATTTTTCACATTTTTACCCGGCGTCTTTTTAGTCCAAAATCTCACAGCGAGTAAGGAGCTGAAATGAATCACATACTTCTAAAGTTAGCTAGATGAGATTTGTGCAGTGTGACGTCAGAAGATCTGATACTTTATTCTTTCAATATATTCTGCATATGAAAAACGAGGTAGGACTTTCCTAGTCTTACCCAGATACGTTTCTATAACAATATTCGCAAGTTATGAAAAACATCAACTGATAGGTATCACTTGGGAGAAGATATAAAACATGAAGTACAATCTGCTTATGATACAGTAAACGGTCAGCAATTCAGTAATAATACAGCATTTCTTTCTTGATGCGGTCGTACATTGTGAAGCACAGAATGCAGCCAAAAACCTGAAATTTATAATTGATTGAGAGTAAGTCAATCGATCAATTGTCCGTTATCTGTGAGAAGATTGAAGAATATTGGCAGACTAGAAATGTGACAAACGTTTTCAGCACCTTTCTAAAGCGTCACGTCTTGTACGTATAGAACTTTGCTAAGATAAGCTACCGTACAAGAGTGTTAGGAAATGTCGAAGCTTGTGAGGAATCCGTACCTGGAGTGCTGATAACAAGAAAAGTATGCCGAAGGTAGCCGAGAACTGTAGCCGGTTGAAGTGGAACATATGAACTATACAGCCCTGGAAAAATGACTATTTAATTATCTGAAAAGACAACTAACTGAAACACATGGATTAGTACTCATAAAACAAACCACAGCTGGTTTATTATATTACATTTTTTTATCATCTCTGCACGGTAAAATGCACTTACGATTAAAATGAGGAATGAAAGTAGTACAAGTAACACAAGAGTGGGAGAAATTGAAGACAGGGGTGAGTTAAGTGTAAGGTAAGCGGACTGATAAAGCGTTCAGGCAATGCATGTACGTTTCGATTTTATAGAAGACAGAAATTCAGTCAGTTATTTTTGTGTTGTTTTTTGTTGTTGAGAATGTCTAGGGAGCCAAACCGCTGTAATTGCTGGACATGCCTCTGGCTCTTCTGTTTTACCTGCAGAACCCCATTCATACTCCATCATAATGAGAGTTACCAATTTCGATCAGGCCGCCCAGCCTATTCAATATTGGTGTTTTTCATTATGACGTGCTTCGTGGCAAATGAAGGATAAATGGAACCTGGGGGTCTTTAGTGTGCGCGCGACACGCGACGCGATGCTGTAATAAATTCCCATATCGATTTTTGTTTTCTTTTATTTTTAGGCTTTGAGCAACTGTACAAATTGTGTACATGGCTCACTTCGACCGCTCGAAAGTGTCATTCTTAAAAATTGAGATGTCATTTGCAATTTTTATGTTCACAAATTATAGAAACAAAGAAACCCATAGATATTCACCCATTCAATGCTAGTGCTCATCAAGCCTATCAAGTTGTCCAAATGAGATTGCTTTTTTGGGAATATCAGTAAAACGGAAAATCGAAAAAGTTAGCAAACATTCAACAAAATTTTGATGTGCCGTTGTATCCTCAACGCTGAATATCCCTAGTGCATGCTGAATTATAGGGATAGATTAAGAACGTTTAAGTTCAAAAACCTTTTACGTCGCCGTGCTTTCAGAGGTCTACTACTCGACTTCAAATTGCCTAGAGGAGCAGACTAATACCAACAAGCTCAGGGATTCTACACCTTGGGAAAGGGCCGAAAAGAAAACTTTATATTTCATATTTGTATGTCATTGGAAGTTTTTTTCCTCGTTATACCAAGTGGTTAGGGATGCTAACCACCCAGATTATTAGGCTTGAAGAACAGTAAGGATAGTGCCAGGCTAGCTAAGTTAGGTTTAGCTTCAATCTTAGGAAACTTATATCAGATCTATAGTGCATATCAGTAAAGGTATAGGAGCGCATTTCAAACTCTGAACGCCATTCTTCAAATTTTCGAAGATGTTTCCTTTTAATTTTGATTTATTTATTTGCACATAAATGTCCTAAAACCTTATAGGAGAAGAAACTCAATTACATAACATGGTGGATTGCACAAATTGATGAAAAACATACAAGAAACTTCAGCAAATCAAAGCGCAAGAGCGTGACGTCTTATAATGTCTGCAGGAGAGAGAGAATTCGTTGGAAAATAATTATATATAATATAAAAAAGAATCGCGCAGACAATGGGTTGTGCTGTGAGCACCTAATCAATTTTTGTAAAACTTAAAATCCTGCTGCTTACTTCTGTATGAATCCGTTCTTCACTTCCGTAAGTTCATGATATGATTCTCTCCAGTAATGTCGTCCAGTAATGTCACTGCTTTCTATTGTTCCTTACTTCTGTGCAACACTTATATACAGATGCAGCTCATAGTGCTATCCTAAGCACCATGTGGTTACGCTTTTGCTAGTGCTTCTTATTTGAAGCTAGACTTGATTGTTTTGATCATTACTAGTTTTCTTATGTTCTGTTTTATACGTGCAGTTGTGATGCAATAATAAATAAATGAATAAGTACATAAATAGCCTGTACAATATCACGTAAGGACAGACTACTTGGCGCATCCCGAGGGAGATTGATTAGCGCCGTGCTTTATGTTCTTTATTATGTAGTAAATCAACCAGAATTATTTTGCACTAACAAGAGAAGGGCCTGAAGCGTATGTCTAAACGGAGAGAGCGAGTCACACAGGAAGAATCCCCACCCCTCAATTAGTATAAACATGTGTTTCTTCTTTGCCAAGACGTTAAACCTAAGGAGTAGGGGGTCCTTGAAGTTACAATGGAATCGGAGCCTCACGAGTTTGAGGGCCTTGTACGATCGCGATGCCTCTGCCGCCAAGCGACTAGAAGCGCAGTGGATAGTGACGTTGCTTCACGCGAGGGAGGTCAGAGGTTCGATTCTTCGATGCTGCTGCAGCTATGCATTTCGTCTGATTGAGATTTGAGGGATTCGGACGTTTATACCATTGTGAGAAGCTTGTACATACAGTGGCGGCTAAATATTTACGGACACCTACCTCTGCGTGATTTTTCGATCGTAACTTTGGAACCGAGGAGTCCAGAAAAAAAAGTGAGTAGGTTTTCAGAATTCTTTGAAAATTCTCTATAATACAAAGTGTTATGTTAATGCAACGCTGAGTTTCCAAATAAATTCGAGTGAAAGAAAAATGGTTGTGAGGTAATGGATGGGAAACAACTCTTTAAAATCACAATGTATTACAGCAGGTGGTAACAGTCAACGCTAAAATCAATAATTTAACCCATTGACGACCGCGCGGCAAATCGCGTGTCTGGCGCGTGGGACCGCGTACTGACCGCACGGACGCTGGGATATCTGAAAACACTACTTCACGATATTCCGAATGAAGCTACCTCTCCAAAAGCTCCATCTCATATTGGAGAAGGCCGGAGCATGTTTGAAGCAAAACATAGAAGATAAATCTGCTTCTGTAAGAAGGTCCACGAAGAAAAAGGGAGCACGTTTGCCGCGAATCGTGCAAATAAGGTGACCACATGATGTAGCAGGTGTTTGGCGCACTTTTGTCTGGATTGTTTTCAAAATTTTTACAAGAAATGTGACTAGTTATTTTTCTGCATGACAATTTTTACAAGATGTGAGTAGCTGTTTGTGAATAGTGCCGATCTTTGTGGAGCTTGAATAGTATGTAGTGTTGATTAGTTGTTTTTATCCGTGCATAGAAGTAAATGACTGCTGGACCACAGTACAGTAGCATTGTTAGGATCCAAAATATCTAATGATTGCTCGTAAACTACGAAAAAACGAGAGATAAGCCGTAGTGAACAGTTTTATAACCGCGGGCCAAAAGTGGTCCGCGCGGTCCCACGCGACAGAAAAACTGCGGGTCGAAAATGGCCCGCGCGGTTGTCAATGGTCAATGGGTTAAGCGGGACAACCAGCTTTACATAGTGCTAATCGATTAATGTCCTCTTCAACTCCAACCAGCCCTCGTGAAGATGGCAAAAGACAAGTGGCTAGCCGCAGCCCAGCGGGCTCAAGTTGTGCTTCTTAGAGATTTGAAATGGTCCTACGCCGAAATCGGAAGAAAGCTCAAATTTCCGAGATCTACTGGTTTACTGTTAAAAACCTAAGATTCCTTGGTTCCAAGCTTACCATCGAAAAACGCCGCAGAGGTAGGTGTCGGTAGATATTTTACTACCACTGAATATCATGCAGCGGCAGGTCCTGCTCAACCTACACATATTTATTGCGGGAGAAATGCATGCATAAAGCCATAAAAAGGGATGGAGGCATGCTTTACAGAAAGCTGGCTGACAAGAACGAATAACCATCAGCAGAAAAATGCAAAAGCGGAGAAAATAATTTACGGAATCCAAACCTGTGGAAGTTCTGACGACTGTGCACGGCGTAGCAAATCATCAAAACATGTCATCATCTGTTGTGATGGAGTCACAAAGCCAAAAGCCCACAACAATGCCGAATACCTGTAGCAAGCAATCGCGATTGTAATCACAATACAATAAGCCTTTTTGTAGATACTGTTGCTGTAGATACTGCATGCATCCATCTACACGGAAATTAAATTCGAGTAAATCGAACAGAAAAGCGAATGAAATCCTCGTAACGTGAAACACAGAACGTTGATTATTATCATTCTAGAGGAACAGTATCTACGCTGAAATATGCATTCACCTGTATCAAAGCAATGAACACAACAGTCCAAGACACGATTTTGAAGTGCGAAGTAAGTTCGTGAAAAGATTCTGCGATTTTAGCATAGCAACCCTAAACAACATGCTGTAGCAAACAAAAACGACAATGGGAAGAGTATGAAAATTCAAACAGTTTTTTTCCTTTTCACCTTTTAACATCGGACTCTACCTGAAAAGCATTCATTAGAAACATGCACCGCTGAGGAGTATAGCCGCAAAATTTATTACTCCCGCTGTTACTATCGCTAATGGGCCTACATGGGGAAGCAGAGGCACACCAGACTAGTCAGGCCGCTTGCATGTTCGGTGCATTGATTGGCTGGCGCGTATTCGGTCGGAACTCCGATTGGCTGAGGTGTTTTCGCCTTCCCACGTAGGCCATATTTTTCACTATTACCGTTTCGTTCATGCCAAGGAAGCCTCTGGATCCCGCTTCCTTCCGCTCTCAAGCTTTTTCAAAAGATTTGATGAACCTTTGGTAAGAGCCGAATTTAAGGTAGTTGTTGCATACAACGAGCCGATGCAAGGAAATAAATATCGTGTTTGCAGCACTACAGTACTGTCGGTAAACATCCGCCAAAACTCGGCCGGCGGAAATGGAAAGAATCAGTTTCAGTTGAGAATGCATGGAATGATGAACATGGAGTCAAACTAATCAAATTTGATATCAAATAGATCGCCATGATGAGGCTAGGCCAAAAATTGGATTAGAATACATTTTCGATACCGTTTAAAATTTTTAAAACCTACTGGGCAGGTCCATTCCTGCCAGGAGGTATAATTAGGCAAGACTCGGAACGAATATGTGTCACGTCAAGACAATTACGAGGCTCGCTTAATTAGGTCATCTCGGACTTAAAAGTTTTAAAATTCTGCCAAAATTTTTATGCCATTGGGGAGATCATGTTGTTCTGACTCCAACAATGTGCATTTAATTGGATATAATCGAATTTTAAGATAGTTATAGCAAAGCGGCAGAAATGTTAACGTCATTTTCACCACCAATCAAGCAAACATTACTACACATGGACCAAACCCTAGGCGCAGCCTATGCGTTGGAAAATTTTCACTTTATTCTACTTTGAAGGAAGCTAGAAAATTTTCACTTCATTCTACTTTGAAGGAAGCTCAGTAAGGAATGAATTTTATAATTTTCCAAAAATATACAGTACCGGACATGTCTTTTGGTCTATGGCCGAAAAAGCCGCGCCGGCCAACATAGGCCGCTTTTGAGCGTTCCAAAGCGGCCTTTTTGAATAACTTCTTTAGAAATCGAGTACTTGCGAAAATAAACATATATTTGAACTCACCAGCTCGAGCTCTATTTTCTGGTATATAAATCTCAGTAGAGTTGAGCAATGCATATAGGCCCGACAGAATCAATCGAGTGGTCGCGACAACCTGTAGAGCGTTCGAGGGACAGCTTGGAGAGTGAGCGTTTGGGGAGCTTTATCACAAATTTGCAGCCGCCTAACTTAGGACTTGCTATAAGACTGTCCAATGAGCCTTTGGAGTGCGCCGTGCACAATGCATATAGGATCGAACCTATCAATCGAGGGGGGACAGCTTGTAGAGTGAGCGTCTGAGGAGTTTTATCACAAATTTGCAGCCGCCCTGCTCAGGAATTGCTCTAAGACTGTCCAGCAACCCTTTGTTGTGCGCCGTGCACAATGCATATAGGATCGAACCTATCAATCGAGTGGGAGCCACCGCTTCAAATTGCACGCGCGGCCGGGTTCTAAGCGCAATAACTCTGTCAATTCCGAATCGTTTCGGCTACAGCTCGTAGGTCTTATAGGCAGTGAAACGATGTAGTATTACGCTAAAGTGGAACGGTGTAGCTTATGATTGGGTAAAGTTACAGGGGCGCGAATATGCAGGTTAGCCTTGTGTGACACGATTTTTTCGGACTTCAGTCGACCTCTGCAGGGAGACGCGGAGACCTAACGAACTAAAAACGCGTAGGTGAGTAGAACAATTAATGTATTTTACGATGACATGCTAACAACTCCATAGCTTCGTGAAGTGTCTTAGCCCCATCTGCCAATTTAGAGTGGCGGAAGATAGCGGCTAGAGTTTCTTGAGTTCTTGCACGCCCAGATTTCAGTTTTCGACACTCGCAATGGTACCGCTCTGTTCAACGTAAAAAGCGCTATCGAATGGTTGCGATTTCGGCCGATTTTGGAAACATCGCTTTTTTGACAATTTCGCATCGAGGACGAGACCGCTCCAGGCCGTGGCAGACAGACGGACGATGACGTCATCGAAAATCGATGTTTTCGAAAGTGGCCATGCTTGATACGATTCGATAGAACTTTTCCTGCTGATTTCAATAATGTTACTAGGAGTATCGAGAACTGTGATCTGGGCAAATAAGAGCGCGGAGAACATCGACCGTTGTTGTGCCAAATAGGACGCAAGGGCGTGTTCGGAGAGCAGTAACTCTGTCGGGATCGAATCGATCTGGCTGCAACTTGTCGATTTTGTAGCCAGTAAAACGTTCTAGTAGTTTGGTAAAAAACTGTGATACAGCTTGTGAATGGACGAAGTAACAGTGGCGCGAATATGCAGGTGAGGCTTGCGTGACGCATTTTTCTCCGATTTCGGTGGACCACTGCGAGAAGACGCCGCGAGCTAACGGCCTCAAAATGCATATGCGAACAGAGCACTTAAGGTACTTTACGGCGCCGGGATCAAAACTTCTCAGCTGCCTGAACTGCCTTAGCCCCATCTGCCGTTTTAGGGCGGCGGACTTAGCGGTTGAAGTTTCCTGCCCTCTTACTTGCCCACGTTTGGGTTTCCGACACTCCTGGTAACACCGTTTTATTCATAACGAAAAGCCCTATCGAATGGTGTCACTCTCGACCAATTTCAAAAAAAAATCGATTTTTCGACAATATCGAGGACGTGGGTGCTTTAGGCCGAGCTGCGCGGACGATGACGTCATCGAAAACTGGTATTTTCGAACCTGGCCAAATTTCCTTGTGCAAACTTCGTCCAAAATCGTCTGGGGGTTATTTGGGCGGTGATTACGAATCCGACGTCCGTTTTTGAAAATTCCGCCGATTTCGGTAGGTTTTGGATTCTCTTCTGGATAATTGAGGGTGGTCGGGTCAGGATCATCAATTTTGCTCAAAATTCGTGTAGGGTCGGGGACTTATTCGGGGTGCCGAACACGAGCCGAGGTACATTTGTACGATTAGGGCAGGAGAGCGCTCATACCGATAATTGAGGGTGATCGGTGATCCTGTCCGGTGGCGATGTCCGTTCCTCCACGTGGTGCCACTGGAAACTACTCGCTCTGCGAGTTAAGCCGAACACGGACACTCGATTGCAGGCGACAGGCCCTTGTGACAGGCCGGCCTACGAAGACCCATGTCACATCACATGGTGTATGACAGCTCAAGTGTTTCGAGATAGTGCTACGGCGTCCGCGGGAGCCGACGCGCACTCGCAGAGCCCGGCGAGTGTGAAAAGTATGCGAGGGTCCATGATGCGAGGACGGCATCGGGGGGCAACTGAGCTAGTCCGAAAGTCCCGTAACGTAAGCAGGACCCGCGTGGCAACGCTGAATGTGGGTACGTTGACGGGCCGCTCGTGCGAGTTGGTTGAAGCACTGGAGCGTAGAAGAGTTGATTTCTGTGCGGTGCAGGAGACGAGGTGGTCCTGCCGTAAGTCAAGGGACATAGGACGTGGCTTCAAGGCCGTTCTATGTGGAAGTCCCAGGACCACCAGTGGTGTCGGAATAATCGTCTCCGAACGATTTCGTGACTCGATTGTAAGCGTCGAGCGCTTTGACGATCGATTGATGAAGATCGTTGTCGCCGCGAAGGAGCGACTCTATCACTTCTTCTCTGCGTATGCTCCGCAGACTGGCTGCTCGGATCAAGCCAAGGAAGAGTTTTGGAGCCTGCTTGATGAGAAGACAGCAGAGGTACCGTCGAAAGATGTCATCATAGTCGCTGGTGACCTCAACGGGCACGTCGGCGCGACGAAAGACGGGTACGGCTGTCATAGTGGGTTCGGTTACGGATCGCGTAACGCAGATGGTGAGCGTATCCTTGAATATGCGGAATCGCACAACCTCACCATAGTGAACACCGTATTTCGCAAACGCGATTCCCACCTCATCTCGTTCTATAGCGGGAACACCAGGACTCAGATAGACTTTGTCCTTGTGAAGGATCGAGACCGAAGTCTTGTCACAGACGCGAAGGTCGTGCCGTATGAGACGGTCGCCCCACAGCATCGACCGCTGATCTGTACTTTAAAGATCGCCCCTCCAAGGCTGAAGCAGGTCGAGCGATGCGGTGCACCAAGAATCAAGTGGTGGCGAATGAAAGAGAAGGAAGCAACTGTGATTTCTCGCGTGCGGTTACCGACAGTGACAACTGTCGACGAAACTTGGGAGAAGGCCACCGACGCGATTCGTCACGCTGCACGGTCGGAGCTCGGCATCACGAAGCCTGGACGACGGAAGGTCGACAAGCAGGCCTGGCTGTGGACAGATGACGTGAAAGCCAAAGTTCGAGAGAAGAAGACGCTATATCACGTGTTTCTCGGCGAAAAGACAGCCGATAACTGGCGGAAGTACCAAAAAGCGAAGAAAGCTGCAAAGAAGGCCGTGGCTGTTGCAAAAGCCACTCATTATGGAGATGTCAACGAGAAGCTCGAGTCGCGCGATGGTGAGCGGTATCTGTACCGACTCGCAAAGAATCGCCATCGCCAGACCGAGGACATCGAGAAGTTCTTCGGCATCAATGATGAGAACGGCCGTCTTCTTATGGACCGCAAGAAGGCATTGAAGCGATGGCGCGATTACTTTGAGGAAATCTCTACAGTAGAATTTCCTCATCCAGTCATCCCTTCCACGGCTCCAACCCACGGCCCCGTTCAGAAGATCACCGTGGAGGAGATTGAAGCGGCTTTGAAGAAGATGAGGCCAGGCAAAGCGACTGGGCCCGACGACGTGGCAGCAGAACTGTGGAAGTCGAAGTTTTGGTACCCTGCTGAGTGGTTGGCGAAGTTCTTTAATCAGGTTGTGGCGGAGAAAAAAGTGCCTGAGAGTTGGCGCCAAAGTACGACGATTCCGATTTGGAAGAAGAAGGGCAGTCCTGCAGACTGCTCCAATTACCGTCCGATTCGCTTGCTTTCGCACAGCATGAAGATCTTTGAGCGAGTTGTCGATGGACGAATTCGGGACATCGTCCAGCTTTCCAGCAATCAGTGCGGCTTCGTGGCTGGCTGTGGCACCATTGATGCCATTCACGCCGCCCGCCTCCTGATAGAGAAGCATCGCGAGAAACAGAAGGCAGTGCATATCGCCTTCCTCGACTTGGAGAAGGCCTTTGACCGCGTACCGCGTGAAGTGATATGGTACGCCTTGCGACATCATGGAGTTCCCGAAGAGCTCATAGAGTGGGTGCGAATTCTCTACTCTTGTCCAAAGAGTCGAGTTCAAGCTGCAGCTGGAACCTCGATGGAGTTCCCCATCTCTCTCGGGGTACACCAGGGTTCTGCGCTTTCCCCACTCCTCTTTGTTGTCGTCATGGATGCCATCACACGAGATCTTCAGAAGCCCGTCCCTTGGACGTTGCTTTATGCCGATGACGTGATGCTCGCTAGCGAAGATAAAGGTGAACTCGAGCGAGAGGTGCAAGCTTGGTGTGATCGCTTGGAGCGGTTTGGACTCAGATTGAACGTGAAGAAGACCGAGTATTTAACGACGGACGTTACCGAGTCCAGCTCCATCAAGGTTAACGGCATCGAGCTTCCACGCACTGCGGTCTTTAAGTACCTGGGATCAGCAGTCGCGTCTGACGGCAAACTGATGGTCGAAGTGAATTCGCGCGTGAGTGCAGCTTGGTCCAAGTGGCGCTCGTTGACTGGGGTGCTCTGCGATAGGAAGATACCGGAGCGCTTTAAGTCAAAGATCTACAGGGCAGTCATCCGGCCAGTAGCGATGTACGGCGCTGAGTGTTGGCCTGCGACCAAGGAAGTTGAAGCGCGCCTCAGCGTCATGGAGACGAAGATGCTGCGCTGGACGGCAGGAGTCACGCGCATGGACCGCATCCGAAACGATGCTATTCGGCAGAAGTTCGGTGTCGCGCCGATAACTGACAAGATGCGCGAAGCTCGCTTACGATGGTACGGCCACGTTCTGCGTGGAAAGGAAGACAGCGTCCGCAAGATAGGCCTTAACTTCGAGGTAATTGGAAAGCGGCCTAGAGGGCGCCCGAAGCAGCGCTGGGCTGATACGTTACATACGGACTTGAAAGCGGCTGGCGTCCACCCTGACCTAGCGCTGGATCGGGAAAGGTGGCGTCATGACACCAGAATAGCGGACCCCGCTACGAAGCGGGACAGACGCTGAAGAAGAAGAAGAAGAAGAAGAAGATCGGTGATCCTGTCCCGACCACCCTCAAATGGGAAGCAACCTGCTGAAGTCGGCGGAATTTTCAAAAACGAACGTCGGATTCGAAATCAGCGCCCCAATTAACCCCTAGATGATTTTGGACGAAGTTTGCACGAGGAAATTTGGCCAATTTCGAAAATACCGGTTTTCGATGACGTCATCGTCCGGGCAGCTCGGCCTGGAGCGCCCACGTCCTTGATATTGTCAAAAAATCGATTTTTTCGGAATTGATTGAGAGTGACACCGTTCGATAGAGCTTTCCGAGCTGAACAGAACGGTTCCATTAGAACTGTCGAAAACTTAAATGAGGGCGGAAGAAACTTCACCGCTGTCCTCCGCCGCTCTAAAATGGCTGCCAGGAGCGAGGCGGGTTAGGAAGCTGGGGAGCTCTGGGCACTTCTTCGCAAAGTACTTTAACTGATTTGCTCGCTTACGCATTCCTAGACCGTTAGCTCATCACGTCTTCCCACAGTGGTCGACTTAATTTGGAAAAAATCGTGTCACACAAGGCTAACCTGCATTTTCGCACCGCAATAATTTCGCCCGTTTAGAAACTACCACGGTGTACTTTTGGGGACTACAAAACCATTCTACTGCCTACAAAATCCACTAACCGCAGCCGGAACGATTCGATCTCCACAAAGTTATTGCGCTCCGAACACGCCCGCGCATGCAATTTGCGAGCTGTCGCGCCCACTCGATTGATAGGTCCGATTCTGTATGCATTGTTCACGGTGCACTCCATATGCAAGCTAGACAGTCTTAGAGCAATTTCTGATTAGGACGGCTGGAAATTTCCGATAAAACTCCCCAAACGCTCGCTCTACAGGTTGTCGCGCCCATTCGATTGGTAGGTCCGATTCTGCATGCATTGTTCACGGCGCACTCCAAATGCAAGCTAGACAGTCTTAGAGCAATTTCTGATTAGGACGGCTGGAAATTTCCGATAAAACTCCTCAAACGCTCGCTCTACAGATTGTCGCGCAGCGCCTACTCGATTGATTCTGTCGGGCCTATATGCATTGTTTAACTCTACTGAGATTTGTATACCAAAAGATAGAGCTTGAGCAGCTGAGTTCAAATATATGTTTATTTTCACAAATATTTGATTTCTAAAGAAGTTATTCAAAAAGGCCGCTTTGGAACGCTCCAAAGCGGCCTATGTTTGCCGGCGCGGCTTTTTCGGCCAATGACCAAAAGACATGTCCGGTACTGTAATGTGCATATTTTCAGGGTCAATTTGTCATTAGGCTCGCTTTGAACCACATATCACCATTAATTTGTAAGCTACGACTTTTTTCTGCTTAGAATGAGTCATGAAGTAGTCATTTGTCCCTAGGAATGACTTATATGAGGGATTTCAGTTCTTATTCTTATGCGCGAACGATCAATTCCAGTTCACCATTGCTGGGTTCGGTTTATGGCAGCTTGAGGGCCATAGCTGAGAGCTTCATTTTCGGCCATTCATGCATCATGGATGTCTGATAATTACAGCGACAAGTAGAGCGAATGCTGGGCGTCTCGCTTACGATGCTCCTTCCAGTTCTTCTCTAGGAAGTGTGGCAGACACAAGGTACTCACGTCGGGATGTCGAGCGATCGTCGGACATATCGGCCGAAGTTTTCCATCTGTTTCCGCTGGGCAGCAGGCAGGTGGGAACGCGTAGCGTCCTCTCGTTAAATGAAACCATCCAGACTCATTGAACTCTCCGACCTTCGAGTCAACTCCACAGCAGGATTTCTGAAAGAGGAAGCCAGTATGTGACCTAAAGCAGCAGCTGTCCAAGGGATGGGCAAGTTTGGCGTCCTAGAACACCTGGCCGTAGTCGTAAGGAACGCGTTGGAGTGCAAGAGAGCGGCGATATGAACTATCGTGGGGGAAAACTAGGAGAGAGGATGCAACCGTTAAGGGTTTGTCAACCGCCCTGCTTGCTCCGTTAAGTTTTCACGCTGCAAATTCATCACGTGTAGTAACGTTGCCAAGATGGAAAGGGAGTCATGTAGACGAAAAGCACTTTTTGCGACCAATTCTTTCGAAAGGAGAGAAGTTTAGGAGGCATGGGAGGACGGAAGTCTGTACCCCCGGCTCTTGCCCTGAAGGCAGACCCACATTCTATTGGCAGGCGCTTACTATATATGCTACGTATTTTCACGACGAACTGGACACATCTCAAATCTGTCCACGTCCGACTTTTCATAAACCTTGGCGTTACTAGTACTGAAGTGACTGCAGCCGTTAGGCCCCGTTTATACTTCCGACGCCGAGCGAGGCGACGGAATGTCTAATGGCCAAAGTGATCGTCGCGCGATCAATGTGGCCACAATACGTGGCGTCGAAGTATAAACGGGCCCTTAGGCCTTTGTTATACCATTGCTCATCCCGAGCGATGCATAATGAACCTTTCTGTAGAGTTGCTAAGCTCTTCACGAGGTTGGTAAACGGCTTCATTGGTGGCTAACGTTTCGGCTGGATCACCTTTTTCAGAACGATTCGATCCAGCAACAGTGCTGTCACTCTACATTAGCAAGATTAGTGAGGACGAATGACGGATGCATAATGATATGCTTCCAGTATTGATCGGTCGGCGCGACGCGATCGATATGGGAGCATATCATTAGGCGTCGCTCGGGGTGAGCGATGGTATAACAAAGGCCTTAACCAAGATCGGTATCGACCTTCATTTCGGCTAGCGTTTCAGCGTTATCGCCTGGCGAATTCATAATCAATTTGGATAATTTTCCAAGCAGGCTTGATGCTTTTGAAATCAACTGAAACAAATTGAACGTCTTCAAAGTTAAAACGCTTCTTTCTCAGCTTTACGCTACAAATGTCCCGGAAAAGTTTGAGTTTTATGTGTCTAGGAAAAATAATTATAGTGGGACTTTTTTTTGGAAAGTTTCAAAATTCAACTGCCACAGTAAGTGAACGCATTCTTTTGCACTTCTATAAAAATGTTGTTAAAAACCTAATCAGAGTGCAAAAAAGCTGCCATTTCTAGAGTATTAAAAGAATAGATCGCGCCATGCACTCGACTGGCTCGTCGCGATTTTAATTTGATCGATAGTAAAAACGCAGCTTACTCGAAATAGCAAATTAAGAGTATTTATTTACTCATTGTACTAAGAAGTACGCATAACCTTGAACAAGATAATTGTTCTATTTACAAATGTCGCGTGTATGTGTGATTGCAAATCGAATTTTTGCTATCAATCAAACAAAAGTCGCCACATGCAAGACGTCTCCATGACACAGTCTCTTATTTTAACGCCAAAAATATCTGATTCTTTGCAGTTTAAAAGAGCTTCAAATACTTCATTTTCCTTGAGAGATAAAGATTTTATCCAATTTTGCTTAGCAGAGCAGGTGTGTGGAAATTTACAAAAAAGTTGTTCTGAACATTCTTGAACAAAAAGAAACATTCTAACCTTCTCGGAGTCTCCAGTTCAACCTGCAAAGTGGTCGCTATAATTTGAAAGATATTCAGTTTAATTTTAAACGTTTTAATTTGTTAGAAGAGTGTCTAACATGGTTTGAAAAGTGTCTAATTGGAACAAAAAATAGTGCATGAAAGTTGTTCAACCCTCCAGTCAATGTTTCTCTCCGTCCGTTCGCGCCAAATTAGTTGCCGCTCAAAGGACTACCGCAGCTCCTCCATTAGCAGTGTCGACCTATGCTGACAATCCAAGATTTGTGGTTGAAGCCATGATGATCTCTATATGAATTTCCGACAAATAGTCGATACCATATCAGTGAAAAAATTGATTACATCGATTTTTACGCCAAGTGTACTACATGAGATGCGAGTAGCTCGAGCACATTAACCGCTGGAGGTCGTCTCAAGTATTGAGCTTTGTCGATCGACACTATCGATTTTCAACTATTGAGGTGGACGTTTTGTTACGATCAAAACTCTTGCGCCAGGCGGGACTCGAACAAGCAGTGTTCAAGCATTGTTACTAGTAAGGTCCTCAGCTTAACCGGTTCCATGCTGATATCAGCGGCCGGCCCATCCCCGTATCACGGTTGGGTGCTGACGGATCTCGAGGATATCGCGGATGATACGTGCGGTCAAACAGCGCCGGTGGTGTAAGACAAACATCGCTGCCCGGAAAGCAGAAGATGCGGGTTCGAGTCCCGCCTGGCGCAAGAGTTTTGATCGTAATAAAACGTTCTGTAACAACATATAGCCTCTATATCAGCTGCTCCAGGCTTAAACAAATGTGTTCAAGTATTGAGGTGGAATTATTAAAACGCAGAACGGATAAAACCAGACGCAACCTCTAGCATGAGCTTGTCCCACGCTGCTTTCATCAGCATACCATCGACATTCTTCTTTCGGGCGTGATCAGTGCCATTGTACATTCGAAGCGATGCTCGGAGAATTTCGCGAAAGTCGTTCTCGAACTGAAATAAGGCCAATTGAATATATAGGCGTGAAGTTGTCCCGAAAAAATAATGCCATAATCAATTTCAATCAATAAATCCTATGCAAAAAATCAATATATGTCAATATATCAGTATCGATCAATAATGCTCTTCTAACCATGTGGCTATGCATTGCTGCATAAATGGCGGCCGCGATCTCGGTCGCCAAAATCACCATCAGGCATGTCGCGTACTGAAACAAATAATAGAGAGACAAGAAAACAGCACAGACAGCAGGAGCAATGATGGTCCTGTGCAGAACCCACGCAGCATAGAAGTGGCCGCCATTCCTTCGCTGCCCCGCAACATCCAAGAAAAGCGACTGAGATTACTAGCAGACCTCCAATAAGTAGAAGATAGCCGATTTGTCGAACAGCGGTCGGTTTCGTCGCCTAAAATTACAGGCTTGATTAAACATTTTCTGAACACTGGACATAGCCATGCAGGTCTCAGAAAAATTCACATCTACTGCTGCCATGGAATTAACGTACTCGAGCAACAATAGTGCCCCTTCCACAGTCTGTCCGTCTGTCTGTGCATCCACGCAAAGTTGGACGCTATTCAGAGATTCTCATGGATTTACCAACACAATAGGGCAATGATCCAATAAGTACATTATTGATCCTTGTCAGCGTTAATTGTGTGAGGTAAGCATCACTCGAATATGATGGCCGGCGGAGATGGTTCACACACAACAAACAAACCAATCAATACTGATGGAAATTATCCAGAAACGAACGTTTGAGATGGGAATCCCATAAATACCATAGCCCTTTGTTTGGTTATCATGATCATGGATTGTTTCTTGCAATTTCCAATTTTTAAACGTTATGGATTTTTCACTCAATATCAATAAACATTATTGATTTCTGCACAGAAGCAGTTAATCATATCAGGAAACAAGAGCTAATTTGTCAATCAGTATCGATAGAGCTCAGCGGTATTTGCTATCAAAGAACCGTTTGAAGGGTCAATTATGCGAATATGTAGAATATGATGGTTTAACAGATACTAAGCGTTACCGATCGCCCAAGAAATATCGATGGACGTTATCGATTTTGACTAGTAGTGACCGTTTGAATAAACAATTACGCTAATAGTACGCCACAATAGTAAATGCTATAAACACTATTGATTGAAAGACCACTCTCGATCGATGCCATCAATTTCCACACAGAAATGACTGTTTGAAATAGTTATGCGAATAGCATGGATGTTGACAAGCAGAAGATTATCAATCGTTTAACAACTATCGATCGATGCCGACGATTTTGTTCGGAAATGGCCGTTTAAACAAACAAAGGCGCCAATGGCCAAAAGACAAGCCTCACAATAAGCACTTTGGATTAGATAATCAATACCGATCGAGGTTATCGATTTCGTTTAGGAATGGCAGCCTGTAAGAATCACGGGAACGACATGCCCTGTAAATGGGCTGCACAATAAGAATGCATTGTCGATCTTGCTGTTAATATCGACACACATCGATTTTTGTCTATTCGCCAAAGCAACTTATCGATGAATAAAGAATATTGATTGGTTACTATTGACTTCTGGAGCGAAGTCCCAGTAAACATCCCGCCTAGGCTGGCTGACTGCCGGTCATCTGAATAATGTATTTAGTGTGAAGCACGCGACGCGTCCGTTATTGCTTCGTCAGACAAACTGGCAGTGCTTCAGCGATTGATTCAATTAACATCGTCTCCGTATGAACTGAAGCTTGAAGCTCATCCTCTTATCATATAAAAGCAACTAAAGAATTTTGATCGATAATCATAACCATACATGTAAAACCAAGCTTGAAAAAAAGAACAGATATTTCAAGGAGAAGTGTTTCTCTGAAAACAATGGTTGTTTAAAATATGAGCCTGCTGCATAATTAATGAAAGATATTTTGCAATATCCATCTTCAAAAATCAACGTCAACTGAATTTTTTGGAGCTGACTTGCAAGCAGTTGCTGTGCAGCAAGTAGAAAGTGATGAAATTTTCTGAAAAAAAATCGGAAATTTTCTATTTCGGGTACGTGTGCAAAACTGTCTGCATCACGATTATCTTACCCGAGATTTTGCTTAAATTTCTATCCACGCTTCTATTTGATAAAAACGGGAGGCAGATTAGAAGAGAATTTCATCATGATCTGTTCCACGGACACCGGGACAGGTGTCACGACGTGCGTAGCGTGGGTGGGTTGGATCGGCCCGATCTTCCAGTTCCAGATCCCAGGTGTAAAACATATGTCTTATGATGGTAGAGTCTTTGGAGCAAGGAGAAACCAACTCCGACAAGTCATACTATAATTAGAAATCAGGAATATAGCATGAAATACAATGTGGATGGATAGTTGAAAGTTCTTGTAAACTGTTTTTTACAGGATTACTACTGTGTCCCCTTACCAGGATGAGTGAGTTAAGAAAATCAATAGATCAAAGTCTGTTTAAATTTAATTTTCGCGGCGAAACTTGATTTAGAAGCGTCCTGTTACATTGTGAAAAAGCCACAAATGCCGTGAGAAACGCCTAACCTATAACGAGAAGGGTACAGCATAAAACAGGATAACAACATATGTCAATGGTGTGCTAACGTCTGATGCCTTTGAGAGAGAGCTGAGGTAAGTAATTATGACAAAGTAGTTAATAGGTGGGGAGGAGGTGCAAAAATTATGTCCGTTTTACTAATTCAACTACTCCGAAATACTATAACTTACTCCAAAAGAAAGCTTTTCAACTGAAATAAAGGATAAAGTAGAAAAGACGGCGTGACTCAATCCTTTTTGGGATGTGCAACGCACCCTACTTATACGGGATTTCGTGGAGAAGATTTGAATGTGCATTTGGAGATCTAATGACTTGCGGTGGTCAGCCAATGGAAAAGTCAGCGCTTTATCCTTCCCAAACAAGTTTGATACCAATTCACCGACCCCGAAATGATGTAAGGCTTGGTTGGCCTGGGCGGGAAATCCGAACCAGGAACCTTCTATCGACTGCTCGCGACAGCCGGCACCATCTCCGACTGCGCTACATGCGCCCAACTGAAATAACTGCCGAAAAGACAGATTATTTTTGTCAATCAAAAACTAGTTTAGATATTCCAGCAGCAGAAATAACAATTTCGAACAATATTGTGAATAATATGCTTTCTAACTTTGTATAACATCGCTGCACTTGTTTGAAAGTTCGTTTAATTACCAATGCTGAAACATAGCAAGAACGAGAACGGCCATTATTTTTGCGCCACCCTAATATCTGAAGAATTGGCACATAACCGAATGACAGTCTGACGACTTACCAAGTCTCGCAGAGCCACCTCCTGCTCATATCCCTGAATTTGAGCGGTGGCGAAAGCCAGATTGTCGATTGCATACCGGTCCAAGACGAGCCATGTGCCGATTCCAACGCATACAATACCGCATAGCTGTAACCAGATGTAGAAGCAACGATGATGAAAAATTCGGAGCCAGAAGCCTTGCTTTCCAGAAAATTCTCTTAAAAGCCGGACAAAAACTCGTCATTAAATGCATAGTTAATAAGCTCTTTTCACCTGAATTCTTCTGTCGCTACACAGAAATCATCATGTCGCTATTTAGAATAACAAAAATGTTTTAAAGAATCTGTATATTGGTAAGGCCTTTTTAACACTAGAAAGTACGAAAAAATAAAAGGATAAAGGATAAAGGACGGCGTCAGTCAATCACTTTTGGGATGCGCCACGCATTCTACTTCTGCGGAATGTCATGGAGGCGATTTGAAGATGTATTTGCCATACAATGACTTACGGTGGCTAGCCGATGGACAAGTTAGTGCACTAACCTTCCCAGACAAGTTTGGTACCAATTCACCGACCCCGGAGGGATGGAAGGTTTGGTTTGCCTGGGTGGGAAATCTGAACCAGGAACCTGGTATCGGGTGCACGCGACAACCGGCTCCTCCTCCGACTGCGCTATACGCGAAAAAAAAAAGCGAAAAAAATAAGGATAAAGAACGGCGTTACTCAATCCTTTTTGGGATGCGCCACGCATTCTACTCCTACGGGATGTCGAGGAGGTGATTTGAGTGCGTATTTGGCCATACAATGACTTGCGGCTGCCAGCCGATGATAAGCCAGGGATGGAAGGCTTGGTTGGCCTGGGTGGGAAATCTGAACCAGGAACCTGGTATCGGGTGCACACGACAACTGGCGCCTCCTCCGACTGCGCTATACGCGCCCACGAAAAAATACGGAAAATTATGCCTACAGGGAGTGCACTGCACCATCCAACCCCCTTTCAAACATCTGTTAGTTTTTAAGAAATTTAGTTGCAATTTTTACGATTTTATTAGTAATTCAAGGGTTTTTCTAAGAAAGCGGTAGAAGTTCTCACTGATCCCGCACCTCAACAACAGCTGTTGAGAATTTTTGTACGGTAGTCGTAGCCATTAACCCAGCCACAACGACCCTATGTCCTCGTAAATCTGCTGTCAACATAAAAACAGGTTCCTTATGATGTTGCAGGATATTGGGAAGATGAATGGCATAACATCCATCTCCTCGGACTCAGCCTCGAGTAGCGCAGACAGAAGAGGCGCAGACTATCGATCATTCGAGGGTTCTGGTCCCGTGCAAGCGCTCCCCAGTTCTACTTTTTCTATTTCGGCTAAGTAAGCGCATAGAATGCGTGGCGCATCGCCCAAGTAGAATCTCCGTCTTCAATAAAAGATGATGAAGGACGGCGTTTCTCAACCCTTTTGGGATGCGCCATGCATTCTACTTCTACGGAATGCCGTGGAGGCGATTTGAGCGCGTATGACAATGACCATACATACAATAGCTTTCGGGTACCAGCCGATGAACAAGTCAGCTCTTCGACTATCCCATACAAGTCTGGTACCAATTGGCCGACTTCGGAGAGATGAAAGGCTTGGTTGACCTGAGCGGCAAATCCGATCCAAGAACCTGGAATCTGGTGCACACGAAAGCCTATACCTCCTCCAGCTGCGCTGCATGCGCTCAATCTCCAATGATCTCTCTAATCCAATCAATTCTCTTGGACAGCCATTCATAGTGCGGTACGGCTATACAGTTTTGGTTCATCCTATCAAGCGATAAAATAAAGCTGTTTTCACCAATGAAACAACACCCAGCTCCTACTGGGTACCATTGTAAATGAGGCGCAAACTTATACTCCTTGTTTTTAGAGCTAACGGAGATATGATGATGAATTGCTGCATGTTCCGAAAGCGAGCTGAAGATTCACAAAAACCACTTGCTCTTAGTGTACAGTAAATCACGAATGAAGATAAATTTAGATAAATTAGTCCTTCATTAGTTCAGGGTTCTGCGCTTTCCCCACTCCTCTCGGTTGTCGTCATGGATGCCATCAACCGAGAACTTCAGAACCCCGTCCCTTGGACGTTGCTTTACGTTGATGACGTGATGCTCGCTAGCGAAGATAAAGGAGAACTCGAGCGAGAGGTGCAAGCTTGGTGTGATCGCTTGGAGCGGTTTGGACTCAAATTGAACGTGAAGAAGACCGAATATCTAACGACGGACGTTACTGAGTCCAGCTCCATCAAGGTTAACGGCATCGAGCTCCCACGCACTTCGGTCTTTAAGTACCTGGGATCAGCAGTCACGTCTGACGGCAAACTGATGATTGAAGTGAATTCACGCGTGAGTGCAGCTTGGTCCAAGTGGCGCTCGTTGACTGGGGTGCTCTGCGATAGGAAGATACCGGAGCGCTTGAAGTCGAAGATATACAGAGCAGTAGCGATGTACGGCGCTGAGTGTTGGCCTGCGACCAGGGAAGTTGCAACGCGCCTCAGCGTCATGGAGACGAAGATGCTGCGCTGGACGGCCGGAGTCACGTGCATGGACCGCATTCGAAACGATGCTATTCGGCAGAAGTTCGGTGTCGCGCCGATAGCCGACAAGATGCGCGAAGCTCGCTTGCGATGATACGGCCACGTTCTGCGTGGAAAGGAAGACAGCGTCCGCAAGATAGGCCTTAACTTCGAGGTAATAGGAAAGCGGCCTAGAGGGCGCCCGAAGCAGCGCTGGGCTGATACGTTACATGCGGACTTAAAGATTACTGGTGTTTACCCTGATCTAGCGCTGGATCGGGAAAGGTGGCGTCATAACACCAGAATAGCGGACCCCGCTACGATGCGGGACAAACGCTAAAGAAGAAGAAGAAGAAGAAGTCCTCCATTAGTTGCTTTGTGAAGTATATTAGCAGCCTCGCGTCAAGGACATTGAAAGGCAATGAATAAAGTTTTAGTAACTAATTTAGTTGAGTTAGCAAAGGAGGAAACTCTAACATGAACAACAAAAATTGCAACTGTTAAAATTTATTAAAATTTCAAAAAAAAAGACAAGTTTTTGTGTTATATTGAGTAACACTGGCAAGGAATATGGTTCTGCTGCAGGTTCAAAAGAAAACGAAACGATTCTCAAATTGAATGCGAAAAAGATAGATGGCTTTTATTCCCCTTTAGAATAGGCTTCGTACTAAAAACTAAAGGGCAAAAATCGGCGTTATTCAGTTCCTCTGTGGGATATGGCACGCACTACACTCCTACGGAATTTTGTGGATGAAATCTGAATGTTTATGTAGCCTATACAAGGGAAAGGCTTGTACCAATTCACCGACTCTGCAGAGATGGAAGGCGTGTGGCAGCCCTGGGCGGGAAATCCGAACTACGAACCTGGTGTCGGGTGCACGTGACAGCCGGCTCCTCCTCCGACTGCGCTACATGCGCCACCATTTAGGATAACCGACAAAAAATTACTAGAAAGGTTAGGTGGTACAAGGAAGCTGAAGTGGCTCCCTTGCCTTTTAATAGTTCGGCTTGGTGTTGGGAGAGCGATTAAAACTTGCCCTCCGATTTTGGTTCAAATTAAAAAAGGATAAAGGACGGCGTTATTCAAACCCCTTTGAGATGAGCCACGCATTCTACTTCTACGGGATGTCGTAGAGGCGAGTTGAATGCATATTTGGCCATACAATGACTTGTCGTGGCCAGCCGATGAAGAAGTCAGCGCTTTATCCTTCGCAGACAAGTCTGATACCAATTCACCGACTCCGGAGGGATGGAGGGCTTGGTTGGCCTGGGCGGGAAATCCGAACCAGGAACCTGGTATCGGGTGCAAGCGACAGCCGGCGCCTCCTCCGACTGCGCTCCACGCGCCCTTCGTTCGAATTACGGGGACAAAATCTCACGCACTACATATACCTTTACCTCCCACCGCCTTGAAAATTGAGTTTACAATAAAAATTATTCAAATGTTTCGGGTGACTGGTGTTCTTCTCGGCGTCCACCTATAAGGTCAGTCGTTTCTTCATAACTGTCATGTTGGATCTTGTCACTATTTCTCCTTAAGATTAGTGCCCTGTAGGGCGAAGTGTTTTTCGACTTTTTCAGGCACTGGCGAAGGCGAGGTCCAAGAAACGTAAGCCTGGTTAAATAAGTTTGATAACATCCTTGGTTACCAGCTCAACAAGAGAATACCGATCTGAAGTCAATAAGTCAAGGAGTGCTAATTAAAAGTCGAACTAATACAATTCTGTCAGCTAACTACTCAAATGCTGTCACATCTAGCGGCAAAAAAACCCATTGTCAAGAATTCGCCAGCGCTATACATTGCCGAGAACAGCACAGTTTTACGTAGAAATTGGGCCAGGATGGCCATATTTAGAAAGAATTAATTATGTAGAAAACAAGTCTAAGAATTGCAAAACCAGTGGCTAATTTCAGCTTTTTTTAAAGAAAATAATAGCTACCCCAACGAGTCCTTAACAGGAGCTATACATGCATTCTACTTCTAGCCGATATCTTGGGCGTAATTTGTTTGAATGACCATTTGGCACATACAATGACTTCGTAGTGGTCAGCTGATAGAACGTCAGTGTGCTGACAGTAATAAATAGTTCTGTAAACAGTTTATCACATACAAAGTGATGAAAAGCTAGGATGGAGTGTGCGTGCGTCGAACTTATGGAAAATGTTAAAAGGATAAAAGGACAAACGACGGCGTTACTCAATCCGTTTTGAGATGCGCCACGCATTCTTCTTCTACGGGATATCGTGGAGGTGATTTTGAATGCGTATTTGGCAATAGAATGACTTGCGGTGACCCCAAATAAGGTCTTTTTCCTTCCAAGACAGGTCTGGTACCAATTCACTGACCCCGGACGGACGGGATAGTTTGGTTGGCCTGGGCGGGAAATCAGAACCAGGAACATGGTATTGGGTGCACTTGACAGCCGGCACCTCATCCGATTGCGCTACACGGAAAACATTACGATGATTTTAATGGAAATTATTTCCACAAGATGCCATTTAAAGAATTAGAGATCCCAAATCGCGGGATACTACTCTTCAGCAGAATAGCGCTGAAAAGCTACAAGAGATCTCCAACCTGGTAATTCGTCTGGTGGAACGCGGAACTCCGGTCCTGTTGAAGGTTCTGGTACTCCATCTGTTCAGTGTACTTCATCGACACATTCTTGTCCAGTTCAAAGCTTCCAGATGAAATATGAAGCGGCCCTTAACATCCTTGGAGCCAATGGAACAGTTGTCTCTGCTGAGGATTACGCCCTGAACTCTAGGAAGAAGGTGCAGGTGCATCTATTTCGCAGTCACTGTGCATCGCTTAGTTCTTTTTTTGTCTGCTCAGCAAGCGCTGCAGGAACGAGGAGGGAGCTCCAAACACGGAATGCGCTGCACTATGACATCAGCCAGAAACTCTGTTCCAAGAGAGGGCGTCTTTATATCGTTACGTTGCTTCTCCGGTCGCCTAGGAGCCGTGCTACTTTCCTCAGCAACACACATTTTTTGCTGAAGAATTCTGATTGAGCTTCCAGGATATCCTGACGAGGAAGGCCTTTCTGGGAGCCTATATTCACAGCGCAACAGGAACCGTTAGAGAGTGACTCATAAAAATGGAGAGGTCTTGAAGAACAACTCAGAACGTGAGGTTTGGGGTGACTTCACTGGCATATGGACGACAGTACTGACTTGAGTATCCTAAAACAACCGCTTCAACGGTGGTTCGGGTAGTGTTGGGCACTGCTTAGAATGGATGGCTCAGTCGTTCTTCAATAAGGTTTATTGGAAGACAGACAAGCATAAGGCATTCCGATCCTACAGAGGTTGGGCGTGAGACCGAGAGCCTGAAGGCGAGCCCCACCGAGAAAGAGAGTCCCTGCTGAGCCATCTCCGTCGGCTAGGTGGAGGGATCCGCCCGAAAATATGGTATGAGTAATCACGACAGGCACAGTAACCGTCGGTTACGTGAGCTCGAACTGATTCCCGCTCAATTTTCTACCACGAGAGACCTTTCTTTCCAAGTTTTCCGTCCATTAGAACTGTACGAATGTTTAAAGAAATACAGATACTCTTCAAAGGACTAAAGCAGGAAGTTATTAACCAATTCCGAGTTCAAACAACTCCATAACTCAAGTTAAAACAGAGTGAGCACGCTATATCTCAAGTGCTAACATAGCGCAGATGGAGGAAACGCCCACAATGAACGCCTCCTGATGGTTCGGCTAATGCCCAGACTATGTCCCAGTCTACCAGGATTGCGGTACACATGTGAGTGCATGACTAATCTAACTGTCGCGTACACTCTATTCAAAGTTCTTGGCTCGGATCACCGCTCAGGCCAACCGAAGCTTCCACCTCTCGGTGGATGGCGCATTTTTATCAGTCTTGACTCGGAAAGAGAAGCGCTAGCTTCTTCCTCGGTTGGTCACTGCAAGGCCAGATGATACACATTCAAATTGCCTTTACGACATCCGGTAGTTTAAGATTGGCAACAAATTTCGTGGACTCACTTATTCTAGCAAACAATAACAGGTTATGTGTACTTCAGTGTGTTCTTCTGCCAACGAGGTTTTTAGGTGGAAACTTTATTATTGGCCTGACGTTCCGACGTTGTTGTCGTCCTCAGAGGCCTAGAAGCAGCTCGAGGCGTTAGATTGGTGTTCTACCCGGCCAAGCGCTCCACCCGCACAAGCATTTTTGATCTATAGTTGAAAACACACTCCGAAGACCCCGAATTATGAAGCAACTTACGCAGTGTTCCACCGTTGGTGTGCAGCGGTTGCGCTATTAGGTTTCAAGGTCAGAGAACTTGGAGATAACAGGTCAATTATGCATCAACAATTTTCATGCTCTTTCCACCTTTCTAGACAACTTCATATGCACTTCTCGCATGTGGATGCCGCGGCAGAATTTTTAAACGTCGCAAGCAGGAGCCATTTCTCCGTCGACTGGTAAAATACAATGAAAAGCGGTTTCCTCTAGATCATCCGCGTTCCAACCGGCGGCTGTTGACGCCTATGACTGAATCAACACCAGAAGAAGGTGGTGCTCTTCGTTTGGTAGTGTCGAGAAGATGTTCTCTTCTAAGAAAACATCGAATGCGGTTCTAGCATTAATGCTGAAGTTCACTCTTCTCAACCTAATCATGTGCAGGCTGAGCTCTGCCAGAATCAGCTCTGACAGCTCTTCAGGAGTGGCATCATCCTTCAACAGGATAATGAAAGACCACATGTCCCGAACTGAACGCTTCGAAAAGTCGAAAACCTCTGCTGAGAGCGTCTCATCCATCTTACAGCGCAAGGCTGTGCACCACGTGACTGTCGTCTTTTTCATTCGCTGCAACGGAGCACTCCTCGGCATGAAGACGATTTTCCAATGTGGACCAGGTCAAAATGCGCCTCCAAGGTTTTTTCGCCTCAAAACCACAGCAGTTCTGTAGCTGTGGATAGACCAGCTGCCCGATAAATGATGAGCAGTTCTACGTTCTAAGGGTTTTCATTTTAATGGAAGATTGTTATTTGTTATTTATTAACAACTAGAGCGGGTGTAGCGCAGTCGGAAGAGATGCCGCCTGTCGTGTGCACCCGATACCAGGTTCCTAGTTCGGATTCCCTGCCTAGGCCAACCAAGCCTTCGATCCCTCCGGGTAGGTGAATTGGCACCAGTCTTGCTTGGAAACAGTAAAGCGCTCCCTTGATCATCGTGTGGCCAGTCATTGTATATGTACACATTCAAAACGCCTCGAGGACATCCCGTAAAAGTAGGATGCTTGGTACATTCCAAAATAGTAGCGTCGTCTTTTATCCTTTTATTTATTAACAAACACATTTGATGAAAATGCTTGAGAGTCCACGCAATTATTGCCAACCTAATAAAGTACATGGCGCATTACTGAGAGGATTGATTAATTATCGCCGTTCTTTACCTTTTTTTTCAAAATTGGCATTGATCAGAATTAGCATGTGTTGAATCTAAACGCCAGAAGCGGCGAAAGCTCGATCTAAACCCAATCTTGCTAATCGTTTTGAGGCAGGCATAGTTCAAGAAAATGGGCTATAACCCGGTTCTCAGGAAGTCACACCTTTAGGATGGCGGTGCCCCTTATTAGAACACCAGTCGTTCGGCGGCCTAGCGGCCGCCTACGACTGGTTAGGGGCTTCGCCCCCAAACCCCGAGAATAGGACGCCATGGCCGCTACGGGTTTCCTATTCTTTCCTAGGCCTTCTGACCATTATGTTAATCGAGATGGATCGGCTGATCTTCCTCGACGTGATCCTCAAAAAATCGATAATATCGATCGATATCGATTGATCCGACTTCAGATTCGTGTTCAGCGACCTCGATTACCCCCAAGGCCGAAGTTTCGCGCCACTTGAACCCCATCCTCAAAAAATCGATAATATCGATCGATGTCGATTGATCCGACTTCAGATTCGTGTTCAGCGACCTCGATTACCCCCAGGGCCGAAGTTTCGTGCCGCTTGAGCGTCATCTTCAAAAAATCGATAATATCGATCGATATCGATTGGTCGACTTCAAATTCGAGTTCAGCGACCTCGATTACCCCCACGGCCAAAGTTTCGCGCCGCTTGAGCGCCATCCTCAAAAAATCGATAATATCGATCGATATCGATTGGTCGACTTCAAATTCGAGTTCAGCGACCCTGATTACCCCCAGGGCCAAAGTTTCGCGCCACTTGAGTGCCATCCTCAAAAAATCGATAATATCGATCGATATCGATTGGTCGACTTCAAATTCGAGTTCAGCGACCTCGATTACCCCCACGGCCAAAGTTTCGCGCCACTTGAACGCCATCCTCAAAAAATCGATAATATTGATCGATATCGATTGGTCGACTTCAGATTCGTGTTCAGCGACCTCGATTACCCCCAGGGCTGAAGTTTCGTGCCGCCTGAACAAAATCCTCAAAAAATCGATAATATCGATCGATATCGATTGGTCGACTTCAGATTCGTGTTCAGCGACCTCGATTACCCCCAAGGCCGAAGTTTCGTGCCACTTGAGCGTCATCCTCAAAAAATCGATAATATCGATCGATATCGATTGGTCGACTTCAGATTCGTGTTCAGCGACCTCGATTACCCCCAGGGCTGAAGTTTCGTGCCGCCGACGTGTTCGGCACGTCTGCGGCTCGCCATGCACGGTTGTCGACGTGCTCGGCACGTCTACGGCATCGCCAGGCACGGTTGCCGACGTGTTCGGCACGTCTGCGGCTCGCCATGCACGGTTGCCGACGTGCTCGGCACGTCTACGGCTCGCCATGCATGGTTGCCGACGTGTTTGGCACGTCTACGGCTCGCCATGCATGGTTGCCGACGTGTTCGGCACGTCTACGGCTCGCCATGCACGGTTGCCGACGTGTTCGGCACGTCTACGGCTCGCCATGCACGGTCGCCGACGTGTTTGGCACGTCTCCGGCTCGCCATGCACGGTTACCGACGTGTTCGGCACGTCTACGGCTCGCCATGCATGGTTGTCGACGTGCTCGGCACGTCTGCGGCTCGCCATGCGCGGTCGCCGACGTGTTCGGCACGTCTGCGGCTCGCCATGCGCGGTCGCCGACGTGTTCGGCACGTCTGCGGCTCGCCATGCGCGGTCGCCGACGTGTTCGGCACGTCTGCGGCTCGCCATGCGCGGTCGCCGACGTGTTCGGCTGCCGCGCCCCAACTCAAAGTCGGACGGACGGACAGTGTGACACACACACACACACACACACAGTGACACACACACACGCTTGCTGCTTTATATATAGTAGGACTACCCCAAAAATACCGACTGCCCAGCTAGTGATCTTCTCAACCATCCACATCTGCAGATCCACCTTGGGTCGGTTTTTACAGTCCATCTCTGGCATTTACTGAGTAGTATTACGTCGGCTTTCCTGTAAGGCTTCGTCGAGGGAACTGGTCGTTCAACTTTGTGTATGTTCTGTCTCATTTAGGTCATTGAAGAAGACAATTTTTTCAAAATGTCGGTCAAAAAATAAGAATAAGGAAAAGGGTAACGTTTATAAATCAATTTTGGGATGCGCCACGCATTTTACTTCTACGGGATGTCGTGGAGGCGATTTGAATGCCTATTTGGCCATACAATGACTTGCGGTAGATAAGCAAGTCAGTGCTTTATCCTTCCCAGAGAAGTCTGGTACCAATCCATAACCCCAGAGGAATGGAAAACTTGGTTGGCCTGGGCGGGAAATTCGAACCAGGAACCTTGCATCGGGTATCCGCTACAGCCCGCACCTCCTTCGACTGCGCTACACGCGACCATCAGTCAATAAATACAAATAATATGTATAAGTCAATCGGTAAATAAATACAAATAATACAAGTAGTAAAGAATATAAATAATTCTTCCTTTAAATACTACAAAATCTTCAATTCGGCATAATTATTTTGTCAATATAGCAGGTTCGGATTATACCAAACTTGACGAAAACGCAGTTATTCCATACAAGCTGAAGCCATTTATTGAGGATGCAAGTCGATTCATAAACAACTCTAGAACCTAACGGGATCTTGAGGCAGAGCCCCTTTTGGTTTTCTCTCCCTTCTGTTCCCCATGTTTTATTTCTTGGTGTTAGTTATTGCAAGTATTTACTTTCTAATTATCCTACTTTGGAATAAAGCGTTAGATAATGTTATGTGGATGTCATTTCATACCGTTTTTGATTGTATTGTGCTTCACATGGACTTTAACCATAATATACAGGGTGACCCAAAAAAGATTTATACATTGTTTGAAAGGTCATAACTTTGCTCGCAGTGAAGTTATTGAGGAATTTAAGGCTTAAGAAAACAGAAATTTTATACTCGCAGGTCACGTGTTTTTCACATGATTGTCTAGTTCTAAACATTAAGAGAAGCACAACACAGGTAAATCTGGCTAGGCAGTATGTAGTAGCAAGATCGTGACAAGCATTCTGCCTATGCACAATCCATCGAGTCTAAAATGCAAGGTTTCAGACGGAGCATGGCGCAATCTTGTCTAGTTACAAGCCACAGAAATCTCGTTACCCTATGCTTTCATACGAATCTCAAACGTCTTCAAACGTATTATGTTAGAACCTTTCAAATAGTACCTGCATTTTTTTTAGGATGCTCTGCATTTTTCGCAAGCTATAGTGTGTTTTTAAGTTCTAAACCTTAAAAGATGCAAAAATCAATCAAAACTACCACTTTGTGAAGAAATTGTACAAGTATTCAAGCGAAACGCAATCAATCGAGTGTAAAGTGCAGAATTTCAGACGAGTGCATGGCGCATTCAATGCCGTCCATAAGGATAATAAAGGATAAAGGACGGCGTTACTCAATCCCTTTGGGATGCGCCAGCGCATTCTACTTCTACGGGATGTCGTGGAGGCGACATGAATGCGTATTTGGCCATACAATGACTTGCGGTGGCCAGCCGATGAACAAGTCAGCGCTTTATCCTTCCCAGACAAGTCTGGTACCAATTCACCGACCCCGGAGGGATTGAAGGCTTGGTTGGCCTGGGCGGGAAATCCGGACGAGGAACCTGGTATCGGGTGCACGCGGCAGTCGCGCCTCCTCCGACTGCGCTACACGCGCCCAATGCCGTCCATATGTCAGAAAATTTCTATTTTCTTAAGCACTTTCTTAAGCACTATGAGCCATTCACTTTTCAGCACCTTCACTGTGAGCAAAGTCATGATCCTCCAAACAGTGGATGAATTTTTTGAGACACTCTGTATAGTAATAATAATAAAGGGGTTACTAATCTCGTGTGGTCGAATCAACCTCAACAAGCCACGAACACCGATGCCGAGATTCAACGTTAGTCACACCTTGAGACTACATATTATAGCACCGCCAAGCATTTCCAAGCTTATACCGATCGCGATCGGGGGTAAATGCGAGCAGGTGCTTGCGATTTGGCATGTTACGTCTGTCATATTACTCGTTGCTGGCGGATGCATTCATTCTGCGACGTTCTCCTCTCCACTATGCCAACTGACTCCTACTGCATGAAGACTGATGATGTAGGCCACCGGTATATTGACGTGATTAATATCGCACATGCACATAACTCACCAGAAAAACGAGATTGAACACGAACAGCGAGAATTTCAGAGCTCTTGCAGTGCAGCTCAACGCCATTTCATGGGGTAATAACGACGTGCGTGACGATGGCTAACTCATCGGTTTCGATAGTCTGCTTCGCTGACCTCAGACCTTCTCAATCTAGAAGCACGGGCATGAAATCGTGAGAATGGACCAAAAAGCAGGACGGCGAGAGGTCTAGGCATCCGAGGAATGTCTAGAAGCCTCCAGCATCACATATGTGAAGTGCAACTTCATGCCCCCTCCACGGAACAGGTGACAGGAGGCAAGGCGACGACATTCCTGTGGTCAATGAAAAACCACGAGAAAAGGAGAAGCTTCGCACAATCGATTTCTGTGGGTCAGAATTTTTAAGAAGAGTGTTTACGCGACGAAATGAAGTTAGCCCGAGCAAGCTGGTGGCGAGCATCCGCGAATCTCGTGCAAATGAGGAAAGGGCTGCTGAGGCGAGGATGTCGAGGGCAACATAGACAACCAGAGCGAGGCAATTATCAAGCACATCGACACCACCACCACCACCGCCACCACGACGAGGAGCACGAGCACGAGCTCCGGCGGATTTTACACACTGCCTGCGAAAAATGGGTGCCGTCAAAGAAAACACGCAAAAAATAGAAGGACGTTGCGATGGCCGACCGGCAGTAGAGGTATCAGGAAGTGCGGTCTGACGAGCTCTTTCGAACAGCACACATACCATCGACGCAGCTCTTCATGCTCAAAAGATAGCAAGCAATTATTGTGGTGAACCGCAACGCTTCGTCAACGCACATGCCATTGTAAAGTCAGCGGCACGTGTTGCCGCCTGTTTTAAGCGGGCACGAAAACGCTGGCGTTAAAGAAACGTGAAAAATATCGCCATCAGACATTTTCCATGCGGTGAAATCGCTTTTGACCGTGCCGCGAGCGATGATGCTCCACCAAAGATACAATTCATGTATGAATAGCAGGCACTAGGACGTTTAATGGAATAACGTCTCAAAAAACGCCACTTTTTGGAATAGCCATGAAGTTCCCTTTCTTTGACATAATGCGCATTTTTATAACCACAAAGCGCAGTAGCGACTGAACCAGAGAAGGAAGAGGGCGCAAGGACATTTTTATTAACAACGAAGGTGACAACAGAGAAAGCCGACGGAGACGAGAAGATCGCTAGGCCACCAGTGCGACGACTTCGGCCCACGGTGCCATGCTAGAGCTGAACCGAGTACGAGCGCAAGGCCCTATCCTCGAGTGGATTGTGGCATACATAGTGGAGGGAATTTAAGAACATTTCAGTTCTTACAAGGAGAGCCTCCAAACTGGCGGCGGGGGGGGGGGGGCTTTTGCGATGGAATTTTTACAGGATTTAGGGTCCCGTGTGCGGAGTCCAAAACCATAGATCCTTTTTTCGGAATGCCCTTCTGTGGTCGAATTAAAAGATGTGGTCGCGTGAGCGCAAAGTTCCTGATGCCCTGCTGTCACCAATAGCAATGGGATCGGTTGGAGTAGTGGTTGTGTTGTAGTTTCATAGGGGCTGGATGTGGGTTCGATTCCCCGTTGCAGTTGTGTTTTTATCGTCAATGAGACCCTATATCCCCATTTCCAACACATTTTGAAAGAAAAACACGGCAACAAATGTCGTTTAGGTTCATCGAGCTTTTCGAAAGTGGAAAGGTGAGAATTTCTGACTGCCAGGTTGAGCAAGTAAACAACTGATGCCAGATTCGTGATCAGCACCCCAAATAGCCCCCACGCACAAAATTTGGGCGATGTTGGTGTTTCTGACCTCATCACCCTCACTCGAACCTGTGCCGAGCTTTGCTCCTCGGTCTTCATGGTGAAACAAGGGCGGTCATCGAGGTGTGAAGCCATTCGAAGTAGAAACCAATTGAATACGTTGAGCGGTGAAGGGCTACACAAAAAGAAAAATATCGCTGCTACTGCGTCCTTCTTTGAACGGGTGATGGAGAAGCCTAGATGTTCAGTTTGTGAGCAGTGTTTTCTGCTTGCGTGCTTCTTTTTTTGCAATCTTCCATCATTGCTGAAGAAGCTTGGTACATCATTAGCTATTCTTTCCAGTTGGTTATACGTTTTTAACTTCATCCATGTAAAGAATATAATAGAATTTGCTATCTACTACAACTTATCATCTTGAAACAGCTTGACTGTTCGAAAATCAAAAGGGGCCCATGCACTAGCGAGGTCAAAGAAAAGAGTTATTTATACTTCGGCTACGGGTGTTACTTGGAGTGCTGCTCATGAATCTGACATCGGTTTCTGGATTTTCCGTTTTCTTATGACAGGTTAGAGCAGGTGTAAGTAAGTAAGGGTGGTGAAGTCGGATGCACTAATTTCGCCCAACCTTTGTGCTTGGGGATTATTTGGGGTACTAATCACAAATCTGGCGTCAGTTTTTGACTTGCTTAACCTGGAAGTCAAAAATCCTCACCTTTCCATTTTCAAAAAGTTCGATGAACCTAAACGACATTTGTTGCCGTGTTTTTCTTCAAAATGTGTTGGAATGGGGATAAAGGGACCCACTGGCGATAAAAACACAAGTGCAACGGGGAATCGAGCCCACATCCATACTCCTATGAAACTACAACACTACCACCTACACCAACCAATCACGTTGGGCTGGGTGGCAGCAGGGCGTCATGAACTTCGCGCTCACGCGTCCACACGCTTTTTTCGACCAAAGAAGAGCATTCCGAAAAAAGTAACTATGGTTTTGGACTCTACACACGGGACCCTACATCCTGCAAAAATTGCATAGCAAAAGCTCACCGCCACTCTGGAGGCTCTCCTTGTTAGGGAGATAACTGAAAAAGTTAAGAGGGAGCTCCTTCTCCGCATGAAGAAGGGATGTCAAATTATGAGCTCCTAGAGCCCTTGTTACAGAAAGAGAGCTGGAGAATTGGGGATTTACAGAGTTGGAGGTGATGGAAGGCCTGAAAAGTTACTGTCACGGCGACGGCGTTCGTCATTTGGTTATTGTATGTGGAGAGATGTGGAGAGAGCTAAGGCTGTCCTGGAGCAGAAGAAAAGAAAAGAAAAGAAAAACGCCAAAAGAACAGATTTTAGGTGGCGAAAAATTTCCAAATAATAGCAAAAATTGCACCTAAGCTGAAACAGTCGGAAGTTGTAGAACCGAGAGTGTGCGCAAAATAGTTTCGAAACCCAGAAATGACAACTCATATGAGCTCATTCCTATGTTCGAAACCTGTGCCCGTTGGTGGAGGTCACTATAGAAGTAGCTATGGAAGTGGATTTAGACCGCGTCCAACATCGTTCAGGACGGCGTTATTCAATCCCCTTTGGGATGCGCCACGCATTCTACTTCTACGGAATGTCGTGGAGGCGAGTTGAATGCGTATTTGGCCATACAATGACTTGCGGTGGTCAGCCAATGAACAAGTCAGTGCTTTATCCTTCCCAGACAAGTCAGGTACCAATTTACTGACACCGGAGGTTTGCGAGGCTTGGTTGGCCTGGGAGGGAAATCCGAACTTCGAACCCGATATCGTGTGCATGCGACTGCCGGTACCTACGACTGCGCTACACGGCTGTTCATTTTTCGTCTAATTCACGACATTTTTGGCAACCGCTCCCTTCCAAAAGAGGCTTCGCCGAATTCGGAAGGGTTCCGTTACTGGTGTTGATGTGCTGTTGACGAGGTCGACGTTGCCGTTCTTGAACTTCGCAAACCAGTTCCCTACTGTAGGCATGTCTATAACACCTCGCAAGTATCCCGGTTTATTTGGTTTACTTTTTGACGACGACGAAATATGAAGAAATAAGAATTAAGAAGTGTAAGGCGAACATCGCTGACCGGAAAGCAGAAGATGCGGGTTCGAGTCCCGCCTGGCGCAAGAGTTTTGATCGCAGCAACAAAACATCTTGTAACAACAGGATAGAGTGAACTATCAGCACTCTATCCTCCCAGACAAGTTCAAGCATTGTTACGAAGAAGAGTTGTCGAAAATGCTGATTTTTGCCTACTGGGTGGTTCTGGTCCTGGTTAAGCCTAAAAAATAACAAAAATAACAAAAATGAGTTATTCTACAAAAACAAGAAGAGACCCTTTGATGAAAACGCTAAGAACGCATTTCTCGAACTCATAGAAATAGACTGCGCTCCACGCGCCCTTTAACAGGTCATAAAACATGGGGTTTATGTTGGCGAATTTTCCATTCCCTTCTATGTTTATGTAAAATTCCAGCATGTTATAGATTTTTTGATATATATTCTGATCAATTGTCCGTAGTTCATTTATTATTTATTTATTTATGCAAAGCACATAAAAGTGCACCAATACCAAGCATCAAAAACGGTTGGTATAAGCAAACGGTTGGTGACAACAAATAACAAACCACTAATCAGGCTGAATACTCAGGAGCATAGAAAAGTACTATTAGGTTGTAACGAATTAAATGGCACTGGCTCGCGCCATTTTTTGGCGCGTCTTTACGCGTTTGATCAAGAACAAACCGTAACAGGTGGCATATCATTTAGAAGCGCAAACTTTGCTCTACCGGCGAGTACCAAATTTTCTATGTAAAAGTGGGAAAACTTTAGAGTTTTATTGACTTTTTTGCAGATGGACAAAACGGTAATCCGAAGCATTTACTTGTATGAAATCAAGCTGGGCACTACAGCTAAGTAGGCGGACGAGAAGATCAACGCCGCATTTGGTCAAGGATGTTCCACAATTCGGACGGCGTATCGTTGGTATCGGAAGTTCCGGAATGGAGATGAGAGCTTGGAAGAACATGAAGGTCGTGGGAGGCATAGTGATGTTGATGAGGACAAGCTGAGAGATGTGGTAGAGGAGGATCCACGCAAAGGTACCAGGGAGATAGCGAAGGTTCTTGGCGTCAGTCACATCACAGCTGCTCGGCATCTGAAGGAAATTGGAAAGACCAAAAAGCTGGAAAGATGGGTGCCTCACGAGCTGTCTGAGGAGCAAAGAAACCGACGATATCAGATCTCGTCCGCACTGCTTCTACGGAACGAAACGGACCCATTCCTTGATCGCATCGTAACCTGCGACGAGAAATGGATAATGTACGACAACAGGCGACGATCGGCACAGTGGGTGGACAGCGATGAGAGCCCCAAGGTTGTTGCGAAGCCGGAATTGCACCAAAAGAAAGTAATGGTGACAGTATGGTGGTGTTCGCTGGGAATTATTCACCACAGCTTCCTCCCTCCCGGTGAATCCATCACGGCAGAGAAGTACTGCATTGAAATTGAAGAAGTGATGAAAAAGTTGAAGGATATCCGGCCGGCCTTGGTAAACCGAAGGCGAGTTCTCCTTCTGCACGACAATGCTCGCCCCCATGTAGCACGAATGACGTTGCAGAAATTGAATGAGCTGAGCACTGAAACTCTACCACATCCTCCGTTTTCTCCCGACCTCTCCCCAACAGACTACCATTTCTTCAAGCATCTTGGCCACTTCTTGGTAGGGAAAATATTCAAATACCAACAGGATGCCGAAAGTGCCTTCGAAGAATTCGTCAATTCCAGAACTTCTGATTTTTATGCTACTGGGATAAAAAAGCTTGTGTCACGTTGGAAAAGATGTGTAGAATCAGAAGGTTTTTATTTCGATTAATAGACTTGCCTACAAGCCGAGATATTAACTGTTTAAATTTACAGTGGTTCAGTGCCATTTATTTCGTTACAACCTAATACATAGCAAAAAGGAAAAAAGAAAAAAGCAAGGATTACGACATGTCTTTTTGAACCAGCCAGAAAGTGTTCCGCAAAAAGTTTTCCAACGTCTAACAAGGACTATTGTTTACCCTGCAGAAGAGTAGTCTAGCATTTGGTATTTGGTAAAAGCCTTCAAAAATATCAGCTTAGAAATAAGGTTTTGCAATAAAAATATCCTGCCCTTGAAACCATAGAATGCTCTAAGCCTACGACCATTATGCGCACGATTCCGGTGCTGGTCCTGTATCTCAAGGACCACTTTAAACTGGTACGTACTCCCAGGCGATGGTATACAAAGCAGCACGCACGTTTAATAGATATATCAATAAGGAGAAAGAAGTCTTAAAGATGAAAAATGAAGAAGATTTATAAAACCAAATAGTAACCAATTTTTAAAAATTGAAAACAAATTAACAATTCAACATTTAATAGTTATTTTGCAGTTGTAGGGATGCAATTCCGGAAAGCATGTCATATTTTGAACTGCCTATGAGGTCCCAGCTTTGATAGAGAACCGACGTGCGAACGCCTCATTCCACCTTAAATGCCTTGGCTAATGCTAAAGATTCCAGCTTCCAACAGCCTTTCGAAACTTCCGTGCACTTCTACGTTGCGAACACCACATCAAAGGCAAAGCGAGGTCCACCCACATTTTCCAGGCCATAAACAACCACATTAGCTTGAGAGCTGACTCGACTGCCGGGAATCCATTAACTCACCAAGGTTAGCCAAGGTCGCTGTGGCCAACACGAGGCAGTTATCACTTCCATATCTGAGCAGAGAGGTTCAGCCAGCACGCCCATTCTTCACCGTACCTCTTCCATCCAACACGAAGCGCTTTAAGAGGCATTTTCCCGCTTCACCGTAATCAATTAGGAAGCTGCACGTGCTGGCATATTCCCTCAATGAGTGTTGCCATCCGCTCAAAATATGCCAGCACCCTCTTCGAGGAGTCTGCCGCTGATTTTCTCTCTGTATTTCGCCTTTTCCATCCTTACATAGCCTACCACCATTTAACACTTTTTAGCACATTTTATTGTATTAAAGGAAGAGATGGGTGCGTGGAGCGCAGTCGGAGGAGGCGCCAGCTGTCGCCTGCACCCGATACCAGGTTCCTGGTTCGGATATCCCGCCCAGGCCAACCAAGCCTTCCATCCCTCCGTGGTCGGTGAATTGGTACCAGACGTGTCTAGAAAGAATAAAGCGCTGACTTGTTCATCGGCTGGCCACCACAAGTCATTGTATGGCCAAATACGCATTCAACTCGCCTCCACGACATCCCGTAGGAATGTGTGGCGCGTCCCAAAGAGGTTGAATAACGCCGTCCTTTATCCTTTTAAAGGAAGAGATCGTCTCGTGATCTCGTCTAGCTAGTCGCGATTTCCAATTAATTGATAACGCAGACACTGTTCGATTGAAGCTACAAAGTGAACATAGGCCTTTTTCAACTTTAGGATCTCTTGTACCGTAGACTGGTGTGTAACCTTAGGATCTCCACTTTTGAAACATTAAGAATTTCTATAATTCTACACTTTAAAATATTTTAAATTCTTCAACTTCGATATTCTATTTTTTCCTTTTATTTATCGACGTGCAATATGTGCAACATGTGAAAGGTGAGATACTCTCCTGTATAAAAAACGGCGTAGGAAGAAAAGAGAACTTGCCATCAGCTTGAGTGCAGCTTGGTCCAAGTGGCGTTCGCTGACTAGCGTACTCTGCGATAGGAAGATACCGGAGCGCTTGAAGTCAAAAATATATAGAACTGTCGTCCGGCCAGTAGCGATGTACGGCTCTGAGTGTTGGCCTGCCACTAAGGAGGTTGAAACGCACCTCAGCGGCATGGAGACGAAGATGCTGCGCTGGACGGCTGGACGCGCACGGAACGATGTCATTCGGCAGAAGTTCGGTGTCGCGCCGATAGCTGACAAGATGCGCGAAGCTCGCTTGCGACGGTACGGCCACGTTCTGCGTGGAAAAGAAGACAGCGTCCGCAAGATAGGCCTTAGTTTCGAGGTAATAGGAAAGCGGCCTAGAGGAAGCAGCGTTGGTTCAATACGTTACACATGGACATGAAAGTAACTGGTGTCCACCCTGATCAACCGCAGGATCGGGAAGGGTGGCGTCGTGACACCAGAAGAGAAGTGTGGACCCCGCGACGAAGCGGAACAAGCGCTGAAGAATATGAAGAAGAAGAAAACTAGTGTTATTTTAATTTTTTTGCGACTTTTTGTAGAGGTGATTTATAATTTTCATAAATAATTGGTAATTTTCTAGTAGTCTAATTTTCCGTAGTCTACAAGCTGTTCACTCGAATCATCCTGAATAGGATTAGTAGAACGCTGGACGAAGGACAGCCATGCGAACAAGCAGGATTTCGGAGAGGATTCAGCACGATCGACCACATACACAACATTACGAAGCTCATCGAAGTGTCGCGAGAGTACAAGCTGCCGCTGTGCCTTACGTTCATTGACCTGAAGAAGGCATTCGACTCCGTCGAGACTGAAGCGGTCATGGAAGCCCTGCTCACCCAGGGCGTTCCTACTCAGTACATCAGAGTCCTTCGAGAGCTGTACAGTGGATTCACGACCAAGATCTCACCATTCTACAACGACGTCGTCATTGACGTGAAGAGAGGGGTTCGACAAGGGGATACCATATCCCCGAAGCTCTTCAGCGCCACCCTGCGAAAACGTCATGCGCGAACTAGAATGGGATGACATGGGAGTGAAGGTCGACGGCCGACAACTGCACCATCTTCGCTTCGCTGACGACATCGTTCTCATAACACCGAGCATCAGTCAGGCGGAGCGAATGCTGGCCGACTTCGATCGTGTATGTGGAAGCGTTGGACTGCAGCTGAATCTTACGAAGACGATGTTCATGAAGAACGGATGGGTTTCTGATGCCACATTCTCGCTCAACGGAACGAACATCTCCGAATGCTCCAGCTATGTGTATCTGGGTCGCGAAGTCAACATGGCCAACGACCTAGCACCAGAGCTGAGCAGGAGGAAACGAGCGGCTTGGGGAGCTTTCAAGAGCGTCGAAGAAGTCGTGAAGAAAACGAAGAACGTCCGACTCCGTGCCCACCTATTCGACTCCACTGTTCTTCCTGCCCTAACATACGCCTCAGAGACCTGGGCTATACGAAAGCAGGATGAACACGCGATCAGCGTCGCGCAGCGTGGAATCGAGAGGACGATGCTCGGAGTGACACGACTCACGCAAGTGAGAGAAGGCCTCCGGAGTTCCGAGCTTCGCCGACGTTCGAAGATCAGAGACGCTGTCGCATGGGCCAAGTCGTCGAAAATTAGGTGGGCCGGCCACGTAATGCGATTCGCAGACACCCGCTGGACGAGAGCCGTCACAGACTGGATTCCGCGGGATGTCAAAAGAACACCAGGACGCCCACCAACGCGTTGGTCGGACTTCTTCGTGAAAGCCGTGAACGACCGATATGACGCTCTTCGTGTCCCTCGAGCGAGGAGGATCCATTGGACCACTCTGGCACGCGACAGGGACGAATGGAGACGCTGCTGGCGCCCGCTCGAGCAAGTCGATGATCAACGGGACGACAGGTGATACAGGTGATACAGGTGAATTGGTAATTTTCATCCATATTTATTATTTTTGTTATTCTTGCTTAAAAAGTAAGACATTTGTAAAGTTTCTTGCATTATGCTCATCGTTTTCGGTGAGGTGAATCATAAATTGTCTAAGAATGCAAGAACAAGTTTTTTCAAGGACTAAAATTTACTTCGACTTTCGTCAGTGTCTTCTTTAACCTGAAATACTTTTTTGATCTGATATGGGAGATTTCAATTTGGTTTCGAAGTTGCCCAGCTTGCTATGAAAAGCATCCAATTTGCCATGAAGATGGTAAAAGTAAGTAAATAAGTAAAAAAAATACATAGGCCATTACACTCGTGTTGAGTACACCGCACACCAATCATGAAAAGCTGTAACGGTTACATATTTTTTATACACTACAAAGAGGAGAGAGCTTCAATTTAATCAAATATCTCAGAATGCTGAAAAAAGAACAGTACATAATTCAGCTGAAAAATACTCAAATCCACAACATCGGAGCAATTCTATTGAGGATTGTAACTATCCAAGGTGACCTGTTCATTCGTTGGACCCAGATGCGTGCCAGAGTGGTCCAGTGGATCACCTTGGCTCGAGGAAAACCAGTAACGCAGTAGTTTCAGTTAAGGGCGTCACCGAATGCTCATTCGTATGAATTAAATATTCGGTTTTCACTCGCTGGGAGTCATCGACAGGCATCTCATCATCCTCCTGGCACTGCGGTACTGCATTGATTAATCATGGAGTATTCCCAGTCGCGTGCAATCATTTCCCAGCCGAATATCGCGAGGAGAATATTTGATAAGCTCCAGACATCTATCCCGACATGTCCTGGCGTACTATGTCCATCTCACCGCTCAGATATCCTCATGTTCTACCGTATCCTCTTCAGTTATCCTTCATCTAAAAGGTGTTTATGTACAGCAGAAGTGAAGGTCTCTCGATGCGATCGAGCAAGGTGGGTGTAATGCGTCAGCAGGAGAAACGCGACAAGCCATCTACGGGCAGGAAGCTATCAACGGCTTCCAAGACCACAGTGCACTCTGTTCAAAGTCAGCCTCTCGACGGCGCCAATCCTGCGTACAGCAGGTGAGCATCGCCGAAGTCTTAATGGCGGACGTTCATGTCCTTGTACATGTAATTTCAGGGATGAACTGAAGGAGTACAGACAGCTGTTCAACATGTTCGACACCGACGGCTCGGGAGCGATTGGGAACGAAGAGTTGAAGCAGGCCATGTTCAGCATGGGGATGAACGCCAACGAGGCCGAAATTGACAACGTCATCAGAGAGGTGCTCCGCTTGCTTTCATGCTGTTGTTACGCAGACCTGCAGAAACTTATATATAGAGCTATCATTACCCATCCTGATTTTGCGTGCTACCTTAGGTAAAGGGTAAATGACTTGAATACGTATTTCTATATGCAGTCGCCAGCCGAGGGCCAGCCGATGAGCAAGTCAGCGCTTTATCCTTTTCTGACAAGTCTGATACCAATTCAGCATCCCCGAGGGATGGAAGACCCTGGAAGGGAAACTCGAACCAAGAACCATATGTGGGGTGTCCGCGACAGCCGGCACCTCCTTCGACTGCACTACACGCGCCCGGGCTACCTTAGCCTACAAAACTAGGGTAAGGAAGATAAATCCTTCTTGAGATGTGCCACGCATTCTATTTCTACGGGATGTCGTGGACGCGATTTTGCTTGCGCGTTTAACATATATTAGGTTGTAACGAATTAAATGGCACTGGCTCGCGCCATTTTTTGGCGCGTCTTTACGCGTTTGATCAAGAACAAACCGTAACATGTGGCATATCATTTAGAAGCGCAAACTTTGCTCTACCGGAGAGTACCAAATTTTTTTATGTAAAAGTGGGAAACCTTTAGGGTTTTATTGACTATTTGCAGATGGACAAAAGGGTAATCCGAGGCATTTACTTGTATGAATTCAAGCTGGGCACTACAGCTAAGGAGGCGGACGAGAAGATCAACGCCGCATTCGGTCAAGGATGTTCCACAATTCGGACGGCGTATCGTTGGTATCGGAAGTTCCGGAATGGAGATGAGAGCTTGGAAGAACATGAAGGTCGTGGGAGGCATAGTGATGTTGATGAGGACAAGCTGAGAGATGTGGTAGAGGAGGATCCACACAAGGGTACCAGGGAGATAGCGAAGGTTCTTGGCGTCAGTCACAACACAGCTGCCCGGCATCTGAAGGAAATTGGAAAGACCAAAAAGCTGGAAAGATGGGTGCCTCACGAACTGTCTGAGGAGCAAAGAAACCGACGATATGAGATCTCGTCCGCACTGCTTCTACGGAACGAAACGGACCCATTCCTTGATCGCATCGTAACCTGTGACGGGAAATGGATAATGTACGACAACAGGCGACGATCGGTACAGTGGGTGGACAGCGATGAGAGCCCCAAGGTTTTTGCGAAGCCGGAATTGCACCAAAAGAAAGTAATGGTGACAGTATGGTGGTGTTCGCTGGGAATTATTCACCACAGCTTCCTCCCTCCCGGTGAATCCATCACGGCAGAGAAGTACTGCATTGAAATTGAAGAAATGATGAAAAAGTTGAAGAATATCCGGCCGGCCTAGGTAAACCGAAGGCGAGTTCTCCTTCTGCACGACAATGCTCGCCCCCATGTAGCACGAATGACGTTGCAGAAATTGAATGAGCTGAGCACTGAAACTCTACCACATCCTCCGTTTTCTCCCGACCTCTCCCCAACAGACTACCATTTCTTCAAGCATCTTGGCGACTTCTTGGTAGGGAAAATATTCAAATACCAACAGGATGCCGAAAGTGCCTTCGAAGATTTCATCAATTCCAGAACTTCTGATTTTTATGCTACTGGGATAAAAAAGCTTGTGTCACGTTGGCAAAGTTGTGCAGAATCAGAAGGTTTTCATTTGGATTAATAAACTTGCCTACAAGCCGAGATATTAACTGTTTAAATTTACAGTGGTTCAGTGCCATTTATTTCGTTACAACCTAATACATACATTGACCTGAGGTAGTCAACCGATGGACTACTCAGTGTTTTATACTTTGAGTTGACCATTCAGTTTTGAATTGTATTAAACCAACAACGTATCGGGGTATAGATGTGGACCCTGCCACAAGGGCCTGCCCGTCAATTATGTACAAGACGCGTTCCAGAACGATAAGCAAATCAATAGCGATCAATGCAACCGGTTTTCAATCGGTAATATCGGTTTTCTCCCGGGATGGGGGTAGAAGTGACTTGAATACGATGGCCGACGAACAGATCGATACTGATTGCCTGATCGAAACTTTTCACAGCAAGTCTAAAATCAGCATCGATCGATATTCTCGATTTTTGACCGGTAGTATCGGCTTTCCTCCAGATTTAACCGTTCTGGGTGGGAGTGACGTAATTAAACCGCAGGCCGTAAGCCGACGACTTGGTTTCACAGGCTTCTGAATAAAATCGTTTGATTTTATGGAGGAAAATCATGGAGGGTTCTTTTCTAGAATTGCTTACATACAGAAAGAGGTGGAAACCAGTACGAGGTGATCTGAATTCGAAATGCTGAACTGAAAACTGTGGAGAGCATTACTCAAACGGAACAAACAAAAAATATTCTAAAATATGAAAGTGAGCTTCAGCTATCTGTTTTGGAATGTCCAGATCATCGAATTATACTGTGTTGTTTCAGGTAAGAGATTTAAAAATAAGAGGACTTTTGCATTCTTTAGTTCAAACTCTATTTCCTGACGCAACGTCCTTAATACAATTTCAACAGAAATCTCCGTTTTGAGAGATGAATAAAAAAATGAACGAACCAATTTTCAGTAAATTTTGACTATTAAATCTTGCGGCTTTTTAAGCAGTTCGAAACGTCGCTAAAATATGGGCCGGTGCAATGCAGCCGAAGGTGCAGATTCTGGCCTGTACCTCGTATCGAGGTAATTGGTTCAAGCCTTTTTTAGGTGAAGCAGGCCCTTCATCCGTTTCGGGGTCGGAGATCTGGTACCATAGTTATCGTCCGAAAAGCATAAAGCGAGGACTCATTAGTTAGCTGATTAGCACAAGATAGTGCACATAGCAATCCTAATTCTAATCGCCTTCGTAATATTCACCAGAGGTAGGATGCGTGGCGCATCCCAAACAGTGGTTGACCAACGGCGTTTCAATCCGTTATACTTTATGTTTTACTGACATCGCACTTACATGGCAACTGTTTTCAATGATCGTAAAGGGTTTCAGTGGAGAATAGGCAAAACCTGTCCAGTGTTGAAGGTGGATATGGAAAGTATTCATGTCCGCTTCCAGGTTGATGCCGATGGAAATGGAGAAATCGATTTTGATGAATTCTGTGCGTGTATGAAGAAGTCGCAGAGCATCGTAAAGTCCACAAACGAGGAACTTATTCGTGAATGTTTCGACATCTTCGATCAAGACCACAACGGAATCATCACTGAAAGCGAATTTAAAGTAGGCGTGAATGACTACGGACTCTTCTGTGAGAATCATGCTTTCTTATCGCCTGAAGTTGCTCCTTTTCAGTACGTCGCTAAGGAGCTTGGTGATTTCACGGAAGAGCTGGCGGAGAAAGTCTTCCGTGAACTCGACGTGTCCGCTAACGGTCACTTGTCTGCCGATCAGTTTGCTACTGTTATGGAGGACTATCTCCTTTCGGACACCAACAAAGTGGACCAGGAGAAAGACGAGAATCCATCCACGTGTACTGAGGCGCCTGAACCTGAACAATAAACCGATGAGAGCTTTGTCTAGTTCTCAGAAACGAATGTCATCAGATATCTTTTAGTTATCTATTGTCTGGAAACTTTCTCAAACATTATCGTACCGGCTTCTGACTCCCAGCACTGGAATATGAGCTCAAAACGGATTCTCATGGTTACTATGTTGAAGCCGTCCTTTGCGCTTTCTAACGGTTTGGCAGTACTGCGTAGTTATAGCTTCCTCAGAAATTTTTCGAATATTCGATTGATTTTGGTTATCGGAAGTTTTCGAGCATTCGCATTCGAATACGTTCGACAATCGTGTTTCGATTATTCGATACACCGATACATTCGGAAAACACGATTTCTCAACCGCTCGAATTGGAACACAACCGAAAAAGTCTCTTTTCTGAAGACGCGAATTGGAATATTCAAATTGGAATAAGAACGTTAGAGATTGATTTTTCTGAGTTATCGAACGGGTCAGTACATACATAGAGGATAACAATAAATTGCACTTGTATGGAATTCACACTGAGCATTTGACTGGCATCCTTCGAATACTTGAATAATTGCGGCCTTCCAAATATGCCCAAATATTAGAATGATTTCGAATATCGAAATTTTGTGTGTTCTCGAGTTTGAATGTAATCGAAAATCTTGATTTTTCCGTAAATACATTCTGAATACATTCAAAAAACGCAATCTTTCGAATACTGAAATTCGAATGAAAATCATTCGAATGCCTATTCGAATAGGACATTCCTCTGTAACTATGTGGGCAGTTCAACAGCAGAAATTATTGAGAAATAACTATTAGCATACCGTATTGCACTGCACTATATTGTTACCAAAAGTCTTGTAAATATCTTGTAAATAATTGCAAGGCGAGGATTACCTAGAGGGAGACAGTGGAGCGAAACGGTGGATGAGGGCTTAAAATGTAATGCAATCCCTTTTCCTGCAGCATTTAGTGAGCATAAGGTCTTTAATCTACGTTTTTTTCACGAGGGATAAGGATGGAGCTCGGCGTTAGTCCATCCTTTCGCGTGATGCGCCATGCACTCTATTTTAAAGGGTATCATGGGGGAAATTTGACTGGTCTCTATAGAATGGCTTGTGGCTGTTAGCCGATGGATAACTTAGCGTTCTGTCCTGGTTGAGTTAGGCAGGATCCGAACTAGGAACACCGATGTCAAGTGTGTTGCTGTCTGCACCTCCTTCGACTGCGGTGCCACACGTCTTGATCTTCTCTTTCATACCGTCAAAACTGCGATATCTGTCTGGTTTGCAAGTTGATAACTGATTTGCCACGTCTTTCCAATCAAAAAAATTCTACACAGTCTTCTTTTGATACAGAAGATTTACGAATGATTCTGTTTCCTGAAATATAAAGATCAGATCTATCCTAGTCGGAGGGGGCCTATCGTGATTTGCATCTACATATGTTCCCTTACTTGAGTTTCTACGAATACTTCAGTTGATGTTCCACGGTGCGATTGCTTTGATTTAAATTCAGAAGGTCTGGCTGGGTGGAACGAGATGACATAGGCATTTGGTACATTACATTTGCTTTCTCCAGATAGGATGAAAATGGTCCTCATTTTCATTTATAGGGCTGGTACTGGCCCTCTGAACTTCTAGCGACAGGCCAGCCAGATAACTAAAATAATACGAAGAACTTGTTAAATGAAAACGAAACTCATCCAGGAACAATGCGAGTGTACAACTCATTCTTGATGGCTGCGGCTTGTCTGTAGTCGTGAACACCAACTTCACCCACTTTTATGCTGTTTGCTGCATAATTGAGTTGTTTCTTTGTTAGACGTTGTCTGTACTGTTGCTCATGTATAGAATCCTACTACACATAGCCGTTATGTATGCGTGTATACGCAGTCACCTTTGCCAATATATCAGACCTGAAATTCCTGTCAGGCCCTTGAGGCTCCAGTTTTCTAGTGTTTAATCAATAGTTCAATATCGATTAATACTAATAAACAACAACCATCAGTTGGCCTGTGTATGTTACGTGCTGCGCAAATGTTCGAGTTTCGGAAGAAAGAGGAAAGGGTTCATAGAAGAATAGAAGAGCGAAACAGAGACGAGGAAATCCTGGTGCACTTCGCAATTTGCTGCTTCGATTCGATGTGCAAGCGACATAGTTTCGTGGGGTATGGCACGTTCATTCAAGGTCTATAGTACTTAGAGAGCTGAGTGAAAGCTGGGGAGAGGATTATGAAGGCGACTCTAGCCTGTTTATTTCCCATTAAATAGGATAACTTGAAGATGAGAAGCGAGGATGTGCAGATTATGCTTATGCTCTCGCAAAAATTTCGAATATTCGAATGGTTTCGAGTACCGAAAATTTTCGAGCATTCGAAATCCTACTATATATAAAGGAGTTAGCGGTTGTCCGTCCGTCCGTCTGCTCATCCGTCTGGCCTTTCCTAGAAGTCGAGTAGCAGGCGTCCGTTCAGACGAGGTGCCACCCACGCCGTGTCGAGACCGTCAGAAGAATGTCACCGATGTCGCGCAAAAGGCGTTCGAGTTCAAAAGACATTCCTCTGACGTTGCTCAACAGGCGTTCGGATTTAGAAGATGTGTCACCGACGTCGTGCAACAGGCGCTCGGATTCAAAAGGCATGTCAGCGATGTCGCGCATTGGGTGTTTGGGTTCAGAAGAGGTGTCAACGATGTCGCTTAATGGATGTCTGGGGTCAGAAGACATGTCATCGATGTCATGCAAGGGGTGTCTGGGTTCAAAAGAGGTACTACAGATTTCATGCAAGGGTGTCTCGACTTAGAAGAGGTGTCACCGATGTCATGCAAGTGGTGTATGGGTTCAGAAGAGGTGTCACCTATGTCGCGCAATGGGTGTCCGGGTTCCGAATACGTGTAATGGGAGACCACTAAAGAGGAGACCAGTAAGCGGTGGTACAGTGAAGGGTGGGAGGACCAGCGAAGGCAGGAGGTGGGGGTGAGGTACCAGTAAGAGTAGAACCTTTAATGGGAGCCGGTGAAGGGGGACCAACAAAGAGAACCATTAAGATGATTGGGGGCGGTATTAGGGGGAGGAGCGGAACCAGTGAAGTGTGAAAATTCTGTGAAGGGGGAACCGGTAAAGGAGGAACCATTAAAGGAGGACCAGTGAAGAGGGAACCAGTGAAGGTAGGACCAGTAATTGCGGCCAGTGAAGCGGAGAGGACCAGTAAAAGGGATAAGTGAAGGTGAGACCAGTAATGGGGGAGCTAGGGGGTTGGGGCAGTTAAGAAGGGATCATTAATGGGGACCAGTGAAGGGGACCAATAAAGGGTACCACTTAGGTGAGGGGAGGCAGTAAGAGGGGGCAGAGGAGGGCGGATGGGAACCAGTGAAGTGGGAGAGTCCTGTGAAGGGGGGGGGGGACCGGTAAAGGGAGAACCAGTGAAGGTGGACCAGTAATAGGAAGTGGATCAGTGGAAGGAACCTGTAAGGGCGAACCACTACTTTTTCTCACTATCGTCCAACGTGTATGTGACAGGAATGTCGCACGACGTGCGTCTAGATCAAGAAGATGTGCCACAGATCAAACATTGCGAAGCATGCGTTGGATTTTCAGATGACCTTTGAAAGGCAGCGTGTGCGTGTACATGCCTCTCACTGTCACTACTGACTGATGCTCACTACATTTTTTGCCTGTATCTACCTGCACATGGGTAAGGGGGTATTGTGTAATGTCGGGGGGGGGGGGTAGGGAGAATGACGTCGGAGGATTACTATTGCCGTCGGATATTTAGCGGTATAGAGCTCTCACAAGATTATCACAATATGTTCCTCACCACGTAGAGAATGTGTACTTCGGAGAATAAATCGGTGCAAGTGCGATAGAGGATGGATAAGCTTCATAGGAGCAGTTTTCAAGATCCGCTGAACGTCTGGTCGAATATATTCGCAAAACGCGATTTTTTTTGAATATGCCAATTCGATTACATGCGAAAAAAAGGCGATTTTTTAAGTGATCGAATTCGAATACATTCGAAAAACGCGATGTTTCGAATACACGAAATCGAATATTCAAATTCGAATGAAAACCATTCGAATACCTATTCGAATGGGTCATCGGGCATAAGTATAGTGCAGATCTCCTACCCTTCTATGGCGTCTGTTCGTCTGTCTCACCAAGTCTACTGGATTTGGTCGAATTTCATATTTCGATCAATACTTTCGATCTACGGAAGCATTAAAGACAACTTGATAGAAAAGAAACACCAACCAGTATTGGATGCCATCGATTTTTGTCGTGTTTTTTTTTTGTTCGATGTGGAAAGCGTACCAGAATGTTGGACCCTGCTTACAAGGGGTGGGTAGGGTTCAAAGCAAGTAAGCAGTATAGGTCGCCCAACAGCTATCGATCAATGTTATCGATTTTTCTCTAGGGTTTGTTGTTTTAGCTGTGAATCGCGCCAACATGTTGTGAGCTCGAGAAAGTAACCAATACGATCGATTTCTATCATTTAGTGTAGCGAAGTTAAGGCTAGCAGACAGATCTGTTGTTATGGCGGCTGACTGCTGATAAAGAACAGAAAATACTGTGCCTAAAGTCTTATCTTCTTTTTTGTTGCTTTTGATCCTTTTATGTTCAAAAATGTCAATATTTCTGTTTGAGGAGTGAATTTTTATCCTTTTAGCTAGAAAAAATGGAAAACTAAACTAAAATTGTTCTTATTCATGTTGTAATTTCCGGATGAATCAATTTGTTCAAAACACAAAACCACGTTTCTTCCAAGTTTGTTGCCCTGTTGGACCTTACAAGCGAGTAATTCAAACTCAAGAAGATGAGATCTCCAGTTTGTACATTTGATCTTATGATTATGCATGCCTTCGCCACCAAAACGAACGGATGGCTGGGCACTCTAACGTAAATTACGAGGTCTTTTTCACAAATTTTGGAGACTGCTTCACTGTGTGAACACTTCTGCCTCCAATGCGTACGGCTTCAAAATTTCTAGAATCACTTCAAAGCACTGGTTCTAGCTCATAGATTGTAGGTAATATCCAACATCCAAAACTCATATTCAGTCTAAAAAGTGTAAACTCACTCGTCCACTTGCTTCCTTGTAAATCAACCTCAAATTAGTAGCAGTTCAACAATCTATCTAGGTAGATATGGTTGGCACAATTGAGACTCTTCCGATCTTCTTTACTGGCAAGCTTTCGCTGCTTGACAGTTTCCTCAGGATTTTAATTGCATATAGTGAATACCGTCGTCAAAACATACAATAATAACGGTAAACACTGACCAGGCGGGTCTCGCTAACAGAGCCCCACCACAACGATGTTCCTTACAAACAAAGGTACTGTAAACAACATTGCTGCTGATCTTCTTAATCACTACATGATAAGCCTCAGCGCAGATCGTATTTAAAGATACAAAACGGGAGCAACAGCGGTCGCGCGCGGCGGCGCCTGGCGCGTTGCCAGCTCCGTCGGCCGATTACGGGGCAGCTCGCCCCCGGGCATGCTGAGTCATCGGAGAGGCAGATTCCAGAGAGGAAAAGGCCAGTGACGGCACCTGTACTGCTTCTTTGAACTCTCGCGCATTCCATGCGCTTGCCCAGGAAGGAAAGGCTTCGAGCGAGGCGGAAAGGAGGAGAGGATCCCTCTCGAGATACCAAGGATCGATGGGGTTCAACGAATCGAAGGCGTTTCCCTACGAAGAATGAACCTTAAATGTGATACAAGGTTCTGTGAGCGACCTTCGCCAAGGGGTACTGGCACAGAACTCTGAGGCGAACGAGGAGGGTGACAGGTAGCTTCATAAATCACTAATAACTACAAATTTCGCATGAAGTTAAACGCAGTAATGGAGTAGAGAGTTGTAACTTTGCAAATTTCAACATTGATCGTTGATCGTTGGAGAAGAAAACAAAACCAGCATTCCTGTTTTGTGAAACCATACCAGTATCCAGTGTTGATGTCGTATCTTCCTCAATTGAATGTTCTGTTAAATATACTTAACTAGCCTTAATAGGATGCCACTCTAGGCCATGCACTGTATGTCTTGGACATAAGTTTCACGATAATCTCGAGTTCAACGTTCCTTTAGAAGTGAAGCGAGTAAATGGGCACAAACAATGTTTAACTTCCTTGATGTGTGACATTTTGCTCAGCCAAGTCATATCACTAACGGCTTGTTCTGTTTTAAAGTGAATCGCCTGCCTTTCATGCGTTCCTACAATCCAGATGCCGGTAGGAAGCATACTGACGTGATCCAATGCGAGAATTGCGGCAGGCCGACAGAGCTGGCAACGCGCCAGGCGCCGCCGCGCGACCGCTGTCGCTCCCGTTTTGTATCTTTAAATACGATCCTCAGCGCATCGGTTTGTTCATCCATACTCTTAATTTCGGGGTTCAGCCTCTTTATTGCAAGGGTTTCGAGCAGTTTCCTTTCTAGCAGGGCTATGGGGTCGTTTAGTGTGCACGATGCAATGCCATGTGTAGTGACCGAGTCCATCAATCGCGTCGCTCGATCAATTTGGCCACTACACATGCATCGCTTCGCGCGTCGCGCGCACACTAAACGACCCCCATCATTGGGTGGTGTAATACGTTAACTTTAAATAAGGAGGGTGCGGTGTCGCGAAAAATTGTTCGTAGAGTAAGAAGCGGGGTTTCGCAACGCTCGCACATGCTCGTCCAGGCGTTTGTAAAGCGGCTGCATCGTTTCTCCTAGAGTGGCGTCCAAAAGTTTGTGAACGCCTGCATTTTTCGAGATAATTTTCTTTAAAAAGGTCCAAACAGAGAGAAATTTGGATATGTGGTAGCAAATTAGATGGCAATAACGATCGTTTGATCTACGTTCGTTATTATCGATTTATTGCAAGTGCAATGTCAGTCGTGCGCAACGGTCAAAGGTGAGCTGCAAAAGCATTGAGTGTATTTCCCAATACATTTCCTTATTAAGCCAGTACAGTAGCGTTCTGATATACTATGGTCTTTAGCAAACTCCGTATTATGCCTAGAGGAAAGAATATCTCGGCTAAAGTATGAGAAGCCATTTTTCGACTTGTCCAGAGGAAAGTCTCCTATCGGCAAGTAGGACTGCTTTTCGGATGCGGAATTTTGACAGTTGCTACTATAGGCAAGAAAATGAAACAGTCCTTAACAGCTAAGACGCTTCTAAGAGAGGCAGGCCACGGATTACAACTTCTAGAGACGATTCTGTCATCCAGAAGATGTCGAGACGAAACCCGTCTCTGACCGCCATCCATGATATAAAGAATCTATAGCTGCTCACCATGGCTTAGATGTGCGCGTGAGCACGGTAGAACGTCGACTGAGATATTCTGGATGTGGAAGTCGTCCTGTTAAGAAACATTTTATGAGCGAGAGGAATAGGAAAGCTAGACTCCTGTTTGCCAAGAAGCATTTAGGCTGGACGATAGACGATTGGAAAAATGCTTTTCAGTGACGAGAGCAAGTTCAACCTATTTGGATCTGATGAACCACATTACGTAGAACGTCCAAAAGCCACGAGGTACGACAGAATGCATCAACTGCCAACTTCTAAACATGGCGGAGGAACTGTTATGGTTTGGGGATGCTTCCGTGCACACGGAACAGGCCACATTCACCACATCCAAGGAGTTGTGAACTCCAAACACTGCAAGAAAAGCGATGTTACACGCCAGAGATACGTTCCAAACGCCGTAGATTTCCCAGCAGGACAACGACCCGAAATATGTTTCGAAGACGACGAAGGAGTGGTTCAGTGAAAATGGAATTCATCTTATGTCGTGGCCTTCTAGTCACCGGATCTGAACCCAATCGAACATTTCTGGAGACACATTGCTAGAAGTTTAGCAGGTCTAACAGCAAGGAACAAGGCCGAAAAGTCCAAACAGTTAAGGCAGAAGTGGGAAAATATTGAACCCGACGTGATCAACAAATTTCTAGAGTCCATGTCCAGGAGATGTGAAGCTGTAATTAAAGCAAAATGTTTTGCAACTCGCTACTAGTGAAGCTAAATTGTTTCAACGTATAACTTGTCTGTCTTTGGTAATAAAGAATGCTGCCGAAGTGCTGTAACCTATGTGGCAGATTTCACGGTTTTTCCGTTCTTAGGCATGTAAAATGGAAAGGACCTAAATAGAACAGCAGTGATGATACGATATAAGGAGATTTGTACATTGTCACATCATATCAAAATTTCACATTTTCAAAGCTGATTTGAAACGAGTTCTGGCAAAAAATGCAAGCGTTTACAAACTTTTGGACGCCACTGTATATAGTTATGACCACAGCCTTCGCATTTAATACACAGTGCCATGCAATTGACAGATTTTGTTGGTTGTGCAATACGGTAGTAGTTTCCGCCACATTTCTCTGCATAGATTTTTGACGCAGTAACCAGGCTTTTCAGATTTGGCAGTGGTCGAAAAATGAGTATAGCTGGAGGTCCTGACGCTTTCACAACTCGTTTGACGTCCGTGACAATTTGTTCGTTAGCGTATGGTAAGACTAACGGTATGCCCTCCCCGGGATGAAATGTGGTTGCCAGGACCTGGCTTCTGCTGTGGTGTAGCCATTTTCTTCCAGTATTCTGGAGATGTTCGCCTCCGCTTCCATAGATCCTTTAGTACACGATTTGTCATTCGTGGCGATAAGGTTTCTTATCACATTCACTTTCATGTACAAGGGGATGTGCACTTCTTGAGTGCAGCAAAATACTCTGGGATGCAGGTTTCTTGTATCAAACGATTTCCTTGCGACCATGGTAGATCCGAACCTTGGTAATAAGGAACGGGAAAGGAATCATAGCACAACATTTTCAGCTTTTGTAGTAGTAGTACTACAAGTAGTTAGCACACAACTACTTGGGAAGAGACATATGGTATTATAAGGATAAAGATAAAGGAGACCAATACACTTTATGACTCACGCACTCTACTTCTACGGATTGTCGTGGAGGCGATGTGAATGCGTGTTTGGCCATACAATGCGTTGCGGTGGCCAGCCGATGGACAATTCAGCGCTTTATCCTCCCCATACATGTCTGGTACAAATCCAACGACCCCGGAGGAATGGAAGGCTTGGTTTGGTTGGGTGGGAAATTCGAACCATGAATCCGGTATCGGGTGCACGCGACAGCCGGGACCTAATCCGACTGCGCTATACCCGCCCTAAATAATAGGCTGTTGATGGAAGCTGAAAGGGTCATCCACGCATTCGTTAATTTAGACCGCGACTGAAGCACAAGATCCGTTCAAGATGCATAATTAAATAAATTCTATAATAGTTAATTGAATAAGAGATTCTGTGGTGATGTTAAACCTCTAAGAAACATGCCCATCTCAGTCATCAGAAGGGAAAATGGCATGCATTTGTTGTCGCCAAGCTCTCTGGCACTTTACCGATGTGAAGAGGCTGTTGATGGAAGCTGGAAGGATCCCCCGCACATTCGTTAACTTAGGTCGCGACCGAATCACAAGATTCCGCTGCCCACTTTCTCTCTCCCTCTCGCTCGCTGGCTCGCTCGCTCACACAATGACACGCTCAAAGCCCGGGTTCGTCGCAATTATGGACGGACTTCTGCCAGATTGTACTAGTTTAGGCTTCAAATGAGCCACATCACCGCAGCTGAAACCCGCCTGATTAGGAAATTCAGCCCATTTCTCCGCGAAGACATGTCACGCGAGACCGACTTGCAGTTTTCAAGCGGAATTTTTGCGCTCAGTCTCTTGCCTCGCACAAAGCGCTCCGGCCCATCACTTCGGCCGGCTTTCCGTATGGATAGACCGATGCTTTCGTTTGAGGTTCAGTTTCGTTTCCTCAAAACGTTTCTCAGAAAGCGAAAAAAAGAGAGCGTTTTATTGTCGCATAGCACATTCTGTTCGTTCATTCCGCTATTTGACTTTTAGTCTGAGAAAGGGCCCTCCTTGTGTACTTATAGAAACCCACACGAGCAGTTTTTTTTGGGAAATATTATTTTTAAAAAGCCAATAGACTTCCGATCCTTATCATTTCTATGACTTGCCCAAATTTAGCTTGCTACTTTCAAGATTTTCGTAGTGGCTGAACTGCTTTAGATACCCCACGACGTCTTCGTTTCTTTTAATTGCATATTTATTTAAGTGCAATTTCAGTAAAAATAAAAAACAATAATAAATAATTTTAAAACCTGCTAAAAAAGGGTTTATTTCAAAAGGGTTTATTTCGTAAAAAAAATCTTTAGCGCAGCAGTTAATACAAGGGCAGTTACTTTTTTATTTCTTTGTGATTAGAAACCGTTCAGTTTCACTTGAAAAAGATTTAGTTTTGTTAAAAAAACATTAAATTTGACTCAAAAAGTGCTGTGATTGACTTTGGCAGTCGTGCTGTTTCATTGTCAATATCATTGTCAGTATAAAAGTAGCTTGAATGGCCAATTTGGCGTGCGCCTTACGTAGCTCACAAGTCTACTAGTTTGTTCAAACAACGTTCTGCTTGGATTAAAAACTTCCCATTTTTATTTAGCAAAATGTTTTATTTTTATTTTTATTTTTATTTTAGCAAAATGTGGCTTTGTTTTGAAAGTTAATTTCGCAAACATTGCTGTGTAGTTGTCCTGCTTGAGTTGAAGTTCGCCCAATTTGTTTCGATGCCTGTGTTTAGCCTTCACGCTAAGCCTAACGAAGCTTTCCAAACCTCCGCGGTCAGCGAAATTGCTATAGGCTTGTTTAGAAAGGATAAAGCATTGACTTGTCAAAGCACAAGTCATTGTATAGGTGAATAACGCGTTCAAAAATCCTTCACGACCCTTCGGTAAAAGTGGAATGCACGACGCATCCAGCCCGCAAAGAGGTTGGCTAATGCTGATCTTTACCTTTTGTTTTTTATGTCCTGCTTGATTTGAAGGTCGCGCAGTCTGATTTAAAAAAGAACCTCCTTATTTGAAAGCCTGTCATGTTAGTTCGAAGGATCACCTGCACAGTTTATGGTCAGCACCCGATACAAGGCTCTTAGTTCGGATTTCCCGCCCAGGCCAACCAAGCCTTCCATCCCTCCGGGGTCGATGAATTGAAACCAGACATGTCTGCGAAGCATAAAGTGTCGACATGTTCATCGGCTGGCCACCGCAAGGTCTGTCCAAATATGCATTCAAACTGCTTTCACGATATCCCGTAGAAGTAGAATTCGTGGTGCACCTATCGATATTCTAGTTTGCAACAAAATCAGCTACAGCAAAAGCTTTTTTGTGACAGTAATGCTGAAATAATGTAAAAAAAGGTATAAACCGATTAGTTCTGTTTAAAGTTGGCCGCTGTTGTTAGGAAATGTTGTTGTTGTTGTTGTTGTTGTTGTTGTTGTTGTTGTTGTTAGGGAATGTTAGGAAATGGTTTGTTAGGAAATGAGGGCCCGTTGGAGACAAAACAAATGAAAAACATTTTCAATTTTTATGCAAAGAAAATCGCCTGCGGTTGTCAAATGCACTTAGCAGATACGAGGTTTTTATAATAATCAGGTTAACGACGTCTTCTATAGATTGGTGGTCATCAAATTGGCAACGGTTTTGTTTGGAAATGATGGAGTATCGAGTTGTTCATCGGCTGGGCACCGAAAATCTAGGTCATACACGCATTCAAATCGCCTCCAAGACATTCCTTAGAAGTACAATGTGTGGCATATTCCGAAAGGTCTTAACTAACGGCTTCATTTATTCCTATCCTTAATTTCATGTTTTCAAGTAATCCAAAAAACTATGGCAGTACGACTACCTCTATCAATTAAACAATATAAAGAGCCGTCATTGATCAATATCTCGGAAGTATACACCACGCACTCAACGTCTGCGAAGTATTGAGAAAGTGAACTGAATACGTATGTAACCTCTATAAAGAACCGCGGTGAAAAATTCAATTTGACAAATTGAGGAAACAGTTTTCATTTTTGATCAAGCATAGAGCAGCTGTTATACGAAATAGAAGATGTTAGAAGGGTGTTTAGTTGCGGTCAAAACTCTTGCGCTGGGCGGGACTCGAACACGCACCTTCTGCCTTCCGGGGCAGCGATGTTACGCCTTACACCACCAGCGCTGTTTGACAGAACAGAACATCCACGATACCTTCCTAGGAGCAATCACCTATCAGCAGTCACCCGTCATATAGGGACGAGCCAGCCGCTGATATAAGCATGGAATCGGTTAAGCTGTAGGCTTTCGTAGAAATTATGTTTTTTCATTTTTGCTTAAGCCTAGAGCGGCTCTTACTGAAGACAGAAGGTGCGAATTCGGGTTCCGCCTGACGCAAGAGTTTGAGAAAACAGTGTTATGTAATGTGTGTATAAATAGAATGCACGGCTCATTCCGCAAAGAGGTAGATCAGAGCCAACATTTGCTCTTACTGCTTTAATTAGGCACTGCCTAAAATCGACATACGACGTTCATGCAACAGCTGCTCGCCCCTTCTGGTCGCCGGCGACGCCCGTTTCTGACCGTTATATCAAGCGAATGGCCAACGCTAGGTGGCCCCTGATTCAGGTCCCCAGAGAATTCAGGAGAACACACCAACGCTCTCCGGGCGAAAATCCTTCACAGTGAACTTTCAATACATCATCAGATTGAATTGCTTCTTAAATGTTTCGCCTCGCTGGTCGGAGGATGCACTTTAAACAAGTTTAGTGATGCATTTATTCGACTAGAAGCCATGCGAGGAGCAATCTTCGTGAACGATTTCTCCAGAAGCAGCATGGACACACCTATCCGGCGCCGCCGCGGCGCGTGCAACATACAGGCAACATGCGGCCGTCGCGAATGTCTTCGCGTCGGGCTCATTTTTGCTGATTCAGTGTAAGGATGTCGTAGTGATTCTGTAGTCCCCGGAGACCTGCCCGCGCTCCCCCGAAAGCGAAACTATCGATCCCGCAACGCTCGTAGTGGTAGAGCCAATTTTTATCCACCCATCTAGTATCCTACTTACACTCGGCTTTTTCTACGTGTAGCTGTGCAGATGGGTGTATGTGTGTGTGTGTCTCGATATATCTCTATCAATCCGTCTAATTGCCCATTGTCGCTGACGTTCTTTATGATGAATGGTGGCCGCTGAGTTCGACGACGTCGTGCCAGTTCTATATCTACACTATCGATTCCCCTCCCAGTGCGAGAAGACGTTGGAGAGGTTCCGTGTCATCGGAAGACGGGGATACATCGTTAACAATGACTAGAAGACGTCGTCGCTCTGATAAAGGCCAGACATTCCTCCGCCACATTTCGTAGGAATCGAAGCAGTCGAAGTCCTAGCCTGGTGCACGACATGGCCTAGAAGCCGACCCTCGTACACTCCAGCTTTTCTTCTTTCTATTTCTTGTTCATTGAAATTCTGACATTACCAGTATGCCCTTCGTAAGTATAGAAGACAGACTTATCATCTCCCTAAGAATCACCTAAAACCCCTTGCCAAAATGGAGTTGAGATACCGTGCCACTGGTAGACCTACCTTCAGTATTCATCCGGCTCCAGAACTCTTAATATTCATTATCAAACAATAGCTCTTATCTGGAAGTTACGTAGCATTATTGGGTTTCTAAACAGATAGGTAGAGCTCTCTTTGAACTGAGATATTTATATGCATCTAGCCGATTTTCCCTTGTTTGGAAGGCAGGAATTCAATTTTTCGCAAGTATGCTTATCTCTATTTTCGTTTCAATTAATCGAAAGATATTTGAATGTGAGAAAGACAACATGATTTCATAAATTAAGTTTTTTCGACACTCTCTCAGTTCTATGAAATTTAGCTGTTGTTAAAGCTCGTAGCAGTCAAAGAGATCTTTTAGGAATACCAGTCTTCGAGAAAAAACATACATTGCCATTGGCCTCTTGAGAAATCGGTGAGAATTGCGTTAGAAATATGCTGGAAAATGGTTACAGTAAAACATAATTAAACCTTTTCCTTGACTTGGTATATAAGGAATCGACAGAGAAACCTATTTTGACAAAATAATCCGCGTCAGAAGTCCAGAGTCTTATCTTCGTAGGTTTGCTTACCAATGGATTTTCGAAACGAGATCTGCAAAAGCATTTCGTTTCAATTTTATTACAACTAATTTATGAAGTTGTCTTTGATATAATCACGTGCCTTTGATTTAAATAATTTAAATAAATTTTAACTCAAATTGAGGTGCCCAGTACTTGTTGTACGTAGTCCACAAAAGACTAGTCTCCAAAGTCACAAGATGACCAGAATTTTGGTGTCTGGGAGTTCTTGAGGCAAATCTTGAATGAAAATGTAAATACATAGTTCCTGGTTTCTCATATTTTCATTTATGGAGTTGCTTTTACATCAGAAATGCTCAGTTTAGATACGGCACCTAATCGAACATTACACATTTGGTATATGTCGCGTAGTTGAGCAGCAGTGATAGGAAACGCCTGAACCAATCAGGCATGGAATGGGCATGCCATTCAGAGAAGGCATGTACAGTTGGTACCCCCTGGTGGGCTGGCATGTGTTCAGCCTGTGCTCTGTTTGGTTACTACTGGCTGGCGCGCTCCCACCTAACAATGCTGCCCACCTACGCGACATGTACCACACATTTTTGCGACAGCCTAGTAGATCATCTTCCAAATCGCATTCTCCGGGTAAAGCTTTTCGAAACCATTTAGAATCACCTCTTTTGAACATTAGTAATGTTTCGAATCTTTTTTTGTCACACCAGGTTTGTTTCATACTCAGATTGAAGTGCCCCATTAGGTTGGCCCAAAAAATATTCTCATCAAACCGCATTCAACCGCATTCGAACTGAAATGTCTCAGTTCAAAGACGACAAGGAGTATCGGTTATTCAATATTCCCAATTGCCTTCTCAATTTCTTAGCCATATTGGATTTCTAGGCACGATGCGCATGAAGAAGTTCATTGACTCCACAATTGCACTATTTTTGCTCATGGATTTCTTGAACTTGTCTCAAATAGGTATAGATTCAGTAGATTTGCTGTAGCTCGAGACAGATTTGCCTTCCAACGAGATATTTTCATTTAAGTATACTGACTGTGGCTTGTTATGAGCCATGGTTTTAGATGAAATAAATCACCTTCGCGTGAACGGGAATTATGAAGAGGCTTCACCGTTTATATCACTTTGAAAGAAAAAAGAAAGAAAACGGTAAAGTTAACAGAAAGAATACATATTACGCTATATTAGCTATAAGCACACAGGGTAAACGACGGCCAAATGACCTATTCTCTGTGGGATGCTTCACACATTCCACTTCCACTAGATGTCGTGGAGGGAGTTTAAGTGCGCACTGGGCATTAAAATGAACTTCAGTGGACATCCAATGGACAAGTCAGTGTTTTATCGTTAGCAGACAAGTCTGCCACCAATTAAGCGACTCGGGGATGGTAGGTTTGGTTGACCCTGTCCAAAAAAACTGAACCAGCACCATGAAATCTGGTGCAAGCGGTAGCCGGCGTGCTCTACGGCGTCACCAAGTGGCCCAGATTTTTCGGGGAATACGCATACGTTTTGGTAAAATCTCGAAAAATTCTCAGCCCACATATTTCTTTGTGCTTTATTATTTGTCGTGTAAAAGTAGCAAAGTAGAAAATTGATTGATTAGGTGAATTCAAGCCTTCTCGTCATCGGGCTAGCCAGGGATGTCTATAAGCTAAGCCGTTTTGATAGAGACTATTCTATTTTTTCATGAAACGATCAAAATCCGTTGAATTTTGTTCTTGAAAATTTCTGGGATTTAGACATTTGGCTGTAGAAAAAATACTGATCCGCGACCATTGTTTCTTCGAAAAATTTAATGTTTGCCACAAAAATTGTGAAAAAAAGCGGTGCGTTATGCTAACAGGTGATTATTCGTTCCTTTTGTTCAACTTTCTACCACCGTTTCTCATGCCTCTGTCATCGAAATGTTGTTAGTGGTGTTTCGTTTACTTATGGCAGTTGGTTCTTTCCTGATTTTTCGATGTTTTCTTTAATTCCGCCTTATAATTATTATGCTAAATAGCTGCCGTTGTCTCGAGTTATTGAATAAAATTAGTAAAAATTAGTAGAAATAGAGAATAACTCGGCAGTGTTTCGTAAGAAACTAGAAAATAAAGTAAATAAGTTCTGTGAAATATTTCAAGACTCAAACACAAAATAGTTCTGATCGTCTTAGAGCTCGCTTTCCGAAATGAAATTCCTTTGGTCTTCGTACTACTTGGAGTCGTTCTTCATGCACTGTTTGCAGGTAGTTCTTCCTATGTAGGGCTGAGGCTGCCGACAAGAAATGCGCATTTTGTGGCGATCTGACTGGCCACGTCCGCTACTGTTCTTCATACTATTCCGGTTAACAGTCGGCCAGCTTCGTCACATCTCGCCGTTCGAGCTAACGATAAATTCGGGAGCGATCCGCGGGGAACGTGTGGTGAGTGAGACCTCACCTTTTCGTCTGCTTCTAGGTTTCTTCGGTTTTGACGACGTTGACTCCGTTTTTCAGATCGTGAAAGGGGAAGACTACACCGTATTCAAAGGCATCCCGTACGCCATGCCACCTGTCGGCTACCTCCGATTTCAGGTGTGTATTCCATCGATTTTTTTTTTACCTATTTTGTAGCCTTGCTAGTTTTTTGTGAGCCACTGTATAGCTTTTATAATGTATTTTGAATTTTTCTGACATTGAGCTATAGCTTTAGCTGTATCCGCCCAAAATTCCTAAATGATTAGTTTCCAGGTCAATAATGACGACAGTGACGAATTCCAGAATCTAAACCTGTGACTAAAATTGTACTGTGTTTGCTCCTATTCACGGTAGGCGACGACAGCGATTTGCCTATGGAAAGCGTACAAATCGATTAATCCCGAGCGATCACCCGGTAAAATCGATATGTATCGTTTACCCAGGAGGTGTATCGCTGTCGCCGCAGGCTATAAACCGGCTCTCGGCAAACGAGCACCTTATTACGCGACTATGGAGCAAAATCGTAATAATCCTCCTTTCTGGTAATTTTTTAGAGAACCAAGTCAAATAAAATTCCTACCTTTGTTGCTTATCCAAGTAAGCTCTTGTATCGATGCTCCTTAAAAGTTAAATTGCACGCCAAATTAAGCGGTTAGATCACCACTTATTTCGAAGACTGGGATGGCATTCAGCGTTAGAATGCTGAAGTTTTTGACAAAATACCGAAATTAGACGGCGTGTCATACTGTATTTAGCATTTTTCGTTGCCCGTGCCTTTTGAAGAAAATTTTTTAGTTTCACAAGGAAGAGTGACGATAAATATGAGGTAAGAGAGCAGTTTTCCACGTAACGCTTCTCGGCATATTTACTAAAATGTGAAAAAATAGAGTGCACCCTACTGAAGCGATTCCTGTTCTATTCCAGGAGTTACGATTTCGTCCAATTTCCCAATCTGAAACCATATCTTTCCGAAAAATATGTTTTCATAGAGGCGCTAAGGAATGTCACCTGTGACACTTCCATTTCGTTTGAGGAGCAGCTGTCTGAAACATCGTTGGTTATGTGTTAGAATCATGATAAATAGAATAAGTTAACGAAATCACGCATACATGGTATTTTCAAAAGTAAAAACAAGATAAAATAGAGAAATCCTTATTTTGGCAATTTGAATGTTGCGTTGCAGTAGCAGTAGCTGTGTCAGAATGTTTATGATTTACTTGTTTCGGCTATGGAGCACCGTGTATGACGTAGTTTTGGGCCGAAAAGGTTTTCTTTTAGCAATGTCTCCTCCAATCGCCTAAAGCGAATTATACCTTGGACCACAGTCTTGCTGATCATGAGGTCTGATTTTCGTAACTACAAAGCAACAGATCACTATATTCTATTTGCCCACGCTAATTTATGCCACAAAATTTTACCTTCCCTGTCTTTGGGAGGATTATTGGTTATGCCCATGTTTTTGAGCGGCGGCTTAAGCTTCGACGTTTGTCATTCTGTACATTAGTTTTACAATATACAATTTTTACTTTTACGAATAATTACTGAGAGCTCTTTGTCGAACTTTTCCACTTCGTCAACTAATTGTAAGTATCAACAATTAACCAGCTTTGTTGGAGTTGCCAATAACTCCCTTTCACATCACCTTCACGCTTTCCCTTCCTCAATTTAATTATAGCCTTACATAGAGGAATACACTTCCCTCTGGTCGAAAAATCGTAGAGAGTTGTCGAGTATATAGGAGAGGTTTGATGACGAGGGCACAGAGAGTGTGGAGGAAATCGTAGAGACGCAAGATGACGAGACGACACTTTTATCACGTTGACGACCGCGCAATTTTGGCGCGTCGGGCCCGCGAGACCGCGCGTATTGCGCGCGTGTGACACGATATTTCGTCACCTTAGCTTAGCATAAATTGAATTTTCAAAATGCACACCACGAATCTAATATTCGTTCTCGAAATTTTGGTTTTGTTTTTGCAATATTCCCTAAATCTTTTCTTTTCCACAATGAGCTTCCCTGCTTTCTCCATGTCGATGGCCTAATTGGAAAATAATTTTCTTTGATGCGGAACATAGACTTTAAAATTCTAGAATTGCCAACAGAAATCATCATCATGAGCAGATCGAGCGCAAGAAATCTAGCTAAGAGGATTGCGACAAAATGCAGTGAATGCAACAAATTATGTTGTTTAGATTGCTTCCAAGCAACTCATAGCTGTTGATTGTCGATTAAAAACGTTTTCTGCGTGGACTTAATTTGTGAAGATGATCTCCTTGGTGGCGTTTGATAACATCCAAGTAGTCTTAGTTTGTAATCATGATTGTTTGTTATCTTTCTTGAATGAAGTCTGAAAAATAACTCTGAAGTTCAATGAATAGCTGGTCGGTGCCATAATATGTTGCCTCTGATTATTCCCACGTAGCCATGCCACTCATATCTTATCGTAATTGAGCGAAAATCGAAAAGCAGATATCAGACTTGTGACCAGCCCCTCAAATAACCCCATTCAGTGAGTTTGGACAAAGGTGGTGACAACACTAGTTATCGATATGGGTGGTAACCGGGCGTAATTTACCAAACGGACATCGCCACTGTGTTCAGCATCTTAAATAACCTCCCTAGGCAAAGTTTGGACGAAGGTAATGCCACTCTGATCGAAATAATACTGTCGCGCACCTGCGCACTCGCATCAACGTGTTATGCAAGCTCGGCACCATGGTGAACAATCGCGTAGTCACTGTGCTCATGAGATAGGGCACAGAGAATGGCAGCAGACTTTATCACGCTGTGCTCCTAAAGGACGTGTTGTAACGATGCTATTGTTTGTCAGCGATAGCTCAGACTAATTTTTATGCTTATGCTAACCTTAGATTTTTTCAGAATTTGAACAATTATTTGTATTTAAGGTACCAAAAGAGCCAGCGAAATGGAGAGGCGTTATGAACGCCACCCAGTTCAGCGCACTCTGTGTGCAACGAATGGACTCGCTGGCCACGGATCCTGAACGACACGCCGTTCATTTCTCTGAAGACTGCCTGTATTTAAATGTTTTCTCGCCAACTCCTGTAAGTTGTCTTCGCCGGACTTCTGCTATATTGCCATATTTGAAATTTCGTTAAGAAACGTAGTTAAAATGACCGAGTATGACTAACACGTTGAAAAGAATACTTTTCTATGTGAGGAATTTGTGAAGAAAGAAAAGAAAATTAAGGAGGAAGATGTAGGAATACTGACAGAGCGGAAATGATTACAACTATGCGATTCTACACTTCTTTTTGCCGAAAACTTATTTCCTTCTGGCGCAATATTGTGTTTCATTAGCGACCGTTGTTAGCGGTAATACGCCTCGTTTGAGAATCAAGTTGTCCTCGTAGTCTTGCAAGGAATCTCTGCTTAAATATTTATACTAAGTCGCTGTTTTAAGCTAAATCGCAGAGCAGCTCAACGCGACTAAATGATAAACTCCCAAATCGATTACTTGTCCGATTGTGCAATCGATATGGAGGGCTATCGTTACGACTATCGTTCATCATAGTTTTTTCATAGAAATTCATCAGAGTTCTGAACAACCCCAAAGGCTCCGTTTATGCCCGACGCCAGAGAATGCGATGCTATTTGTAACGGTCATTGATCAAGTGTAGCACTGCCACTGCCCAAATCGATCGAGTAACGCGATGCCAATGCCCAAATCAATCGCGTTGCTCGATCGATTTGGGCATTTAGCTATGCGCTTTATTAAATACTTTGTGGGAAAGGGTGAAACAAGGCACTATGGTTCAATCGTCATCATTTATAAGACGAATATCAAAACAATACATTAATTTGTTGCGGTACTAAAATAAGAACCTTATTGATGTCTTATGACATCGTGTGCAGATGTAAAAATTTTGATTTTTCTTCTTAATGTTTACACTCTCTGTAACTAATTCAGCTTTAGTTATTATTGTCGCCTTTCTCATTAAAAATGCAAAAGAACTGGCGATGACCGATTCCTTCTGGTGGATACGCCATGCATCTTATTTTTGCGCGCTAAGATAGATGTTTATTGATTGCATATTTTCGCAAAAAAAAATATTAAGAACACTAAACTGTGTGATATATGTATGGACGGTATACTTGGTCAGATAAATGTGTTTTAACACTGTGTTTGATTCGCTTCATTCGGGTGTAATCAGACGAACACCAATCGGAATCAATGGCAAATAATCAATAATCAATCGATATTGGAGTGTCCGAAGGGCACGATTTCGGTTCATGTCTTCCGAGCAGTCCGTTACTACCTTTTATTAATTTTTGAAGAATTTTCCCATGCTGAAAAACATCTTTGAAAGGTCGAAACAGGGAACGAACTTCTTGTCACGATATGATGATGTGTATCCAACGTGCTTCTGTTTCAGTATCAATACACCAACGACACGTATCCGGTCGTAGTATTCATCCACGGCGGCGACTTTCAGTCCGGCGGCGGAAGTGACTATCCGCAGCAGGCGATTCTCGACAATTTCGTGTCACGAAAAATTATCTTCGTTACTTTCAACTACCGGCTTGGGCCATTAGGTAAGTGCCTAGCATCAATGGAGGCTTCGGGCTATTTAAAATTTCAAAGGGTTGGAGTTTTTAAAAAATGGATCTTCTCTTCGAATTTCGCACTGTGTTTCGTTTATTTTGAAAATGTCTGCATTAACTATTCCTGTGTTTCCATGATTGGCTCGATGTTTCATTTCTTCGACATTAGATGGGTATTTGCCCAGGGGCGGTAGAGCGCAAGAGCGTTGACAAGAGGTTGTCCGTAATGTTAATTCGATTCAGAAAATGTGTGGAAGATTCGTGTCAGAAGTTAAGAAAGAAGTTTACAGGTACTCGATCTTCTTCATTCTTCAATAAAGTGAAAGTGAAGTGTATAAAATTAGAAACATTTTTCGGCTCCCAAAGCGGTTCCTTTCCCCATCTATGTCCAGGCGAACCTTTTTGGTTATAACAAAGAATCCAATATAATCCAATTTTAAACCTAAATCAAAAACAGCAACGGCCGTGCGCATCACCTCTGAGTTTGTCGCTCGCTCGCTGTAGGCCATATTAGCGACTAGTACATGACATTTTATCCCAGTTACTTTCTTTAATCCTTTACGCTCGGTAGGTTCACCATTTTTGCTTAAACCTAGTCTGTGGCTTGGTGTATTTATGCCTACGACGTGCTATCCATTACATACGAATGACAGCTAGATTGACGGCACTTTTTCGGGCGAGCGATGAAGCTATACTCTATTTCATGGCTGTGCACGTTGGAGCGTGTACCTTTCCAAGCCACCCGTTCACTGATGACGTCGTCTTATAACAGAGATGTAAAACAGTTCTTCAACAATCTACTGTCGATCAAGCTGAGCTATCTGTGGGGAAATCGTAGAAACTCTGCCTCTGATGAATTCCACACGAGCTCGTCAGGCCAGCCTAGAAGAGAGGTGTCCAGAAGGTGTCTAGAAATCGTCGCTTCGACTGAGTCGACAAGGTAGTGAAGAAGAGAAGTTCCACGTAGGCCACACAAGCAGGCACTACCAGATAGAAGACAGTTCAGAAGCCGTGTCCAGCGCACAAATTTATCTTCTACCCCAGGAATCTTCTGTCTTCAGTTTGACAGCATAATTAGGGACTTCTAAGGGAAAGCTTCACCTATAACGCAGACACATCTATCTATTCCTGCTGCTAAGTAGATTTATTTGCGTTAAAAACGACGTGCCATACTCACTAGGACATAGACCAGAAGATAAATCAAACAGGTTAGAAGAAATAGCAGAAGCAGCACCAGAATGGCGAATCACCAGGCAGCGGGGAGAACCATAAATGAGAAACTCCCAAAGACTGGACAAGAACTAGGATTCCTAATTCTCCTTTACTCTCAACATTCTCCAGAGCTTGTGCTAGTCGAGGGACAGCGCTACCTATGTTTATCGAAAGTACATTAATCTGATTTTTTTCGATTTTGTTTTTTCAAATGGAAATATGACCGATAGTACTCCAATCCATTGTGGAAAAAATGGTGAAATACATAGTTATAGGTAATATTGCACTAAACAAAATTGTTCGTCAAACTTTCTTCAACGTCTAAAACAGTCACAAAAACTTTAACGTATTCTCTTCTGGTGACTCCTGGTTTTCCTTCGTGTGGCACACTTCTAAAGCAGCGATCTGGTACTAGTCTGTAATGTGGCCTAAATTATCCGGCGGTGCGACTGACCAATCAGTGCGCTTCCAGCGTGCATGCGACCCCAAGCGGGTGTGTATTACTGATACGTATATACGTAGTAAACTAATTAACTTTTTTTCGACTAGCTACATACCTTAGGGGCGCGTGTTGCGCAGTCGGAGGAGGTGCCGGCTGTCGCGTGCATCTGATACCAGATTCCTGGTTCGGATTTCCCGCCCAGGCCAACCAAGCCTTCCATCCTCCGCGGGTTGGAGAACTGGTACTAGACTTGTCTGAGAATGATAAAGCTTTGACTTGTTCATCGGCTGGCCACCACAAGTCATTGTATGGCCAAATACGCACTCAGATCGCCTCCACGACGTCCCGTAGGGGTAGAATGCGTGGCACATCCCAAAAGGGATTGAGTAACGCCGTTCTTTATCCTTATCCTTTAGCTACATACCTTAATTTCTTTTGGTGCACCAGAGAGCCTGATAAACATTCCGGGAAATCGGCTCGCATTCACTCTACTTACAATTATTGCTTTGTTATTTTGAGCCTTGGAGTTCGGCGACTTTTTCCATCTGTTGTATCACCTCCTCTTCAAACTGTACAATTTTCATTTCAACTAGACATGTCTGAAGTTGAAATGGGAACCTTCAAGCAAAGTGAAAATAATCTTGTGCTTCGAAAAAATCGTATTAACTCACCTATGCAGGGCGTCTTAAGAAAAAATAGCTACGGTTTTTTGAGTGAAGGCAAAATATATATCTCCTTAGACGAAACCGCATTTTAGATTAATTTGAAGGTGCTATGATATAGTTTTCCATTTTTTTCTTATGTAGTGGTTGCGCCGTCTCGTCTGCTACATGCCATGACTGTTTCAGTGACAAATGCTGTTTACGTGTAGTCAGGGTAGTCAGACAGTACAGAATGATGGCGTGTCTTCTACAGCGATTGTTTCTGCTATTCCTAGATCTGCTCGCCCATAAAGAGCATTTACACTATCAATTAAAGAACAGCACTGGGTGTACCAAAGGGCCTGTTCATACTTCGCGACAAGAGCGACAAAAGCGACAAGAGCGACAAGAGCGACTGGGGTGACGGACATAGTGTGGTGCACGTAAATAATTGCGTACTCCACACTCCGTCCGCGACGAATGTAGTGTGCAATGCGTAATTATTTACGTACACCACATTACATCCGTCGCTCTTGTCGCTCTTGTCGCTTTTGTCGCTCTTGTCGTTTTTGTCGCTCTTGTCGCGAAGTATGAACAGGCCTAAAGGAGTACACGGCGCATTCTTTTTGAGCACTGAAAAATCCTTTGACTTCAGCCCCTTAATACGGACCTGAAAAGTCGAAGGGATAGGATTTTTGCTTAAATAAAAAATATAAAAATAAACTCACATTTAAATTAAAAAAGGTTGAGTTGCAATTGATTTGCAATGCTATGTTTTCGAACATTCGAAATTAGTCGTTAACGTGGCCTACATGAAAAGGAAGGAAGTACTGTGCCAGTCAGACGGCATCAAACGGGCGTAGCACCCATAGGGACGTGTGCGATCGGTGCCCTAATTGGCCATGATTGGCAGGTTCTCAACATGCAGGCCGAATTAGCGACTAGTAGCAAAATTCTTAAAGAATTTTTTAAACGATTTCTAAAGAACGGGAATATTATTTAAAATTCCTTAAAAAGTGTCTATTTAGGCTCTAGATATGTACGTCAACGTTAGCCTTAAAATGTCCGGCTCTGTTTTATGTCTGCCGGTGTTAGGGTGGGCCATTTCGAATAAACCGGCGTTTCTACATACTAGGTTGTCATACAGGTTCTGTCCGATTACGGTAGGCGTTACTTTGTCATTTTTTTCATCGATAGAGAAAATAATTAATATAAGTTGTGTACTGATCTGTAGCACTTGTTTCGTTCTGTAAAACACACAATACTGCCTTTATAAGAAGTAAACGTAGCATCGTTTTATGTGCTGGACAAACTATGGAAAAAATGCACTTCCGGGGAATAATGCTCCATGAATTCAAACTTGGCCACAGTGTGAGCGAGGCAACGCAAAACATCAAGAATGCCTGGGGACTCCGCTAATGAACGCATCGAGCGCAGATTGTACCAGAAGTTCAGTTCCGGAGAAGTAGGCCTCGAAGACAGGGACCGTTCAGAACGACCACTCAAGCTTGATGACGGATGTTTGAAAGGAAAAGTGGAAGCCGATCCACTGTACGTGAGATGGGTAGAAAACTTGGGCTCAGTCGTACAACCACTTCGAGTCACCTAGATGTGATAGGCACGGTGAAAACGTGGACAATTGGGAGCCCCACAAACCAACTGAGGAACGGCAAAGGTTCCGCTCGTTCGCATGTCTCGCATCTGACCATCCGAAAACTAAACCAGTTGAGGTATGAAGCTTTCCCGTATCCCGCTTATACGTTGGACCTATGTAGACCTGACGGCTTAAGTGGGAAATCCTTTCCAATGAAACAGATATCTATCGAAATTGCCACAAAGTGTTTTGCTGGTTCTAGGGATTTAGATTTCTTCCGAAGTGGAGTACATAATGCTTCTGTATATCGTTGGCAGAAGTGCATTGATTGTAACGGTTCTTATTTATTTCATCAACTTTTCAGCTGAGATATTACAAAGTAGAGTTGTCGTCGAGAATCGGACAGAACTTATGTGACAACCTAACATATTCACGGACGTGTTTTCCGCTCTCCGCGTGTTTCAGCTTGACGACCAAGCCTTTCCTACGAAAACGATACGTGAAACATGTCGATACGCCCATTTCGGCTTCTCGCCGGAATATAGCGGCTTCGGCGGCGACGTAGATTGTTGGTGCATTCGGGAGCACATCCGATTTTTTGCGTGACGCTCTCGGTCAGCACTGCTGTCGTCCGTCGTCGTTGTGTACGACGGACGGACGGACGGACGACACGCGGCGGGTGGGCGTGTGCATGGCGCGAATGCGACGCGAAGCGAATCTCCGGAAGTGAGCCAGCATCGGCGAAGGGATCCATTAACTCGTTTATGGGGCCGAGTCAGGCGTCAGCTTCTTGAAACACCACCAAATCTGCGTCATTGATCGAAAGACACGCACGGGGCTCGTCTTCTTCTGCAGCTTCTTTGCCACCGAGCGCGACGAACGTCATCGTCTGTCGCGGCGGCAGCGCTTCTTCTTTGCCCCACGAAATCATCAGAAACGATGCACGAAAGTGGCACCGAGCCTATGACAATCGGATGAAAATCAGAGGCCTGGCAAAGAACTCGTTTGTTTCAGTGCCGCAGCGAGATAATAATACCCTAGTAATCACATTCTAGTGGGCGCGTGTAGCACAGTCGGAGAAGGTGCTGGCTGTTGCGTGCTCCCGATGCCATCTTCTTGGTTTGAATTTCCCGCCCAGGCCAACCAAGTCTCTCATCCCTACGGGGTCGAAGAATTGGTACCAGACGTGTCTGGGAAGGATGTTCATCGGCTAACTACCGCAAGTCGTTGTAGGGCCAATTACGCATTCAGGTGACCTCTACGACATCCCGCAGAAGTAAAATGCGTGGCTCATCCCAAAAATGATTAAATGACGCAGTCCTTTATCCTTCATCCTTTAACCTACACCACTTAGCAAAATTTACGAATTATTTAGAAGGTCTAGGATTTTTAATAAGATGGGATTGGTTGGTATGCAGCTTTACATTTACACATACGATTACTCGAACCTCTGAAAACTAAAAGATAAATGACGGCGCTAATCAGACCATTTTGCATCCGCCGCGCATTCCACTTCTACAGAATTTGGTGGAGATAGTTTGAATACGCATTTGACCTAAAACAATGACTTGCGGTGGCCAACCGATAAAAAAAAGGACGGCGCTTTATTCTTTCAAGACAAATCTAATGACAATTCACCGATCCCGGAGGAATGGAAGGCTTGGTTGACCTGGGCGGGAAGTCCGAACCAGGAACCTGGTGTCGGGTGCACGTGACAACCGACACCTCCTCGGACTGCGCTACACGCGCCGACAAAAATGCAATACGAGAAATAACATCAAACACGTAGAAAAAGAGTCACTTAACCGTGTAGACATGAGGTATAAACCTTAACTAACTGCAAATTAACTTTAATAAAATATTTTAAATAATAAAATTAAAAAAGATAATAAATAATACCAACGTTTAGGAGATTGTTAGAAATACCTCCGCCAAAGACCCCTTTCAGGGTAGTTTGCACTTATGAGCGATCCACATCTAGAACTATTTTCAGTTGTAACAAATTTATCAAATACTACGCAACTTTTAAAACTTGTATACTAAATGAAGAATCCATTTTCATGTGGGATGTATGGCCGTTGAAAGCCGCCTTATTTTGACCCCGCTCTTCATTCTTCGCTCTCCCATTCCCAGTGGACATGCGACGGCAGTTATGGACTTGTTTTTCACAACAACTTGCTTCATATGGTGAGGGTGTGGATGAACCCACTGAACTATCAATCTTGCTACTTGAATCCATGCACCGTTTTGTTGCAGTAAGACTTCCTTTCAACCAAAATTCCACATTCAAGAACAGAAGCAAAAGAGGTGTGAAGTCTTTCTAGGAGCTTCCGTGCGTGAACTAAACATAATCAGGTGGAGTGGCTGTTTCACTTCTTCGCGATCTGTGCCCGATTTCAGGGTTTTTGTCAACGGGTGACAAAATTCTGCCAGGAAACGTCGGGCTGTGGGATCAGATATGGGCGCTGAAATGGGTGAAGGTAAGTGCTCTACTTGTGCAAGAATTTCCACTACAGTAAGGTTACCTAAGCTCTGTCCTCAGCTCAACGCAGAAGTGTTTGGAGGCGATCCTTCCAACATTCTCCTCATGGGATCGGGAAGTGGTGCGGCGTGCGCCTCGATCTTGGCCTTATCCCCGAGAGCTGAAGGTATGTTGCAAATATTTTTGGACCTTTTGCTATTTATGCAGCCCATGCCCAACCGGTGTAAGGGGTGTGGCAAGAGAGGCGATATTCAATCAAAGCACCCGCTGACTCCAGCGGCTAGCTAGTCACTTCATGTACCAGCAGAATGCGTGCCTGAGCACAAAACCCCATATGTATCGAGATTATGTTTGAATTTGAATTTTCATGACCTTTTTGGGGAGTTGAACGAACAGGTGAATATGAGCACCGTCTTTTGGGCACAGTATTACCTTTTTGCCTCCATAAAAATCCGAGGGGCTTTATCTATATGGAGGGTATCCTGCGGGACTGTCTCAAGACACTGCTTGAGTGATCCTAAGCTACTTCCATGCGGCAATCATCGGCTACAGGAACTTCTCATCTCTGCTTATTTTGAAGAGTAGGGAAATGAATAAAGGACGCGTGTAGCGCAGTCAGAAGAGGTGCCTGCTGTCGCGTGCACCAGATACCAGGTTCTTGTTTCGGATTTTCCGCCCAAGCCAACCAAGCCCTCCATCCGTGGTCGGTGAATTGGTACCAGAATTGCCTGGGAAGGGCAAAGGGCCGACTTGTTCATCCGCTTGCCACCGCAAGTCGTTGTACGGCCAAATACGTATTCAAATCGCCTCCACGACATCCCGTAGAACTAGAATGCGTGGCGCATCCCAAAAATAATTGGGTAATGTCGTCCTTTATCCTTTTCATCTCTTTAGAAAAATGAAGATCTTTTGCCTAGCAGTAGTCGGAATTGCACTATGCACCTCTTCACTGTTCTTCTTTTTCTCTTTATGGAAGCTCTAAACACCACTTGTCTAGAGTTGAGAATGTAATAATAGTCTTGTGTTGCTGTTCTTTCATTTTAGAAGTAGTTTTGATTGTGTAGAATCACAAAATATGTTCTCACTTATTTCCTAATCGAGGAGACCGTTTCCTTAAGTCGCTTCGCAAATCTTGACGGGACCATGAGGTCATAAGTGCCATCATGATCTTAGCGTCCCCATGCAAGCGCAGTCGGAGGAGGCGCCGGCTGTCGCATGCACTCCAATTCGAGGTTCCTAGTTCATGTCTCGTCCAGACCAATCAGTTCTTCTGTCTACCTGTGGTCAGCACCAAACTTATCCGGGAAGGACAAAACACTGTATTTTCTGTCCTGGACATGGAGTAGGGCAGATATGTACGTATACGATTCAGATTTTCTTCGCGATATCCAACAGAAACAACCCCGTCCCCCCACAAAAAGGCTGTCGTTTACAGTTTACATATTATCCCTTATCCCGTTATTTCAAGTTTTTCTTTCAGAGAGTTACCTCATCTAACTATACTAAAGAGCTTCGCATTCGTGAGACATGTCTTTCCCATCAAATAATAAGAGACTCGTAAACGCACTAATGATCCCTAACACCTCATAGCTATAAATCTTTCAAATCCAATTAGTTCTGGGTAAAATAATACAAAAATTTCACTGCTCTTAGGGCTTTTCCAAAAAGTGCTGCTGATGTCTGGCTCAGCACTACAGCCTGGTGTAGTGAGAGATACGGCCATCAATGCAACTTGGGCTCTGAACGAGAAAATGCAGTGCAGGTCGGTGAAAAGTAGTACCAAAGAAAAGCTGAAGAATAACACCTTAAATAATTCAAGTATTGCAGGTCTTTTAACTCTTCGGAGCTTCTGGATTGTTTCAGAAAGAGAATGAGGGAAGAGATCCTCGACTACAAGGTATGCCCTATTTTCTATCGTTAAGAAGTTTGTAGGCATTTGAAAGCATTCCTCTGCGGTGTCTCGAAGAAGTAAGGTGCATGGCACAGTCCACAAGGATAGAGCCGATATTGGAATGGGTAGAGCCGACATTTGCTCCTTTTCCTCCAAATATGCGTCACTATGTTACCGAATCAACGAAACTTAACTAATCAACAAAAATCCATGAGATCGACCAATATCGGTTTGTCCATTCTTCCTTCCCGAGCGTCCATCTCAAAGAGAAAACTAAAAAAAGGAAAGCGTCGATCGAAATCGATCGAATGTTCAACGTTATGGGAAAAGTTACATATGAACTATGCTCAGCCAGCGCCCAACGGTCATTAGTTCTGCGCCGACGCTCAGACAGACGAACAGACTGATGGACTCGTAATTTTGCATATGGTCGAACTCCAAAATGTTCTGTAACACGTCCGATATTATTCAGCAAGCAACGGTTGCTTTTGACCCTCAGATGTATTTGTTACAGTGAAGGTTTTTAGCAAAATAACTGTCGGACTCATTTTCTCAAAAAATAAATTTTGAAACTTTGGGAATTAATAACTGTGGAAAACTAGAAGTTTTTGCAGCGTCTGAATTGGGACGACTATCAGGAGTTCGTTCCGGTGGTCGACGGAGCCGGAGGTGTTATTCCTGACGTGCCTGAGGATCTGGCGAAGCATCGACGAAAAATGCCGATGATGATTGGAACTACACGTGACGAGAGCTCCTTGAGGATTCGTGAGTTTGCAGAATACACTGGTCTTCTTAGGGTTTTCAACCTGTTGTTCCCTTGCAGTGATACTGAACGAGAAGAACGTCAACTTCAGCGCGTTGAGCAGTCCAGTGGCCGAAAAGCTCGCCGACAACCTCACCATGGGCTATAAGCAGTTTCAGAATCATCGTCTCATTGCCGAAGGTTGTAAAGCTCAGTATGTCTGGACGAAGGTGGATCCATCCATGTCTGAGAGCATTCTCTTCGACTCGGTTCTCAAGGTAATGCAGGCCTAATGTTCAGAATTGTATGATTATGAAAAGATCATCATTTCCTCTCGTTTCCTAAAGGGACCGCATTCCAGATGTACTCCCACTTCTGGTACGACGCTCCTGCTTCTCGTCTGGCAACCTACTATGTGAAGCAGAACGCGCCGGTTTTTCTCTACTCCTTCGACCACGTCAGCGAGAATTTCTACGACACTGACCGTGAGTTTCGTGGCTAGAGAGGCTTCTTCTGAGGAGACGACCTTCTAAATTTACTGTGATCGCCCTTGATTTTCGACCGATCCGATCTGTTCGAATTTGAGAGAAATCATGCTCCATGAGATCTGTTTTTACTGTTGTCACGCGTTTCGGTCTTCCAATTCCGTTACCACACGCACGTACTCTTTAAAAACCGATCGGGGCATATTACAAAAACGAGAGCAAACTTCCGCACCACATTCACTTCCGTCAGTGTGAAAATAGCGGAGCTACACGACGCATGAGACGCAGTCATTCAAATCATTTTCATTTGCTTAATACTAAGACCAGACGATCAGCGACGTAGTGACCGTCAAACGTATGAAGAGGGGATTCGCTCCAAATCTCTGAAACACATCATCTCACCACGGAGCTTGTTCAGGACCTGGACCGGACTCCTGCGGGTGCGTGGAGCACAATCGGAAGCTGCGCCGGCTGTCGCCTGCACCCGATAGCAGGTTCCTGGTTCGGATTTCCTGCCCAGGCCAACCAAGCCTTCCATCCCTCCGGGGTCGGTGAATTGGTACCAGACTTGTCTGGGAAGGATAAAGCACTGACTTGTACATCGGCTGGCCACCGCAAGTCATTGTATGGCCAAATACGCATTCAACACGCCTCCACGACATCACGTAGAAGTAGAATGCGTGGCGCATCCCAAAGCGGATTGAATAACGCCGTCCTTTATCCTTTATCCTTTATTGGTCCTTCCTTATTCGTTCCCACTTCCTGTTCCCTATTTAGTAGTCCCATCGTCTAGTCCCTTTCCTTTTCCCCCTAAGATCTACCTTCTCAATGGCTACCTCTAGATCTCCTTCATAGCCCTCCTCCCATTAACTGGTCCAACCACGCTCATGGTACGACGTCAGTGATACGTCTTCTGAATTTGAACGGCCTTTGTGCGAGGTTGGTGACACGTCTTCTGAAATTCAGCTCCTGCTACAGGACGTTGGTGACACGTATTCTGAATCCGGAGGCTCGATGCATGACGTAAGTGAAACGTCTTCTGAACCCGAACGCCTGTTGGGCGACGGCTATGAAAGGGTTCGGACGAACGGACAGACGAACAGACAGACGGGCGGACAGACGACAGATGGACAAGCAGACAACAGCTAGCTCTTTCATATATAATAGGGTACACAACGGGAATAAAACAGGAATGTCATACACCTTGTTCGGTGTAAGTCATGTGCTCATCTTGAAGCTTATATCGTGAAACCTTTACTAAAAGACAGTTGTAGAAAAAAGCAAAGAGATGAAGAAAAAAATCGCCATGATGGTGAAGGGGAAGCATTTTACAGGGTATCTGCTGTTTTCTTCATCATAACTAAGGAACGATAACAGATATTCCGATAATATTTTTATTTGTAAAGTACCAAATTACGTTGGATCGCTGAGTCAAGATAACGTTCGAAATAATCTTCACGAATGAATGCAGGCTTGGAATCGCTTGGAGATCACACCTAGAATGAGCCGAAGGTAATAGACGTCTATCTTCTGCCATTCTCCAAGTAGGACACCCCTCAAACTGTTTAAGTTGGTGGGAGTTAAGTGGGAGTTGGACGAGACCCTTTACTTAAACTGGAATTCCTTTGGGTTCAGGTCCGGCGAGTTGGGGGCCGGTAGAGCATCTCCTTGAAGCGGCAATCTGTTCTCAGAAACCACTCCTAGAAAATTTCTGATCATACTGATCTAATCTGCGGTTCGATCCGGAAGTTTGGAGATTTGAGTGGCCATAAAACAGTTAAAATAATTGAAAAATCAAAATAGAGCTACCGTTCTGGTTAAATACAGCTGATAAATGCGCCGATAGATTACTTTGCAAATTTTAAATAATTTTAAATAGCCCTCAATAGGCTTTTGGGAGGATGCGCCGGATCTCGTGCGCACGAGTCGATTCGACCCATCGCCCTTCGGTGGCTTCCGAAACCAAACCTTCCGTCCGTCAGGGTCTGCGAATTGGTACTATACTCGTTTTCGAACGATAACACACTGAGTTGTCTCTCCGTTGGCCACTGCAAGTCAATGTGTTGGCCGAATACGTATCGAAACTGCTTCCCTGATAATATCCCGTAGAAGCAGAGTGCATGGCGCATCCCACAGATGAATTGATTAACCCCGAACTTTATCATTTATCCTTACCTTATATTCTCTACCAAAGAAATATAAAATAATAGAATATAATGTTAGGCATATTAAAGGATAAAGGACGGCGTTATTCAATCCCTTTTGAGATGCGCCACGCATTATACTTCTACGGGAAGTCGTGGAGGCGACTTGAATGCGTATTTGGCCATACAATGACTTGCGGTGGCCAGCCGATGATCAAGTCACGCTGTATCCTTCCCAGACAAGTCTCGTACCAGTTCACCGACCCCGGAGGGATGGAAGGCTTGATTGGCCTAGTCGGGAAGTCCGAACCAGGAACCTGGAATCGGGTGCACGCGACAGCCGACGCCTCCTCCGACTGCGCTACACGCGCCCATAGGCATATTAAAAACAAATATTATTAAAATGAAATAACATAACGAACATAAAACAGCAAAACGAAATAAAACGAGAAAAGCAATCAAGTACATATGTAGTGTGAAATGGACCACCACTTTTCTCCACCTACACTCGCACGTCCCGTTTAGGAGCGTTTCATGGTGCCGACAAGTTGCATCTGTTCAACATCACTCCTCGGTTTCTCATCAGAAGAAGAGATCGAAACTGGCAACTGGATCAAAGAGTCGTCGAGATTTTCGCTGAGCTCATAGTGAATTTCGCTCGTCACGGGTTGGTCATACATATGTATTTTATAGCGAATACTTCCTATTATTTGTTGATTTCCTGAAGTTAAATCGTATGGCCTTCAGCGTTTGAATTCATTCTCTTGCAGCCAACCAACACCGGAAAGTTCGGGTTTCGCCTTCAACTGGACGTCCACCAATGCACAGGAACTGAACTACTTGTCAATAACAGACAGTCCAACAATGGAAGTGAGTTGTGCTTCTTTTTTGGGGCCTGACACAACACCAGAGGTCGGTCGCTTGTCCCATAAGGCGCTGAGGAAGTGGCATGCAATGTTCGGGCAGTGACGATGCTTTTTTCCTCGCCTGCATCACAATGGAATTTTACTCCAAACACGATGCCTTGCATGCACTTTATCGCGCCCAAGAACACACAGACACCCTGTCTACCAGTGGAACACACGACGTACTTTTCAGTTTTCAAACGAGTGTATAGATGACGTGCAGTCAAGTAATATGACCCCTGAATGTATAGTCCATGTCCTAATAAGGTTACTCCAGGCTATGTGACTGTTTAGGTCTGAGCAATTCGCTTCATTGCATTATATTGTATTTTATTTCAAAAATCATAGTTGACATACATAACTATATTTTTTGCAGGAAAGAGAACTTCAAGTTTGTGCGTATACGCAATTTTCGAGCCTATCCTAGTCGGAAGGGACACCTTGAGGTGTCACTTGTGTATGTCCTACAGCCACATCCCCTAGATTTAAATTAAAACCCTTGCACCAAGGAACGGCTTCTAGAACTTAAGGAATTGACTGGAGACGCAATTCATTATGTGCACCCTCCGATTATGTAGCATAGATCCCAATTTTGCCGTCAAACTGGACACTGCTCTAAATAAATTTGATGCTTCTAAAAACAAAGGGAACGTCTTCAAATTCAAAGCAGATTCTAACAGGTTAAACTAAAGACTCACCCAGATCGTTTAAAAAAAGAAAAAATTAAAAAGAAAGAAGAAGAGGGAAGAAAAGAAAAATATAATAGAAAAAGTTAGTAGAAGCAAAGTAAATTTTTGTATCTAGATGAATATTTTATGACTTTCCCTAATTCTTTTAGTTCAGCTGGTCGAATGAGGGCAGTGATTTTGTGTTTTTTTCGAGAAAAGTATTAAATTATAATTTTTTTATGCGCAACAAGGCAGCAATCATCGAGTGAAATAATAGAAGAAATCGTACCATGCACTCGATTAGCTTGTTTCGATTTTTATTATTTTTTATATTTTATTTTTTATTTTTTGTATTTTTATTTTATCAAAAGCACCCACTACAGCATCAAGCATTCACGGCATCCCGTAGAAGTAGAATGCGTGGAGCATTCCAAAAGAAATTGAGTAACGCCGTCTTTTATCCTCTATGCTTAGGAATACGGGATGGTCACTAAATTCAAAGGAGATTGAGTTCAATTCAATAAATATTGCACACATCTACGCTATAGTTGTGTCCAAATGGATATTCGAACATTCGAATTTGAATAATTCTATTCGAAATCGAATATTCGCATTCAAATGTTTGAAAAAACGCGATTTTCGAATTTATTTGAATTCGAATGCTCGAAAAATCGCGATTTTTGAGTGTATTCGAATTCGAATATTCGAAAATAACCGTCCCTATTCGAACATATTCGGTTATTCGAAATTTTTGTGACAACACTGCTATAGTCTAGTCTAGTCCTGATAAGGTGTGCGCTGTAATTAGGAAATTGTTCTTGCTCACAGTCTTTCATACAACCATCTTTAAAAAATTAAGCTAATTTCAAATGCAGAGTGGTTACTAAATCCAAAAGAATTATTCAGTGGAATACTATTGAAGAGGTTGCTGTAGCTGTTCACCGCTCTGTTCACACAAAGAAACACCGACCGGAAAGCGCTGCGAAAATCCTGACGTTCTTTATGAAGTTTATGAATTTCTAAATAGACGCCGTTGTCTGAGCACGTTGTAGTGCTGTCGCAGAAGGCGATAGCTGTCATATGCACTCCAACAGCGAGTCGTGGTTCATGGTTCGAGTCCCGCCTGAGCCAGCCAAACTTTCTATTTCAGTGCGGTCGCTCTGTTGTTACTAGGTCTGACAAGGAGACTATTCTAACGGTAGGTCGGAACGGATTAAGTGTTGTATATGGGCAGAATCGCCTTTCTCTGGGAAACAACAAAATGCAAATATCTCGACCCCAGTACAACTCTGCGCAGAGTTAGGGACGACGGAAGTTGTGCCGTTAGCGGCGTTAGCCACATGCCTGCATGAAAGGGTTAGCTCAAGTTGGCTAGAAACAGCGATTGTGGGGATTACGCGCCCCTCTATCCCCTGCGCCACCATCGCTCACTCGTCATCGCTGTTTCCAGCCAACTTAAGCCCGCCCTACGCGTGCAGGCAGAGGTCTAACGCCACCAACGACCCAACTCACGTCGTTCGTAACTCTGCGCAGGGTTGTATTGGAGTTGAGATATTTGCATTTTGTTTTTTCCCAGAGAGAGGCGATTCTGCCCATATATTAGGATGGCAACTAATTTCGTGCACTCTCAAGAATCTTCACCAAAAGTATTTATTAAGAAATAACTAATGAAAATCTTTAATTAGAATAAGATCCCTCGGAACGCAGAAGTGCTTCCCATATATCAGGTAGCTAGTCTATCCCAGGTCCATAGAATTATTGTGCTTTTAAGACCAAGAATCTTTGGAGGTGCATTTTGACCCGGTCCACATTATTAAATCGTCTTCCAGCCAAGAAGTACTGCACCGAACTAAAAATGTGGTAGTCACTCGGCGCAAGGTCTGTGCTGTAAAGTGGATGAGTTTGACGCTCCCAGTCACAGTCTTCTATTTTTTGAGGCGTCCTGATAGCTACGTTCTCTCCGTTTGGTGGTGTCAAGAAGGTATTAACTTCTGTGAGCTCGTCAAGAACGGTTCCAGCATTAATGCTGTAATCTACTCTTCTCAACCTGGCCGCGCGCAGGCTGAACTCCGCTGGAGTCGGTTCAGACAGATTTTCAGGAGCGGAATTATCTTTCAGTGAGATAACGCCTGATCACACGTCACGAATCGGGAGCTTCAAAAAATCGAAGACCTTAGCTGGGAGCTTCTAACTCACCCACCTTACAGCACAGGCTGTGCGACAAATGACTAGCACCTTCTTAGCTCGCTGCAGCACTTCTTGGTTGGAGGACGATTTATTAATGTGGACCATGTCAAAATGCACCTCCAAGGATTCTTGGCTTCAAAAGCCCAAGAATTCTACAGCTGTGGGACGGGCCAGGTAGCTGATAAATGGGAAGCAGTCCCGCGTTCCAACAGATCTTACCTTGGTTGAAAACTGTTATTTACTATTTGTTTATGAACACTTTTGTTGAAGGCGCTTGAGAGTCCACGAAATTAGTTGCCAACCTAATACAACGCTTAGGCCGTTCCGACCTACCGTTGAGATAGCTTCCTGGTGAGATTGTTAATACGTTGTCTTGTCCACTGGCTGGCCACCACCAGCCCATGCAAGGCCTAGTACGCATTCAAACTGCTTCTAGGATATTCCGTAGAACACGGCACATTTCAAAAAGTTTTCAAAAAGGTTGACACCGTCCCTTTTCATTTATCCTCCGTACTGTCATCTTGCGATGCCATTATTTCTCCTCTCAGGTCGGATACCGCTGGCAAGGTCACGTGTTCTGGAACTGGTATGCACGCTCACTGGACGCCGTCGATGTGGGCAATTTGCAACGAATAGCCCAGCTCGATCGAGATGTCGGAAACTGGCAGGTAAACCTGCAAAACCCCTTTTCAAGATTTTTTTTTTCGGAAAAGTTCTGATTTCTTCATGAAGACCGCCAGATAAAGTAGACCTATAGATCGTGCGAGAACCACTTTCTCTAATCTTTTGCCTTGTACTTCAATCTTCTCATTTTACTCTAGCAACTCTTCCTTCACTAACAAGGAAGGGGTCTGAAGTGTATGTCTAAAAGAGGGAAGCGAGTCATATAGGGAGATTCCCCACCCTCAAATAGTAAAAAAAATTTTTTTGTTTGCCAAGTCGTTAAACCCAAGGAGTAAGGGGTCTTTAAAGTCACAATGGAATACGGCGCATCACGAGTTTCGAGGTCTTGTACGCCCGCGATGCCTCTGCCGGTCAGCGGGTCGGAGCGCAGTGGAAGTGGGGTTGCTTTATGCGAGGGAGGTCGGAGGTTTGATTCTTGTGCGCTGTTGCATTTTTGCATTTCAACTGACTGGTTGAGATTTGGGGATTCTGACGTCTATACAATTTTCAGACGTTTTTGTGCCTAATTTTCCAGCTGCATGCTGTAGTATTCAACACGATGATGTAGAAATGTTCAACATCAGTGATACACAGTACAAAATGCATGAATCACTACTGGGCACAATACGAGCAACGTGTTAAGGCTATTGGCTTCTCACAGTCTGTTTCCATACATGGACCAATGACCTCGCGAAAAGCCATCCTGCTCGGATTTTTGAAAAAGACCAGGATTTGACGTAGGGGGCGGTTCAAGGGCACCGATTCTCTCTTTCCCTCATCGTTGCCTGTCACCTAGAAATCAGGGGTCTGCTGGCGGTTTTCTGAAACCTAACACCGACAATGTCGCTGATGCTCGAGTGGTGATCCACCTGCTCCCGCTGAAGTGTGGTCGACCTTTTGACAAGGAACCTTTGAGGGAAGAAATCAAGCTGGCCGGACGGATGGCAAGCATACTAAAGGACTTCGAAGCCCGTCAACCTGAAGTTGACGAAGAAGTTGTGGTTAAAAATCCGGTCAGTAATAAACAAGTCGCAAGAAAAGTATTGTCCACAGCGTACAGCTAGAAAATGCGTAGAAAACGTCTGAAAGTGGTATAGACGCCAGAATCCCCCAAATCTCAATCAGTCAGTCTACATGCAAAAATGCAGCAGCGTACAAGAACCAAACCCCGACCTTTCCCGCATGAAACAACCTCACTTCCACTGCGCTCCGAGCCACTGGCTGCAGACGCATCGCGGGCATACAAGACCCCCAAACGCGATCTGGGCCGTATCCCATTGTGACCCCCTACTCCTTGGGTTTAACGACTTGGCAAAAAATAAACACATTTTCGAACCAATTGAGGGATGAGGATTCTCCATATATGACTCGTCCCCCCCCGCTCAGACGTACGCTTCAGACCCCTCCCTTGTAAGTAATGCCTAAACCAAAAACTTGAATGCGTGGTATATCCGTCGCATACATAGGGTAGGATAACTCAACGTTTTATTTGATTTTCCTTATTCCGTTTTTTTACCGTTGCCTGAGTTTACCTTGACGTTGAGGAGAGGCTTCAGTCGCCCTAATCTGAAACGCCAGTAAGCTCATCCCTGCAGCGCGTCCATGTCCTTGACGGAGATCTCCTTCCTTGACGGTCGTCAGGGTCCACTCTACTGCTTTCCTCATAGACCCTTCCGAATCGGAGGGTGGCATATAGTGATTTGCTAACATCTTTCCGTCGGGTGTTTAGGGGAGCTTTAAATGCTCTTCCATGTTGTGAAGGTTTCTGCTTAAGTTCAGTGGATTGACACTTTACGGTCACACCTCCCGATTCGGATAGATGCCGGTCGTGTTCTCTTTTCATGGCGACCGGCCCGTCAACATTTATGCGGAAGTTATGCTTCAGTACAGGTCAGAGCGACATTGTGAAAGCTACCATTATCAATTAGTCATAATCAGTGAGTATGTTGAAAATTCCTACCTTACTTGTGAATCTGCAGACAGAACTTGTATCTTAAATCTTCTTCCAACGACTTTTGCAAGCGTAACCTACAAAGAACTTACCAACAACATGTATGTTTTAAGTATAAGGCTGCTATTAGGTTGTGCGGAACGTTTTCGGCGTTTTGTGGAACTATTTTTAATTCGTCTGTTATTATGTAAAAATTCAGTTTGCATTAATAAACGCATTAAATTTTTGAGAGTCAGCTGAAAATCATCTAATTTTTTTCGCATTTTTAGCGTTGTTTCTTGTTACGCTTGACTGAAACTATTCAACAAGAAGAACTTTCTTGAACTAGAAAAAGCTGGATCCAAGTTATTGTCAAACATATAAGGCTAATTCATTCATTACATTGTTGTTCAGTTGCGTTGATAACTACTGCGCCACACGGAACTTGCACCCGCATCCTCTGCTTTCCGGGCAGGATGCTAGTTCATTACACCATCACCGCTATTGGCCCGAACGCAACAGCCATGATATCTCAGTGACCTTTTAGCATCCACCCAGATAAGGAATGAGATTGCGTTGAGTTAAGCAGCGCTGGTGGTAAAATGAGCTAAACATAAATCAAGAGTTAACCCTCTGACTAGTGTTTCAGTTTTTAGCTTAGAACTTTATATCTCAAAAAATTAGATCTTGGAGCGAGCTTAGCTTAGCATGCCATCGTGTCACAACTACAGACCTTTCTATCAAATATCATATTTGAAATTTCAGAAGTTATAAACAGTTTGTTTAAAAAATTGGAACGGAAAAAGAAGAAAAACTGTCAACGTCTTCAGCTTACATTTCAATTTTAGTTTGCCACCGCGATGCTGGCGTTCTGTTCGTTGTTCTTCTTCGCGATCCTTGTCGGACTGGCTTGTTACTGCACAAGGAAAGAGTCGGACGACGACGAGCTCTAGGCAACGACGACGTAACTTTGATACTAAACTCATACGAAATTGTTTGTTTCAAGACTGTTCATAATGTGCGGTTGAGCACGTCTAGCGGCAACAAAAGGGAACTGGGTAAATGGGAGATCCAGCATGTCCTCGACTATATCATCATTGCTGAAGGGTGGGCTAAAATCTATCAGTGGACAGTGTTGCTCGATTGGGTCAAACACGCATTTTTGCCACAACAATTCCCCTCCTTCAGTGGAGAGCGTGGCTTACCCGAAAGTTGATGTGAATTTCGTTCATTGTTCAATAATCCTGCGCTAGAGAACGGACGCATAGATGGATGCACAAACGAATTAGTTTTTTATCTGTAACAGAATGTCAATCCGAAAGAGAAACTGATTTCCGCCGGCGTTCATATTTTTCCCCTTCCTTCTTACTGCTTGATCGAACTATTTTATTATGTTCGACCGTTGTGCAAACCCCATCGTGCCATTCTCATCTCTAACTGTTTCTAAAAATCAATATTATTGATCGGCTGAACTTCTATGTCTGCTTGTTGTTGAGTCTTCCAACTGTAATCAAATTCACCTCACCGTCAGTCTTCTTCAACAAATACTCGTGAAATTGTAGGTAAATGATGTCGATTCATGTTGAGTAGGCGATCCGTAATGTATTTCGTTACCAAGCCTGTCTGGGGCCAACGAAAGTCAGTCAGTCTCAGCAAAAATGGTAGAATGTAGGCAAAAATCGAGTAGGTATTGATTGATCAATAAAGTCGTGGTGATTACAGGTTTTGTCCTGTTGAAAGCTCTGTGCAACCGCAGCCAAATATGCATCGTTTCCATTTTGCACGATCACCACGTTAGGAATTTACGGTGGACATTGATCGGTTGTTTAATTCTGCTAATATGTTAAAAAGCCAGCTGGGATCAACTATTAATTCTATGCGGACAAAAGGATTGAGAAGCAGACTAGTCCTTTTCAGATGCAGTAGGGTACCAAGTTCCTTACCTTCAGAGATCAAATTTTTGCAAAAAATCCCTTTACAGACTATTTAGTGATTTTAACGGATTCTGTGGATAGATTTGAACGGCCACCAAATTCGCCTCAATCCTCTGTCGAATGATCGAAATCTAGGCAGAAATAAGTGCTATCTGGTGTTGCTGGTTGGCAACATGATCTCTCCAAGCTGATGTGATTCTGTGTTCCAGTGTCCAATAATCCTTCGCCAGAGGTAGGAAGCACAGACGGATGCACAGACAGACAAATTAGTTTTTTATTTGCATTAGAATGTCATCTTGCGTATGTTTTTTGATTGAGTTCAGCGAGAATTCATTTTGCAAAGCGAGCTAGGCGTTTCTTGCACGTACAGCTGACGGAATAGGCTTCCGGTTTGCTTTAAAAAACGTCACCTACGCTGGATTTATGCGTTGATTAGGGTTTGAAAAATGGTTCTTGCTCCACGTTGTTCCACCGCATGGTGTGCTCAGCCTCACAGAATTCATCTCGACTGATGTGTAGCTCTTTAGCTACTGTTTACCGAAGCAAGCATTAGAGTTGTAGATTGCTACAATTATGCCATTTTCACGTCGAATTGGATACCTTTCGAATCAAATGTGACACTTTTCAAATCAAATTCGACACTTTTCACATCAAACTGGACACTCTACTAAGCTAGTCTAGGACTTTTGAAATCGAAGCAAAATCTCTGTCAAATTGAAATGAGCTTCTTTTATGTTGAACAAGAAACTCTCCGAAAAGGTTAGAATAATTTTTTGTTCAAGGAAAATTTGATGCAATTTTTTTGAATTTTTTAAAGTCCACCTGCTCAATAAATAAACACAGTGCTTGAAAATTTGATAAATTCTATTTTTAAGGAAAATTATGGATTAAAGTTTGTTTTAAACAGCAAAAGGCGAGCATTTTTTAGTGTTGAAAAAAAAGATTGCGACAGAGGGCGCGTTCTAATCTTTTAATGCGCTTTATACAGGTTCTTTGCCGTGCTTTAAGCCAAAATTTAATTTATCATTTTTTTATGAAAAATAAAATATTGTGCGAAAAGTGTTCTTTGCCGTACAAAATTTAGTCTTTAAAAAGTTGTTTTCATGCGGGGTGGGGATTGCGATTTTTGGCAAGTATTTCTTCAAAAATTGTTGTGCCTTAAGACAAAATTTAATTAATTTTTTTTCAAAATAAAAAATTCTGAAATTAATATACTTATTGGGCAGGGTAAACAAAAGCATTTCAAAAAAAGTTATAAAAATTTTCCCTGATCAAAAAATTATTCGGTACTTATGAAGCACAGGGTCAGAGCCCACACACAATGTACCCTAGGATGTGATTCACCTACCACCCCTGTATTAAATTTGGCCACATCCTGGAGTTCCTTTCCTTGCCCAGTCTGTGCTCTCCTTGACGTCCGCGGAGGAGAACACAGAACCCTACCTCTTTTTTCGTGCACGGGCCCTCTGCTTCATAAGCGCCAATTATTCTAACCATCTTATTGGATCTGTGGTTTAACCTTCCTGAAGGCAGTTTCGATGTAGAAGGGTTCGCCTTGATTTCAAAGGGCTCAAAGCTAGCTTCAAAGTGTCAAATTTGATTTAAAACGTGTTCAATTTGATTCGAAAAGTGCTCAACTAGACGTGAAAATCGTATAAAAGATCTCGTAACGTATGCGAATTCAAGCGCTTGAATGTTGAGAGATGTTCTAGACGGTATACTATTCCTTCTTGCTCCAACACGTGATTGATCATAACTATTCTTTCATGTTCAGAATGGTCCTATTCACTGAATTGCCTTGTTTATGCAACTATTCACGCATTCAGTTCTGTACACTTGTACTGCAGCAGTACTGCCGTCACAGGAAACTCGTCGAATGTACGCTGATACAACGTAGTTTCCATTACCAACTCTCCCATATAGAGAACGCGTGTTCCTGAAATGTGAATCGATTTAATCGATTAACCGTTTATCCACCCTACCCTACTGTTGTGTGGTAGAAAGGATATCACGTTAGTCATGTTACCCGCTTCAATATTTCACAATGACCATGGCGATTTTTTTTCGTTGTTGGAAAAAAATGCCAACGATCAGTATCACATTTCTGCAGCTGTACTGTACCACCAGCATCACACTTGTTTCCTATGTCCATCACTGCCACATCGCACGTCAGTTTTCCTGCTATATCTGACCAACCTCATCACATTTTCGTTCTGCATTCTGCTAGAGACAGCGTGTGATTCAGGATTCTCTCACATATATCAAATTCGTGTTGTTCGTTCTTGTTGTTTTCTTTTTCATCTCTTCTCTTTTTTTTATTGCTGCCCTGTAAAATCTTTCAATCTCCTCTAGGAATTGCTTGGTTTTTACCGTTATATTGCTTCACATTCTGTTTTATATAAAGATGTAGATCATCTTCGACTATATACAATTCTTCATTTCTGACTTCAGAACGCACTCATGATGAGTTCCTAGCATGAAATTTTATTGGAAATTTGCCATGTTTCTGATTAAAGTTGGTTCAGTACGACCCTTGTATCACATCTATCACCTGTCGTCCCGTTGATCATCGAGTTGCTCGAGCGGGCGTCAGCAGCGTCTCCATTCGTCCCTGTCGTGTGCCAGAGTGCTCCAATGGATGCTCCTCGCTCAAGGGACACGAAGAGCGTCATATTGTTCGTGCAGAGCATTCACGAAAGAGTCTGACCAACACGTTAGTGGGCATCCTTGTGTTACACTGACATTCCGTGGAATCCAGTCAGTGACGGCTCTCGTCCAGCAAGTGTCTGCGAAGCGCATTACGTGGCCGCCCCACCTAATTTTCGACGACTTGGCCCATACGACGACCTTTGTGCAAAACGCGTTTTAACGACGTTGTCTTTTGCACGTTAGAAAATAGAATGCCAGCCCCGTTCTCTTTTATTGAGTCGATAAATCACAGAAGGATCTATTTTACGGCCCTCTTCAATAATACTTGCTGCACCCCATCACATAGGGCACAGGATGGCGCAGTCGGAGAGACCGCCTGTTGCGTCAGCCCAAATCGAGGGTCCTTGGTTCGAAGCCAACCAAGTCCTCCATTCTTCTGGAGTGTAGGAATTGGTGCTGGACCTCTAAGGAAAGGGTAAAACTCTGACTTGTCACACCAAAGCCATGTCATTGGATGTACAGGCCAAACACGCGTTCAAATTGTCTCCACAATATTTCGTAGAAGTGCATCCTGCAAAGCCATTGAAGAAAACCGACCGTTATTGTTTTATTATTTTTATATTAAATAAAAAAGGCTTGGTTGACCTGGAGGCGTTTAGTGCAGCTGGAGGAGGAGCCAGGTGTCCGTGCACCCGATACCATGTTACTGGTTAGATCTCCCCGCCCAGGTCAACCAAGCCCTCCACCCCTCCGGGGTGAATTTATACCGGAGTTGCCTGAAAAGGATAAGGCGTTCACTTGTTCATCGACTGGCCACCGCAAGGCGCCAGTTCTCACCGCGTCATGTTCCGCTCGAAGTTCGGGACCTTTCCAGGAAAACAGAGTCCTGCCACTACTCCGGGGTTGGCGAATTAGCCGCAGAATTGGCTGAGACCAAGGGTGGGGGCGGTCATTGCATCTGACGGAAGATATTAGGCTGTCGCAAAATTGATAGCCGAAACGGACCGCTTACTTCAAACTGCTATAACTCAGTTTATTAACACATTTATTAATCGACATGAAAACCTTCAGAATCTATGCAATGTTGCCAACGAAAAGGTAGTGAAGCTAAAGCTTTACAATAAAAGCTGAGATCACAGGTAATAACGAAATCAAGGAAAGCACATTCAACATCGACCAAATCAGTGAGCTGTTTCGAACGCAAATGAGAATCAAGAGCTCGGAAAAGGTGAGAGTCAGTGGGGAAAGGTTGGCAGAATATGATGGGTGAGGGCGAACTTCGATACCAAAATGGAACAATTTTCGCCGAGTGATTTGAGAAGTGTGTGGCCTTGCGTTGTCCAGCTTCAGAAACGGCCTCCTCTATTTACCACTGCCGGCAACAATTTTTGCAATTTCTCATACATTTGGTCTAAATCACAGCAGTAAGACTCTGCTGTGACTGCCAGGCCAAGTTGCAGAAAGCTGCTGTAATAGATTACATCTTTACAACACCCCTACAAAGTAAGCATAACTTTTTTAGGGTGAAGGTCGGGTTTAGGAAAGGATGTAGGAGGAGCATCCTTCATGATTCTCACGGGCAAACTCCACATAAGTCCTTCACATTTCTTCGGTGGTCAAGTAGTAAGAACAAGAAGAAGTAGGCTCCGTCTACAGGTTCCCATTGCAAAAACCACGATCAGATCTTCATTTTTGACATACAGAAGGGGTACATGTTGCGTAGGTGAGCAGCAATGGTAGGTGGGAGTGCGCCAGCCAATAATATCCAAGCAGAGCGCAGCCCGAATACGTGCCAACCCATCAGGGTACCGACTGAATACGCTTTCTCTGAACAGCATTCCCATTCATTGCGGTCTGATTGGTTTAGGCGTTCCCACCTACCAATGCTGCTCACCTACGCGACATATACTCAAAAGGCTGCGGGAGCTTAACTCTCTGCTTGCGGAAAACGAACATCTCCTGTCCTTTCCATGCATGTCTTCAAGAAGTTGCTGCTGACTAAATTCTGTTCATAGCTGCCTTCAGAATTACAGTTGCCTCTTGTAAACGTCTGGTTGTTGTCTTGTGACTTTTTTGGTAGAAGTTGTTGCTTTTTCTCACTTGTTTTGCGCGTGAGTGTCATGCTTACGCTCTGAATAAATAAATAAATAAATAAAACTGCCCAGACAAATCCCTGCTTCCTGTTCCTGTGTTAGAGGACCCATTTTTATCTACAGGTGCAATACGTCCTACAAAAGGCTCATTTTCAAAGCGAACTAGCGGATTGGAGCAACTGCCAGGTTGGAGCAACTGAAACATGCCAGACGCTGCTCATCGCCCAGCTGATGAGGAACCTACTTCGACGTCTTCTTCACCTTGCCGATTCTCGCCAAATGTCTTGCTACCGTAGTATGATGTAGGCCGTGGTCCTCTGCTAACGTACATGTAGTCGCCTTCGGAATTGCTTCAACGACTCTCCTCAAAACTTCATCGTCAAGCGACGACCAGCTACCCGGTTTTTCTTCGAGATCAACATCGGCAGAAGCGAATTTTTCGAAGAAAAGCCTCACCGTTCGTTCGTAAGGACAGGCCATCCCAAAAGCGATGCTAAGGTTACGGGATGCCTCTGCCGCAGAATGTCCCAATTTAAATTCGTAAAGTATGATGAGTCGATAGTCACGTCGTTTCATGACATTGTGGAGCCCTGGAAAAGGTCGGCAATAAAAATTAGAGTGACATCCACATATGATATCTGAAAGAGCAGGAAAATCCTATTGAACGGTTTCTGCGGATTTCCCTGAGACGGAATGATTTAGGTTGAAAACTTATTTATTTATACATAGCTCGGAACGCAGATTAATTTTTGCGACAGCCTAATAAATTGAGTCACCTTACTCTTGAGGTTGCCCTATATATCCCTCTATATCTCTCTGTGTAAAAGAATTTTTGATTTCATTTGTATTTTGCATTAACAGAGATGCTTGAAAGCAGAAAGCTTAGTTTGTCCGAATCTAGACGCTGTTCCCTGAATATTTTCATGCAGGATCCAGACCTCCACCCCCTCGCGCTTCTATGAGGATTTATGTTGCTCAGCACCCTTTGTCACGGCTCTTAGGAATAGTAGCCGTGTCGCTGGCGTCGAATGTAGGTTGAGCTATTCTAGGCCAATCGTGAGGTGTGCCGGGCTATTTTAAGTAGTACAAATCGGCAGCTGGAGGACAACAAACAACTGCCGTTCCGTTCGGTCACGGGTTTCGATAGCGAAAATGCGTGTCGTCCCGTTAGGGCCGACTGCGTCCCATCGAGGCCGCTTTCAACAGCGCTTGACGAACGCTCCGAACACCGCTGAGCCATATACGGACGAGGACAACAATAGTGAGCATGAGGATGACGTTGACACGACCTACTTTCTAGCCCGCCTCCGCAGTTCTACCCCCCCCCCCTGCCGTAAAGGATAAATGATAAAGGACGGCGTTACTCAATCCCTTCTGGGATGCGCCAGCGCATTCTACTTCTACGGGATGTCGTGGAGGCGACATGAACGCGTATTTGGCCATTCAATGGCTTGCGGTGGCCAGCCGATGAACAAGTTAGCGCTCTATCCATACCAGACAAGTCTGGTACCAATTCAGATGGAAGGCTTGGTTGGCCTGGGCGGGAAATCCGAACCAGAAACCTGGTATCGAGTGCATGCGACAGTCGCGCCTTCTCCGACTGCGCTACACTCACCCCCCCCCCCTTGCCGTAGTAGGAAAAATTTCCACTTAATGGGAAACTCAACCTTTAGCGAAATATAGTAGTTAATAATAGTTAATAATATTAGGTTGTCCGGAAATTAATGCAGGTTTTCGACCACCAACTTCAGAGCGGGATTTTTTAGCAAGACTTTACCTTGGAATAGTGCATAGCTGTACACCGTTACAAAGCTGGTTTTGTGCGCTTTCTCAATGTGCTATTCGTTTGTAATATAGATTACTTCACGACAGATTTGTAGGCTATAAATGGACGTGTCAAAGCAGCAATTTCGGCAGATTTACTTCTATGAGTTCAAGCTCGGTCGTACTGTGACGAAAACAACTCGGAACATCAACCAGGTATGGGACCGGAGAAGTGTTAACGAATCGACGGTGATGCGCTGGTTTCAAAAATTTCGTCGAGGTGAATTCGGTTCTGAGGATGAAGCAAGTCGCGGACGTCGCTCTGGCATTGATGACAACGAGTTGAAGACCTCGGTGGGAGCAAATGCATGTCTGACCGTCCGAGAACTTGCTAAAGATTTCTTCGTGAGCAAATCAATGGTTGGGAACATCTGGTGAAAATCGCAAAGACGAAGAAGTTGGATAAATGGATGCCACACGAGTTGAGCGACCATAAAAAAAATCGTCGGTTCGAAGTGAAGCAGCGCTGCTTTTTTGCAACAAGTATTTAGTATTTCTCGAACGTATCATAATTTGTGACGAGAAATGGGTCTTCTGCGATAACTGGCGACGATCGGCTCAGTGGTTGGACCGCGATGAAACTCCGCAGCAGTTCCCGAAACCGAAACTGCACCAAAGTAAGATCATAATACCGGTTTGGTGGTCTGCTTCTGGATGAATTCGCCACAGTTTCTGAAATTCGTGCGAAACATTGACGACAAAGTAGTACGTCCAACAGATCGACGAAATGCACCGAAAATTCCGACTTATGCACGGACAGTGGTCAATAGAAAAGGACTGGACCTTCTCCATGACAACGCGCTACCACATGTTGCGCATCCAACGCTGCAGAAGTTGAACGATTTGGGCTACGAAACACTACCGCACCCACCATATTCAATGGACCTTTCGACAACCGACTACCACTTTTTCAAGCATGTGGATAAGTTCTTGATCGAGAAATGCTTCAATAGCCGAGCCCAGGTGGAAACTGCCTTCGACGAATTCATCCACTACAGAACTCCGGACTTCTAGGCAACAGGGATAAGTGAGCTGGTATCTCGTTGGCAAAGATGTGAAGACTCGAATGGTTCTTATTTCGATTAATAAAGCTGTGGTTGAGCTGAGATATGCCGTTTAAAGTTTGAGGTTTAAAACCTGCATTAATTTCAGGACAATCTAAAAGTTTCGCCTCACATTGGCCGTTTTGAGACCTTCTTAATGATGTGTCGCAGGTCTAAAGCAGCTCGTTTTTTTTTACAAAATCATAGCTGTATACCGTACGATAATCATTGGATGTTGATGAAGGCTTTTTGAAGACAAACAATAAAAAACAACATCTTTTTTAGGATGCGCCACCCATTTTACTTCTGCGGGATGTCGTGGAGCTCACCTGACTGCGTATTTGGCCATACAATGACTTGCGGTGGCCAGCCCATGAACAATTCAGCGCTCTATCCTTTCCAGACAAGTCTGGTACCAATTCACCGACCGCGCTGGGATGGAAGGCTTGGTTGGCCTGGGCGGAAAATCCAAACCAGAAACCTAGTATCGGGTGCACGCGACAGGGGGCGCCTCCTCCGACTGCGCTACACGAAGACAAACAATGGACAGGCGCAATGTGGTCAGCACTGGCAAACTCTTCAGTGTTTTTATAGGACGGCTAGCTATTTCTTCCTAGAGAAACCCGGCACATAGTTTTACATTTTAAACATTTGTTTAAGCCTTGACCAGATTCTATAGAGGTTAGATGTTGTTATGCAAACGTGTTTTTGCGACCGAAACACTTGTGCAAGGCGGGACTAGAACTGAGCGGTTCTATGGTGATATTAGCGCATTGCGCCCATTTTTGAGCCTGGGCACAAAGGCAGAGCCAAAATGTTCTCGAATTTTTAGTACAGCTGTGCATCATATCAATTATGGTTTGGTAGGGCTCAGTTTTTCCTGGATTTTTTTAAATTGTATACACTGTTTGAAACGTGATAACTTTGCTCACAGAAGAAGATAAATGCTCATATGAAAGCTTAAGAAAATGGAAATTTTTTGACATATGAGCGGTAGGGATTGCTCCATGGACTCGCCTGAAATTCTGCATTTTACACTCGATTGATTGCGTTTCTATTATAATTGTTATGATTGCTGTACTTGTTATATTTTTTCACAAAGTAGCCGTATCATTGATTCGTGCTTTTTAAAGGTTCAAAACTTAAAATCACAACTTGGCTTGCGAAAAATGCAGGGAATGTCAAAAAATGTGGGTACTATTTGAAAGGCTCTAACATTGCTGTTAGTGAAGCTTTTGAGAATGTTTGAGACACACATGAAAGCACTTGCTGACGAGATTTCTGAGGTATGTAAACGGTCAAGATTGCGCCTTGCTCCCGCCTGAAACCTTGCATTTCAGGCTCGATTGATAGTGCATAGGCTGAGTGCATGTTACAATCTCGTTACTACCTGGCCAGATTAACTAACCTGTGCTGCGCTTCTCTTAACGTTTTACCTAGCCAAGTAGATATAATTATGCCGATCAACCTCTCCATTCAGCTTGAATGTTGCTTCATCAGTCCACAGAATCTCTCTTGAAAATGGGTGTTTCTGCTCACATTTAAATTGAGCAATCAACTCGCATTTCACGTGTCTTTCCCGTAATTTACACGTTCAAAACGTTGAAAAAAGCACAGCACAGGTTAATCTGGGCAAGTAGTAACAAGATTGTAACAGGCATTCAGCACATGCACAATCAATCGAGTCGGAAATGCAAGGTTTCAGGCGGAGGCAATCTTGACTATTTGCACGCCACAGTAATCTCATTACTCTGTTTTTTAAGGTGTTCAGCAGTAGCAATGTTGCAATCTTTCACAGAGGGCCTTCATTTTCTAGGATACCCTACATTTTTCGCAAGCCACAATGTGTTTGTAAGTTTTATTTCTTAAAGGAAGCACAGATCACTTAAACGGCCCTCTTGTGAAGAAATTATAACATGTATTCAAGTGAAACATAATCAATCGAGTGTGAAGTGCTAGGTTTTAGACGAGTGCGTGGCGCATTCTATACCGCTCATATGACAATCCTACTTTCTTAAACTTTGATGAGTCTTTAACATTTTTAGTATCTTTTCTTTACTGTGAGCAAAGTTATCACCTTTCAAACAGTGCACACATTTTTTGAGACACCCTGTATGTATCTCTCGAAGCCATGATGGCCACCTAGTGCTTGTTGTACTGGGTTGGGGAAACGATCGGGTTGGGGAGCTTTCAAGAGCGAAGAAAATGTGAACAAGAAGAAGGACGTCCGGCTTCGTGCCCACTTATTCCACTTCACTGTCTTCCTGCATTAAAATATTAGGTTGGTGAAAAAGGCTTGCTCCATAGCGTAATTTTTTCAAAATTTTATACCTTTTTGTGAGCGACTTCGATCTACAAAGTAATAGGCATGTACAGGGTGGCCCATAAGTCCTCCAACAAAATTAGGAGACCTTATTTGTTGTCTTTTCCAATTGCAAAAAAACCGCATACCAACAGTTATGTAGCATATACTTAGTGCTATACTTCTAGAAAGTATCATGGTTGTAGCTGCTCTTATTACAAAGTAATGCGCTCTCACGTAAAACTACCGAAAATTCTTCTCTGGCCCGTGGTGGGGCGCTTCCGTTCCGATGTGACTAAATTTCGGAAGATTGGTTGTTGAACATGCAGTATGATGGTATTGTGTAGGGCAGTGCAAAGGCTTCTCAAGAGTGAACAGTGGATGAACGGATCTGAACTACAATAGAAGAACGCTATTAATTTTCTGATCATACAGGATGCAGCAACCAGCTGGAACAAATTCAATATTCAGCCGTGTGCGTAATCTATTACTAAGCAATATGTAGTTTCTAGAAAACTACAAGGAAAGCTCTACAAGTCCACAAGTGAGATGAAGACTCAGCTATGAGGAGAAGAGAGTGGAAGGAAAAATTTGTAAGCGCAGTTGGAGGGCGCCGTTCGAAATGGGTATTCAGCCTCTGCCTCATTTGATGAAAAATTTCTCAAAGTTGAGCGATCCCAGAAAGGTCAAAATAATAGTGCGTTTAATGCTACCTTTGCGGGAACCTGATGATATAAAAACAACGGCCACGCATGGCAAGTTTTTGTCATACACGATTTTCCAAAATGTCTCCCCGCACTACATAGGTTTTTGTGTAAAAAGAGTGAAAATCAATAAAAATATTCGTTTGATAGGAACAAAGACCTAACACCATATATTAGAGACTCAATCGCGCTGTTTAAAGACAAAATGCACATTCTGGTAAAGCGATTCCTGTAACAGCAAAAGAAAAGGACGTGGTAGCGGTTCTCAGTCCATCTGCAAAATATTGCACCTGCGAAAGACTAGCTGTAAAATTCCTAAATCTTTAGATTTTCAATCTTGTTTAAAGAAAATGTCTTGCTCTATAAAGCCTGGGAAAACTATTGTTCAATATCTTCTTTGGAACGAATAAGAAGTAAAACTCCGAAAGAGGGGCTGCGACGTAAGCTGCAAAGCAACCCACACGACCTGAAGGCTCTTATCAATCCAGGAGTGGTTCCTTATGAATAATACCGCTCCACCTTAATCTACAAACCATGGACAAACATGGTTTAAAAATGTACCAGATTTAGTGCATTCCTAGCCTTTTTATACGCCTATGTTTTTGGTGCAGGACTTATGGGCCACCCTGTAGATCTACAACCTTCTGCCATATGATGGGGAGATCACGATTTCGTTTCTTCCAGAATGAAATCAGCTGTGACTCAAAGAAGAGGCTCCACCTCGGATTCCAGTTCGGTTCGGTCGTTGCAGCACCTATCCCTCAGGTGTTGCTTGAGAGCTCGAAGGAGATGGTATTCCGATGTCGCGAAAACTGATGAATACAGTGGGTGGGGCAGCACCTCCCATGTAAGCTCCTGCAACTTCTGGCAAGACGACCTTGCAACGTGGGGGCGAGTATTTTCGTGAAGAACCTAAACATTCCTCCGCCCTCGCCGTTTGCGCGACATGGCCTCGCTCAGCTTCTGCAGCTGTGTAGCGTAGATCTTCGCTGTTACTGCGGTGCCGTCATCAGCAAGCTCGCGATAAATCGTTCCCCGAGAATCCGATCAACAGCACAGCATTGCCTTCCTCCGGTGGGTCTGCCTTGAGGTTGTGGTTCTCCTTGTGGGAGCCACTGGGCCTTCCGAGTATGGTTAACGAGGAAGACCCAGGATTCATCTCCCATGGCGACATTCTCGAGAAAGTCCTTATTAAGAAAACGAACAAGGAGAGACTGAGCGATAGTCAGTCGCGAAGCCTTGTCCGAGTCACGCAGTCGGTCAGTCTTCTCGGCAATCGTAGTGCCTATTTATATGCCCTCAGAAGCTAATTGCCACGTATGCAGAATACTCTGGAATGTGTGTGCTACAACTATGTTGCATCAAACAGTCCATGAAAGTTCCTGTTAAATCTTGAAAAAATTTCAAAATTTTTGGTGCAAGACATTTTCACCAACCTATTACTTCTTAGCAACCTGTATTCCATGAAAACAAAATGAACACGCTATCAGCGTCGCGCAACGAGGAATGCGGAAAATGACGCCGTTTACACGGGGAAGGAAAAGGCCTCCATGGTTGAGAAGCAGGAGTGCTCTCGCTAAGTCGTCGAAAATTACCCCGACCGGCCTAAAGTGCATTCCATTCTTATCTACTGCACAAGAGTCGCAATTGCGTGGAAGAAACATTAGGACGAGGACAATCACTAAATCGTTGTAGGACTTTCTTTCGTCCTCTCCAAAACCACGAATATGACGACATTCATGTCCCACAGGCTTGGAGCGTCCAGTATGCTATGCTGTTAGCCCTACGAAGCTAACAACAGGTCAGCATTAAAAAATAGTACTCAACAAGTATAAATAGTATAGTGAATTAGGGCGCGTTTAGCGCAGTCGGAGGAGGCGCCGACTGTTGGGTGCACCCGATACCTGGTTCCTGGTTCGGATTTTCCCCCGGGCCAACCAAGCCTTCCAGCCCTCCGGGGTCGGTGAATTGGTACAAGACGTGTCTGGAAAGGATAAAGCGCTGACGTGTTCATCGGCTGGCCACCGCAAGTCATTGTTTGGCCAAATACGCATTCAAATCGCCTCCACGCTATCCCGTAGAAGTAGAATGCGCTGGCGCATTCCAGAAGGGATTGAGTAACGCCGTCCTTCATCCTATCCTTTATATCGGAAGCAGAGCGCATGTAGCGAAGTCGAGGGAGGTGCCTGCCGGCTGTCGGGTGCACCCGATAACAGGTTCCTGGTTCGGATTTCCCGCCCAAGCCAACCAAATCTTCCATCCCTCCGGGGACGGTGAATTGGTACCAGACGCGTCTAGGAAGGATAAAGCGCTGACTTGTTCATCGGCTGGCCACCGCAAGTCATTGCATGGCCAAAAACGCATTCAAATCACCTCCATGACATTTCGTAGAAATAGAATGCGTGGCGCATCCCAAGAGGGATTGAGTAACGCTGTCCTTTATCCTCATCCTTATCGGAAATGTAGATAACGAAGAGATAATACTGAGTTGGAGTCTGCTTACTGGCAATCAGTCACCAGAATCCAGCTAAAGGAAGATTCTGGAGAACTACTGCCAGGAGCACAACATAACCAGACGCCTTTTCAACAACAAACAAAACACTTTTTCAAAACAAAGTCTGGTACGCTTCACAAATTTGCGCGTCAATCTTGTCCTGGCGTCATGTTAATCTGCTTTGTATTGTCCCAATTTTTAGTTCATTCTTAAACACATACTTTATTTAGCATTTTCTAAGAAGGAAAAACTCTAGCACACCTGTGAAGACCAGGAGTACACAGATCTGTCAACGGCTGCAGAGTGTGAAAAACGAAGTCTCTCGCCGACGATTCTCAGTCACTCAACAACCACGCACTTTCCCGAGGGCGAGGGCATGTTACGCGCAAACGAATGGTAAGTAGATGCAGGTGATCTCGTGACGAGCGGTGAAGTCGGTCGGGCGTTCCTCCACCGCGCTCTTCGAACTCGCCCCCTCTCCAGTCGGTGTGAAGAATGGCAAAAAGCGATGGCCTTCTAGCCGCCGCGCTGCCCACGGGGGCTGCTTTGACAGCTGCAAGGTCTTTATTCGCGGGAAGCTGAATGCGACCGAACGCGTTGACCCGGACCCGCGGAGAAGAGGTCGGTCAGTCCACTGTCTTCTGAACTCGCCATCGCGCATCGCGCTGCGAACCATACGCGACGAGAAAAACGAACTGAGAGAAGCGTCTCGTGACGACAGCTATCAAGACCCCCCTCCGTCGCACAATGGCAGCTATGGCGTTTATTCGCCCCCTATTGTGGGTGGACATTGTTTGCGGGTGGCCCATGAAAAAGACTGAAAACGCCTTTCTGTTGAAACTGGCAGCCTCAACATTCAAGACTATAACTAATGCGGCTATGAACTGCACCCATGCTCATTCTTCTGTCATTCTTCAGCGATTGTTGCAAAAAAAGTAAAAAGGACAATGAGCATTTTATTTATGCTGCCTCCTATCGAATCAGATGAAAAGAAGACTTTGATTCAGCCTTAAACTCCTACAAAGACACTACTGGATATTGATCCAAACTAAACTAAAATTTAGAAGAATTTTCAGACACACGTTTTGAATTTTCAGCTTGTAGTGATATTAACTTAAGGGGAATTAGCCATGCCAAGGCGGGGAGTCTGAACAAAGCACCTCGATTCGGGGTGCAGACTACAGCCGACGCTTCTTTCGACTGCGCTACCACGCGCCCACTGTAAATGTCACCCATTTTTTATTTTTTATCACCGGGTTCCATTTGAAAAAACGTGACGATTTCTCTAAGGACTCTGCAAACAACTTAGAAAGTCAGAGCAGTAGAAGTGAAGGGCGCGTGTGTGTAGCGCAGTCGGAGGAGGTGCCGGATGACGAGTGCACCCGATACTGGGTTCCTGGCTCGGACCCAGGCCAACCATTCCTTCCATCCCTCTGGGGTTGGCGGATCGGCACCAGACTTGTCTGGGAAGGATAAAGTGTAGACTTCTTTATCGGTTGGCTACCACAAGTCATTGCGTGGAAAAAAATACACATTCAGATCGCCTCCACGAGATTATATAGAGGTAGAATGCGTGGCGCACTCATTTTATTTTTTATTTAGTTCTGTTAAGTTTTTTAAAAGTGCTTCTTAACTAACTAAATTATTGTTTATCTGCAGGAATAGGACAGTTAGAAGGAGCACCGCCTGACACGTGTAACCCGAACAGATCTTTTTGGCTGGAGTCTCGACCAGATCAACCAGGCCTTCCATCCTTCGGTGATGGATAATACACTGACTTGTCCAACAGCTGGCCATCGTAAGTCGGTGTGTATAGTGAACACTTACACATCTTCTAGAAGTAGAATGCATGGCGCACTCCGCAAAGGAATTCCCTTACGCCTTGTTCTATTCTTTATCATTTATTAATTTATTTTCTGTAATTTTTTCTCTAGATATTTAAATGTGATATGTCGACGCGTTATTGTGTGACCTATTCTTTGACGACACAGCACAAGCAGCAGGGAACAGAAGACGAGGTTCGAAGCTCTGGATGCCGTGCCCTGTTTGGGCGAATCATTTCAGATTCATCACTGAGCAACGCTGATCGGATATTCACCGTGGGTGCTCATGGAGTCGAATGCCTTCCTCTTTACCACTTTTTAGTGTATTTACTTGGAAGCTTTGCAAGCTCTCCTCTTTTTCTCTGTCCGCTCAATTTCCGCTTGGAAGGAAAGGATTATGCGATCAGAGCACACCATAACCCCGGCGTTCGACGAGCTATTCAATATCTAATCGCTGAATCTTAAGTAGATAGTCGATCGATATCGATTAGCTGATCGCTTTTGTTTATACTTGTTCTAAATCTCCTTCGGTATCTACATGACCACCTCAAACGTCCAAATGAAAGTGAATGAAGTCGAACGAAATTTCTTGGTCGAGCGGTAGTGTCGGTTGTCAGTTTCTGTGTCATCGGTGATCATATCTTCCCTTTCCCGGAAATCAATAGAATCGATTCAATCCTGCACAGCGGCAATGAATTTTGCAAAGAACAAAGTAGCGCACGAACAGACAGAGTTAGCAAGTCTATTTTCGAAGAAATTAGACCTACAGGGCAGTGTAAAAGGTAGCACTATGACCGCTGAGCAGCCAACACCAACCAAGTCCAGAAGGCTCTTGTAGTTCTTCAAGATTTTCTAAAATAACGACACGGAATTCGTACACAAAGCAGAGAATATTCTGGATCTAGCTAGCTCCTACGTTTCTTTTAGATTTTTAAAAAGAACTGCAGAGAAATCATACACGAAGCGGAGAACATTCTGGGCTACAAACTCGATCAATGTTTGCAGCTGATCCCGATGTGAATGGCCATCTGTGTGGAGAACATCGAAGACCGTCTTCTGCAGTCTGATCATATCACTGTAATTGCTCAAAAATCGACTTTTTTAATCAGCAACTGTGAACAGACGGTGAAATTTTCATGACGCTTTCAGTCCGCGATGTCTTCTACGCATCCGTCTTCTCTGTCATACCGATTCAGTCACGTATTTTGAAGCGATTCCCATCAATTGCCATCCTGCCACATTAGCTACTAGTTGAATTCCTAGCTGTCTTTGCAAATGGAAGCGACTTCTGCGCACAGTGTCTCATCATGAAGGAGAAGTGCTTCAGGAAAAAACGTTCTTCTTTTTCAGCCCGATTGAACTGCTCAAAAAAGCGTGCTAGTCTCCCAATGCAGGAGTCGAGTGCTTCACAAAAGCTGTTTATTCGGACAACATTCGGTGCCATTGGGGAGTTATTTCGCTTTGCAAGGCTAAACAAGCTTGAATGCCTTCAGAATTCCGAAAAATTTAGGGCAGCACCAAAGGATGAATACGCCAAGCCTTGGGCACCTCCTTTGACTGATCAAGGAGCAAATTCGTCAGTTATGTATCATTGCCACTACTTCTCTATTTATCAGTGTGTTTATCCATTTGGGCTCGTGTAGCGCAGTCGGAGGAGGCGCCGACGGTCGCGTGCACTCGACATCAGGTTCCTGGTTCGGATTTCCCGCCCAGGCCAACCAAGCGCTCCATCCCTCCGGGGTCGGTGAATTCGTACCAGACGTGTCTGGGAAGGATAAAGCGCTGACTTGTTCATCGTCTGGCCACCGCAAGTCATTGTATGGCCAAATACGCTTTCATGTCACCTCCACGACATCACGTAGAAGTAGAATGCGTGGCGCACCCCAAAAGGGATTGAATGACGCCGTCCTTTATCCTATACCCTTTATCCATTTATTTTTTTATTGAACTTGTTTGTTCTTCAAGTAGTAGGAGCTTTCTGTTTACGTTTTTGTTTTTGTTTAAATAATTTTTTTTATGTAGCGGCTTGTTATGGTCTTTCATAGCTCGGATATTTGAACCTTTCAAACAATTCGATTACAAGGCGCTCCCGCCCTAATAGTTGAAAACCGTACGCTTATAATTAATGCCTTAAAATAAGGGATAAAGCATCAAGATCGGCGTTGACCAATCACTGTTTGGGATGCGCCACGCAGCGTAGTTCTTCGGAATATCGTAGAGGCAATTTGAGTGCGTAGTTGGCCTATACAACGAACTGCGTTGACCAGGCAATGGACAAACTAGTGTTTTATACTCGTCGTAGAATAAGTCTTTGCCGACACTGAAGAAGTGGAAGGCTTAGTTTACTTAAGCGGATCCTGAACCAAGGAACTTGATTCGGTGTGCACGCGAAAACCCGTATCTCATCCGAATGCGCTATCACACGTCAGTTGCCATCACAAGTGCTAGGATTGAAGAGAAATTCTCACAGTTGTAGACAACTGCTGTGCTCTGGAGCTTACTACAAATTCTATAGAAATTATAAGATATGATGGATGGGCGCGTGATAGCGCAGTCGAAGGAGGCGCCGGCTGTCGCATGCTCCCGATTACAGGTTCCTGTTTCGGATTTTCCGCCCAGTCAACCAAACTTCCATACCTTAGGGGTCGTTGAGTTGGTATCGAACACGTTTGAGAAGCATAAAACGCTGCCTGACCCGTCCAATGGCTGACCACCGCAAATGATTGTGTCAGCCAAATATGCGTTCTATCGGCTTCCACGATATCTGGTAGAAGTGGAATGCCTGGCGCATCCCAGTCGGAGACTGATCAGTGTCGTCGCCATCGACACTATTTCTATTAGCATAGGTGCCCTCTCCTGTCATCGTTCATTCAACCTCATTACCATCGCGAAGCCAGCGTCCAGTTCTCCCGATGAGGCAAAGCCCCGAAAGTGACAGTAGCCGACCGTCGTCACGTGCGTGCATGAGAGCGAGATCTGGGACGGTGCTTCTGCCCAGCAGGTGATGTTTTGGGCGGTGGCCCATGTCAAGGGGCACTCATCCCACACACCCACGCATAGCGACTATTATAGGAAATGGGGCGCTGAGGCGTCGTCGACGGGCGGCAACACGCCGCCTACACGCCTACATACCTCATGTGGTGTCGTCGGCCGCTGGTCTAGAAGAGCACACCGGACTGGGAGGTTGGTGGTTTCCGGCGACTGATCACGATCATGAGACCGCCGTGATTTTAATGAGGCTAGAAGAACGTCGTCCGCACACCACACACTCGGCTGCCGCACTCCAATGCCGGGCCGACTGCACGGCCACAGAAAAAGGAGGTGAAAACATCGGACGCCTGATCCGATGAATGGGCCTACAGGGCGAGGATTATGTGACGCTAGGTTTTCGGCCCAGCAGTAGATCTTGACCTTCTGCGTCTATATTCTTATCCAGTTTTATAAAGTTTTCCTCTAGTAGACTAGTTATTTATTTATTTATTTATTTATTTATTTATTGCCAATTCAAACCGCGCACAATAAGAGGAAAAATTTGCAGAAAAAAACCATTTAGTTGGCTATTGAAAGATAACATCAAATAAAAGAAAAAGAAAATTATGAAGAACGAAAAGGCAAGAAAGAAGAGCAGGATACGTTAATAATTGATGAACACGGAGGAAAACTGAAAGCTTTACTGATGCCCATATCGTGCATGTAAAGTGGAGGCTTTTTGTACTTTCTATTGCTAAAAAAGGGAAGCAAAAAACACATGTTACAAGAATTTGAAAAACCCAACGACACACCGGCCTACGATATTTAAATATTGCTTGACACATCCGTTGAAGCCTGGAGCAGGTTGTATAGAAACTATATGTCCTGAAAGAACGTTTTGTTGCGATAAAACCTGCTAGAGGCGAGACTCGAACCCGCACCTCCTGCTTTCCGGGCAGCGTGCTACGCCTTACACCACCGGCACTGTTTGACCGCGCATGATATCCGCGATATCCCTGAGGAGTATCAGCATTCACCCATGATATTGTGATATTTAAATAATCGGAAAATTGAAAAAATTCAAAACAATTAAAAACAAATAAAGGCTGAAGGATAAAGATCGGCGTTAGTCAGTCACTTGGTGGTATGCGCCACGCATTCTGCTTCTACAGCATACTGTGAACACAAGTTGAAAGCGTATTCCTATACAATGACTTGCGGACGATGGACAGTTCGGTGTTTTATCCTTGGCAGACATGCCTTGCTGGAAGCCAACGACCCCGGGTTGAGCTGTGCTCCAGGTCCGAATCAATAACACGGCATGCGACAACCGGCGCCTCCTCGGACTGCGCTACCATGCGTCCAAAGGAAATAAGTGAAAAAGAAGATGGTGTTCATTCTTAAGCCGAATGTTATCGTAATGTTGGCGGTTTACATAGGCGCTATGCATAAGGCTCAATTCATTGATGTAGTCGTAGTCAGGCAGTTGTGAAAATTTCTATTTTACTTTTAAATTCTTATCCAAAAGATTTTATCTTATCATTGTTTCTAGAGGACTGGAGGAAAATATTACAAAAAGAGTTTACTGTGAACATGTCGGCGAACATGCTTATCAGTTTCCTTAAATTTTTCTTATTTTGGTAATGGATGTCGCTAATCGGTTTCTTTGTGGGATGCGCCACGCATTCTACTTCTACGGTTTGTCGTGGAGGCAACCTGAGTGCGTATCTGGCCTATGCGATGAATTGCAGTGGTAGAGAGCCGATGGAAAAGTCACTTTTTTCCTTTTCAAACGTGTCTGACACCATTTTCACCAACCCTCGAGATATGGAAGATTTGATCGGCCCGGACGGAAAATCCAAACCAAGAACATGGAGTATGAGATGCACGCCATCAACACCTCTCCCGACTGCGCTACTACCTGCCAGCCTTCGTGAGCACATTAGTGTTTTATTCTTAAAATATGGTTTTCATTCGCCAATTCCCTATGAATGCCAGCTGGCTTGAGATGGAGACGATTCTCCAGAATCAAGATAGGACGGCGTTTATCGTTCCTTGTTTGGGATAAGCCGGGCATTTCACCTAAACAGAACATCATGAAATGCGTATTCGGCTTATGCAGTAACTCGCAAGACAGGCGATGCTTGGCGCCTGTTCCGACTGCGCTTCTGAGACCCTACAAATATGAATATTGGTGGAAGAAGCCCCCAAAAGTCCCCAAATGTCGTGTAGTTTTCATTTTTAAAGATATTATGTTTGGAGTTCTGTTGTTGGCTTTTAGACTCTCAGTACATCGGTGAGGAACGCGTGGTAGCGCAGCCTGGAGGAGGCGTCGCCTGTCGCATGGGCACGAAACCAGGTTCTTGGTTCGGATTTGTCACCTAGACCAACCATGCCTTCTACCCCCTCCCCCTCGCCCTCCACAGATATCGCTGAATTGGTGCTAGAATTGTCTGAAAAGAATAAACCACTGACTTTTTCAACTGCTGACCACTGCAAGTTATTAGTTAGGCCAAATACGTATTCAAATCGCCACCGGTAGAAGTATGTATGTAGGCTGCGTGGCGCTTCCAAAAAATGGATTGGTTAACTTCGTCCGTTGCCTTTCATCCTTATCCGACTAGTGGAGGCTCCCCCATTCCTTTAACAGGTTTCCTCTACTTTTGTGCTTCTACTGCTTCGAAGGAGGCTCTCTCTCTAGCTCTCTGTCTGCTAATTCATCTAAGAGCAATTTTTCCTTAGAGAGCTCACGTCTTCTGTGTACGGCAGATAGTCAGTCAGTCAGTCAGCTTACCACGCTTAGCAGTCTACCACATGTAGCACCCACTGGCCTCAGAACAAAGGTCTGCTGCCTCATAACACTTATGTTAGAAACGATCACTCTACTGCAGCGTAAGAACTGGCCCCTCTTCATATCTGACACACGACCACCAACCACCACCTCCACGTCATGCATGGACTCTACCCTCACAAACAGGCGCCACGGGCGCCATCTTACTCCGACGGCTTCAACTTGAACGTTTGTCACTTCACTCACTGTCTACTGCTACACCATCTGCACAATGTCTGCCACTTTCGTTCGCCGAAAAAGAAGCAGCTTTCATGCGCATCTAAGCATGAGATAAGGCGATGAGCATGAGATCTACATGAACATAATGTTGCCCTTTTCGGGCGGTTGCTGTGCACGTTCTTCACTTCTGCCGTTGCAGACCAGCTTGTCAAGACCGTTTGAATCTTTCCCAGTGAAGGGGCGAGAGGACAGTCCGCTTTGATTTTTGGATTTTTGGACAACGGCGGCAAAGCTAAAAACAGACTAGTTTGCAAAGACTATACCGTAAACCGACAACTGGGAGAAAACCGTCTTTAACGTTTCCTGGAGAGGTCGGAGAGATGTTGTCACATTGTTAACATTTGGTTCGTTTTTCTAGCGACGTCCTCTACCCACCGACTAGGATAGATCCGCCGTTTCGACATCCTTCGGGTAGAACTTTACCTGATTCAGAATTGTCGTACACCAGTAGAATACTACTGTTCCATCAGTGCACTTCAAAGCCATATGCCGTGCCTGAATACATCTACAACGACAGATTCCAGAATTCTAACATAGCAGCGCTCTCGTTGACTGCTTTACTACTGTAGCTGGAATGTAGTAGTTATATAAGCGATAGTTTTGCGGTATTTTTTATGTATCATCTTAAAAACTAGCATTGACCTCCAGCTCCTGGGAACCGTCTACGCTATTCTTTGTGCCTATCATCGAATAGTTTTGTCATCAGCTGTTTCTCCCCTATGATTCTTGAGTGCAATTTTCTGAGTGCATAAAATAAGTAAATAAATAAATAAATAAATAAATAAATATAGAGACCATCACAAATATCGCCACGCCCTCGAAGTGATCATCAGGGGCAACTAATTCGTTAAGCAAAGTTTTTAAGCCCAAAATTTGTAGACGATGGCCATAGCATGGTAGATTTCCCAAAATCAATCCGTAAAGTGTGTACTGTAAGTGGTAGAGTTTTAGCGGATTTTTCCAAATAAGGGGGAAGGACATTAAATTTTGTCTCTTCTTTCGTATCCACGATATTGTTGCAGAGCTTCAGTTGCTACACCATGTTATTAGTGCATATACAGTGGATGTAGCGTGTGACATGGGAATGATCAATGTGAATGTCAAGTTAGGATTGCCTCTTCCGACTAGGATAAGTTCGGTTTACCCTCATCACACACAACACTACCATCACTACAATCAAAGACTGCATAGTAGAAGGCCATTAACAGTATTCGAAACTTCTTGAAGAAGTAGGTTTCAAAAAAAAGTGTTTGGGTTTCACGTAAATCATAAGAGTAGTCAGACCCTCTGCATCCAACTTTGTATTTATAATTATATGATTTTTGATCGCCAAAATTGTTGGATTTGATGTTGGGTTCTTTTTAGTTCTTGCGAACAGACATTGGTTATCTATGATGGTGAGCAACGCTTTGAAATCAGAGGTACAAAGCCGATTAGTCTAAATCCTAATATGAAAGCAATAGTCCGGAAGGAGGCCAACCAGAAGGTCGATGAAGATGTGGCCCGAAGGGAGAGTCTCATTCATCCACGTCTTTCTCTATCCGAGGGTGACTTAGCAGTCTCTCGGCTGTCTCCTAAGGTCAGTTGGGTTGCCTTACGCCCCTTTTCGTCTCATTCAATCACTTGCTTCTGTAACTTGAAATGGTCCTTGGGCGGGTAATTTCCCCAACTCCTTTTGTCTTCTCCAGGCCCTGATGAATACGGTTACGCCTAAACGTAAGCCAAGTAAAGAAATATATCAATCTTGGCTCTACAGCTTCACACGAGATCCTACAGCACAAAGAAAAAACATGCCAAGATTCAACGATAGTCAAATATGAAAGCAATAGTTTTTTTACGTCTCATTATAAAAAAAATTAGTTTTCTTTTTCAAGGAAGTTACAGAAAACTATAAGATTCCTATTAAAATTTTACTTATTTGTATATTCTGTCTATCTAGGGTAAATTTGTTTAATGGTTTTAGCTGTGCTAAGACGCTGTATGTGTACTATTCTTTCTCACAGCCGCCCAGAATTCATTTGGTGTTATTTACTCAATTTTGCCATGCTTAAATTATATTCTTAATGTTGGAAAGACAAGTGCAAGTATTGCGTTAAGATACTGTATAGAATGCACAAGGAGCGAAGGTGAAAAACTAGCTTAACTTAGTACATATGTACAAACCTCTCTTCTTTTTTTATCTTATTTAGTTTTCTTTTGATAATTTTGCTTGTATTTTCCTAGAATAACAATGTTTATATAAATTCCTATTTTTATTCTACTAGAGATTCGTCAGTTTCATTAAACGGCCTCCGAACAACCATTTTGGCCGGCCACAATCTATGTATATGCGCGATATTGAGCGACTGTTTTTCGGAATCAGAACGCAGAACATTTTCGCCTCGTTGCCCTTCAGAATGAACTGTGAAACTGTTTTGTCGCTCGAGAGGTAGGAGTTAATTGAGGGCTAAGACCAACTTTGTAGCGTTTCCTTTTTTCAGATATCGTGCATTTCAGAAACTTCAACGATAACCCAGATATCATCAGAAGTGTACAAATTTTAAGTGATGGCCAGTTAGAACTTCGAGACCATACGTTTGAGACAATATTTTGGGAGGAGTAGGCCGATTAGTGCCCAGAGGATGCTATGAAGCTGGGAGAAGGTTCGACGACATGAGCCTGCAGTTCATACGTCTTGTAGTTACATAGCCCTATAGCCACGGTATCTATTGTGGTTCACTGGGTGTTTCCAGGATTTCTCCTAGTGGTGGGAGGGCACTTCGCTTAGTATTTTTGGTGACGACGATAAATTTGAAAGTGCACAATTTCGCAGACTACACACACCCAGCCTTCCCTTCGAGAAAACTGTTCTATTTAATTTCCGACCGATGAGATGATGGTGCATCATGTTTGTGTTTGCTTTGCTTCTCTTCCGGTGCTTCTCCCGACTAGGATAGATCCTGTTTGTAAAAGAAAACACAAACGTCATAAAATCCAAAACTTTAGTATACGATTCACTTCACCTCAGTGCAATGCTTACAGCTCGAGATAATCAGATCGAAGCTTGAGCTGAGTGTGCAGCAAATAAAAAGACGTTGGCACATCTACGACACATCCTCTGAATCTCGACGCACTTGGCGGGACGCCTACGACACACCTTCTCAATCGTGACGCATGTGACACGATGTCTGTGACACGTTCTCCGAACCTCGACGCAGGTGACACAACGTTGGTACTATGTCTGTGGCACCAATTTTGAATCCCGACGCACTTGGCACGCCCTCTACGACATGCCTTCTCAACCATGATGCACACGGCACGACGTCTGTGACACGTTTTCCTAACCTAGATTCAAATGGCACGACGTAGGTACTACGTCTATGACACCCATTCTGAATCCCCATACTGAACCGCCTCGAATGGATTTAAACGCCGCTTCTGTACAGTTTGGTCCTACACTGTATATGCCTTTTCACCGAACGCAAACGTGCTCACATATTCAGGGTATGTTTCAGTAGAAGAGATCAACTTTTGCATGATGAAGCTTTTGATGCGTTGAAGACGTTGCCTGACAAAGCATTTAAAAAATCTCAAATTTCATAATCTTGGCATCCAGAAGTTTTGAGGATACAGCACACGGCTTCAGCCCACTGAATGTATACAGCGTGAAAACAGTGTAGTATTATAGATTGGTAACTGCTTATAATGTTCTAAAAAATGCAAGTCTAAAGGCACGCTACTGTGTTCAGATTTTTTACGACGCTGCACAAAGTGGAAAACAGGTTTTTGCTGCGATTTCAACGTGAGATAATTTTTTACACGCTGAAATATCCATCTATCTGAGCAGCACAATGGGCTACGTTTCTATTGGCGAAATTGAACAAAAAACAAAGCGAATCCAAAAACTGCGCACAAATTTTATTGCGGAAACAAAGTAGTGCAGTGGATGTTCGGCTGTTGTTTTTTTATGCGCTTGAGGCTTAAGAAGATAAGGGATAAGAAAGATAAAGGACGGCGTTATTCAATCCTTTTTTGGATGCGCCACGCATTCTACTTCTACTGGATGTCGTAGAGGTGATTTGAATGCGTATTTGGCCGTACAATGACTTGCGGTGGCCAGCCGATGAACAAGTAAGCGCTCGATCCTTCCCGGACAAGTCTGGTACTAATTCACCGATGGAATGCTTCGTTGGCGTGGGCGAGAAATCCGAACGGAGAACCTGATAACAGGTGCACGCGACAGTCGGCAGCTGCTCCGACTCCGCTACACAATGATACAAGTATGAACACATATTACTATGTTCCAAAGATGCCAGCCATTTCGTCTTTCTTTTAGCCGAAGTGCCACCATGAGTTATTATAACAGCAAAGCTCCTCCGGAGCGTCATCATCATCATCATCATCATCATCATCGTCGTCGTAGAAGCGCAGTCGGAGGAGGCGCCGACAGGCTGTCGCGCACACGATTCCAGGTTCGTGGTTCGGAATTCCTGCCGAAGCCAACCGGGCTTTCCATCCCTCCGGAATCGGTGAATTAGTACCACAGCCGTCTGGGAAGGATAAAACGAGATTTTATTCATCAGCTGAACACTGAAAATCACTGTATAGGCCATATACCCATTCAAATGGTCTTCTCTATATCTCGTAGTAGTAAAATGCGTAGTGTATACCGCAAAGAGATCGATTATCATCATTCTTCATCCTTTTCATAAAAAAGGGAAAAGTGAAGGAATGTCGTAGCCCAAGTTTGCCGCTAACTTCAAAATATTCTCTACATATAACATTTTTTCCTAGGCTTTTTGGAACAATGATAGAAATAAAATCTGTAAAATCTCTGTTAATTTTGATAAGAATTTAAAAATAAAATAGAATTTTCAATAATCGTTTGACTCTATGTCTAAAAATGATCGGAAATTTATGCAAAGCAAAAATTTATACGGCAACTCCTAGGATAATATGCAGCTTCCCAATAAGCACAACCTTCTTTTTTATCTGTTTCCTTTGGGAACATGGCAGCGCAGTCGGAGGGGGCACCGGCTGTAGGATGCACTCCGATTCCAGGTTCTTGACTCTGATCTTCCCTCCAGCCCGACGGAGCCTTCCATCCATCCGAGCTCGGCGAGCTGGTACCATGATCATCTCTGAAAGGTGAACTGGCTTCTCCATCACATAGCCACCGAAAGTTACAGTACAGGGTAAATGCGCATTCGGATTGCCTCCACAACATCTCGTAGAAGTAGAATGCGTGGCGCATCCAGCAAAAGGATTGACTAACGCCGGTCTTCATAGGTGGCTGAACAAGTTAATTTTTGATAATTATTCTTTAACTCTTTCTCTGTTGTTTATTCTACAGTATTCCACGACTACCACGTGTTTGCCATCCGTTTACCATAGGCCTTGCATTCATGTCTTTAGACGAAGTTGACACGCTTAAAGCCTCAGAATTTCTGTTGTTATTATACAGATCCGACGTGGAATTAATACGTTTCTACGAACTACTCCACGACTAGTATGTTCTCTACTGCTTCGTGGGGCGGGGGGATCAAAAGGAATACCGTTAAGATGAGTTCGAGACATTGACCTCGGTGATAGAATGTGATGATAATGATTATGGTAATGATGATGTCTGTCTGTCTGCTGAATACACACAGCGACGAATGTCGTCGTCGGGTTTGCTGCTGCTGCTGCGCCCTTCTGCCACGTGAGACAATTTTTCGCTTATCGTCGTTAGTGCACTCCGAATCTAGATCACCCGTTCTACCGTACGTTCGTCGGTCGTGGTCGTCGCCGCCGTCGTCGTCGTCGTCGTGGGTGTTTCCGGCGTCTCCCGCCCACTTCTCATATACCCCCGCGCACAGTCCAACCCTCCCCTTTTAAGGACGATTTGCCTCTCTGACCGTCCCTCACTGAGCTGCTGCTGCTGCTGGTCACACAATTCTACATAGAATACGTAGACGCGGACCTCGACTGGTTGGACACAGACAGACCAGCAGCATCATCGGCCGCCGCCTCTTCTATACAACACCTTTACTATTCTCGTTGAACTGGTTGGCGATCTATTTTTCTATTCAACTCAATGCGGCCATCGCTGATCGTCAGCGCTTGGCTCATACAGGTCGGTACACCATACGCTGCACTTTTCGCTTTGTTTTGTTTGTTTTTACTTTATTCTTACAATATTCCGTTTTGACGCAAGTTGTTGGCTATTTTAGTAATACTGTATAGTGAGATATTTCCTCGTTGTGATCTATGCCTATCTCTCCAGTATTATTGTATAGTGTGATATTTCCTCCCGTTGTGATCTACGCCTTCGTCTTCAGTATTACTGTATAGTGCGATATTTCCCGCCCGTTGTGATCTACGCCTTCCTCTCCAGTATTACTGTATAGGGCGATGCGATATTTCCCCTGTTTGTGATCTACGCCTTCCTCTTTCTCCGTTTCCATCTGTACCCTCTCGCCGCTGTTCTTTGTTGAAGAGACGCTCCCTCGAAGCTCTACAGAAGCTCCAGCTAACACTCGGCGCACGGCTACGAGAAGTAGTAGCAGACTTGAAGGAAACTTGAAGAGATGCTGCCAAAGTAGAATGTAGTGCAAGAGAGCGCGTGGCAAGAGGCAAAAGGCGAGTGCGAACGAGCAGCGAACGAGAACAAGAAGTCTCTCTCGGTCGTGGCCGTCGTCGCCGCCGTCGTCGTCGAGACATTGTCTCCGGCTGGGGCACTTTTGACAGCCCCCCCCCCCCCCCATAGAAGAGAGCTCAACCTTGAGTCTTGTCGCCACACAGTTTCATTAAGACGGGCGCACGATCAATGCGCTCTTTTTCGCATCACTGCAGTCAAGGGCGCTTTCGTCGCCATCGTCGTCACCGTCACCGTCACCGTCGCCACCACGTCGTCGTCGTCGTCGCCGTCGCCGTGGCGTGGTGTAGCGTGGTGATCGTGGTCGTCGTAGGTCGGTGTGGTCTAGGTAATTCGTGAATGTCGCACGCAGTCGCAAGTCGGCTCCTGCTGCCTGCTGCGGCAGTGGCAATCCATCACTCAACGGGGAAAAGTACAACTGGCAATCCCTACATGGGCGGCTGACTGTCTTTGGATCGAATGAACGGGCTAAAATTTGCTAATATATAGTGTCCCAGCATTGGTAGTGATCTACCGGCTGGTCAGCTCTCTCCAGCTGCTCCGACAAGGAATACCTATGCCCAATGCCAATGACCAGCGAACGAAAACAGACGCTCGGACGCGATGACGATGGCGATGGCGCGGCGCGTACTCAAAGATCGAGGAGGCGCCGCACTTAATTGCCGTCTTAAAGTGTTGAAGAGGTTTGATGAGTCCTCAAACACCCTCGCCGCCGCCAGCGCCACTGTCACCCAGTCAGCCAGCCTACCAGCCCAGAGAAATTGCCATCGTCGGGGCGGCGGCGTGACATCGCTGACGGCACTTTTTCAGCGGGCATTCAGGGTTCAAGTGGTAGTAGAATTGTTGCCAACGCCAACTCAACCAGTAGGTAAGAGGTGCATACGGGTCAGTCAAGCACATTCCGGCTTCGTCGGTGAGGAAAAGAAAATTGGTGGTCAACTTCCGGTCCTGCAAATCCTGCCGTCGCCTGCTGATAATCTGCTGATGATCGAACCAAAGGCCGATCCGACGACGAGGACGACGGCGACGGCGACGACGATTTCGCGTTTCTCTCGGCAATGTTCCGCTTTTTTACGCCGATGTGGTCGGTTGATCGGTCGGTCGGACAGTCGCATTGTTTCAGTGAAACCACGCTCTCGCCCACCGCGCCACGTCGCACTGAACTCTGCTTCTGGACGTCCCCTTTCGAGGCGGGAAGCGGCTAGGAGGTGTTCAGCGTCCCGAACGGCTTAGGAACTCTTCCAGAGGACTTCTAAACACCTGTGGTTACCCATAGCCTTCAGGGAGACAGTTAGTAGTGGTAGAGTTGGCGATGGTTGCAGTGGTATGGTGGCAAAAATGCGCGGCGTCGGGAACGGATTCGGAAAATATGGACTTTCAGTGCATAGAGCGAAACCAGGTTCATTCGATTGGCGTGAAACACGCCACATACGATCAGAATGAAAATCAATCAGCAGCGAGTCGTTTGAGAATATCGGTGAGGTCTCAGAGCTTATTGTGTGACGACGACGACGACGACGACGACGACGACGACATGCTCAGCTAGATGCGTTCTGACGAGAAGTTTCACTCGTTGCACTTTACCACGTAGTAACCGGCTGCGCCAAGCAGCAGCCCTACCATATCCAGGGGAGCAGTCTGGTCGTGTAAACCTCACTGGACAATTGGACATCCTCATCTTTTTCACGACTTCATTGTCCTGTCTGCTTGCTGACCGAGGCAGCCGGCTGTTCAGTCAAAAAGTTCAAGGACGTATCGCGAATTTTTATGTATAGCCAGCCGCCAGCCGGCCAGCCAGCTAGCCGGCCGAGACTTTTACGGCAGTGTACCCAGTCCCGTGTGTGCGTGCTTTCTTCGAAGTGATTCGAGTTGAAATTTGCGTCAATGAAACGACGGAACCAGCGAACGACGTACGAGCGAGTGGTGGCGGCGACGGTGCTGGTGGTGGTGGTGGCGGTGGTTTGGTGTTGGTGGTAGCGACGACGCATTCAAAAAACACCAACCAGACGCTGGCGACCTTCAGTAGCGGAGTGCTGAGATACGCTGGCAAAAACAACACAGTGGCGAACACGTTTATAGACATGGCTCATTATTCAGAAGAGGATGCATCGGAGCGTTAGTTTCTCGCTTGCCGGCCGACGCACCGGAGCAGCTGTGCTGCTGTTGAGCAGTGCTAGTAGTAGTGGGCGACGTCTTGATTGGACACAGAGCCACCTAGAGGTCTGCTGAAATCCACGGTTGAAAGGACTTCTATCCACTAGAATCCAACAGTAGGACTTAATCAAACAGCTTATTCTGAACCTCGAACCATTAGCTGTCAAGGGTGACTGCCTTGCATCAGCTCAACCAGCGTCAGGCTTCACGAACCGGTAACAAGCTTCAAAAAAGGCCACTTGAAATATTGATTGGTTGCTTTGAAGATATTTCCAAATCCGCCGTTCCGATAATACGTTAAGTAAACGAAATAGAAAGTGACGATGTAGAGAGGTTGGTGAAGCTCACACCGATTCTTACCTGAAGACTAAGCGATTTGGATATTCTTCCGGCATGTGCGCGTCAATAAGGTGCTGTTTTGAGCTGTATCACGGCAGGATGCAATGCAATGATCGATTCATCACGGCGCTCAATCGATACGAATCCTCATCCTTCCGCTGCGTCTGGGATTTATACTCCAGTGGCCGGGTTGCGTGGCGTTATAGACACTGCCAATGTCTATTAGGCGAAGCTGACAATCAATATATTGATCGCATATTATTATCGATTGCCTGCTTCGCCTATGGATATTGATCGCGTTCATAACGCCGCGTCGCTCAGTGACTGTAGTGTAAATCCGGACCCGTCTAGGGCGGATGTGTTTTCAGCCGTCTGACTGATGGTGCGAGTAGTTAATGTGGCCTACATAAGTAGGAGGAATGCGACAGCCAATCATGCTCCTTGTAGCATCTACTGGACATATGGCAGCCAATCTGGGTACTATCCTCTATCTCCTGCACATTCGAGCAGTATCCACATAACGCGGGCCAAATTAACGACTAGTACACTTCCAATATTGATGAGGACGGAAACGATCAATATTGGCAGTTGTCGTAACCCGATGCCCGTTTCCTTACGAGAGATATTTTAGCATAAAATCATTTTCATTTTATTTTTAGCAGTCTATTAGTATATTCTAAATTGTTAATGTTTTGCTGCATTAAAATATTTACTTCTTGTTTCAACAAAAATCTTACAGGGAGTGCTGGGAATAATAGAGTTCTTCACGCCACCGGAACTACGATATACGTTTGGTGTTGAAAAACACAGTGATGGTAAGCTTAAGCGAAACGGCTGTTTTCTGTTTGTTCAATTTTGAAGAGTTTTTGTAGCTTTTCAATAGAAAACCGTGACAGGTACTATGTAAGACCTTAGGCAAAGTCGTATATAACTCTCAGATCTACAGCTGAAAAAAAAACAAGTTACAGCTAATTAAGAACATCTGAACTTATGAGGCTTCAACCTGTTCAAAAGAAAATTCTATTCACTTCTCGAGCCACTATGATTATTCCTAAATCAAGCACATGACGTTTTTTTCACATTAAGCTCAATATTATTTGGAATACAATTGATTTGTTGTCAGAGAAGAGTCTCAGGCTAAATACATAATGTGAAAAAAAAACTATCGCAAGCAATTCGAAATTTTCGAGTGCCAGCATTGTGGAAAAAATGATTTTTTGATTAAGCTAAAATCATATTCTTCTATTTAAAAATGTTCTAGATAATCTACAAATGTTCATTTTCTTTTTAAAAACCGCCTATGTGATCCAGATGTTGTCCTGTTTTTGCCTGGAATATATGTCAGGTAATCTGAAAACCGTCCTGTTTATTTTGAAAAGCCGTCTAAACGATTTGAAAGTGCCTCAGTCCGATTCGAGAATCTCCTATCCGTTTGATATGAAAAATGTCTTAAATAATTTGAAAAACATCCAGTTTCTTGTCCAAGTGAAGTAGTCTCCTCCGCGATTTGAAAGTCGTTCAGTTCTGTCGGAAAAAGTGCACCCAAGTAATGCAGAATGAACCGAAAATAATTCAGCATTCTCCGAAACGCTGGTTTAATTTGAAGAAATCTCAACAATTCTCTTAAATGTACACATATCGTCGCATAAAATTTGAAAAATATCATAAATGGCTTTCGTTCGCCAGTTTGGAGTGGGAAATCTGTGGAAGTGGTTTGAAATTCGTCCAGATTAAATTGAAAATTACCGATATGGTTATAGAATCGTCGAATTTTATTAGAAAAAAGTACTTCGATAGGTAGCCTTAATTTTGCCTAGTTTGATTTGAAAATCTTTTCTATGATAAGAAAATTTTAATCGTGAGATTGAAACGTATCCATTGGTAATGTGAACATGGCTTAGTTTTTTGCCTGTCTTGAAAAAAGTTTTCTGTGTGATTTAGAAGGCATTAATTTCTTCTGCTGGAAAAATGTAACAGATAATCAATACTTTGTCTAATTTAATTTCAAACATTTTCTGGATGATTTGAATATCATCCATATTGATTAGGAAAACTCTTTTTAGGTGATTTTCGGATCGTCCCGTTTTATGTTAAGAAATGTCATAAAAGACCTGAAAACGGTCCAGTTTGATGGAACCATTTTCTCGGATGGTTTCGTTTTAACGCTTGACTAGAAAAAAACACGGATATCACTCGAGAGTCGTCGAGTTTTATTTTTAAAAAATTAAAAGTGGTTAGCTTGAAATAAAAAAGTGCCTCTCCAACGCAATTTCAAAAGTCTTCTACATGATTACAAACTCTAAATCGTCAATTTCGATTTAAAAATTACCTTTGGGTAGTTTGAACACAGTCTAGTTTTGTTAAGCATGGTAGGTCTTCTAAATTTAAAAATAAATAAATAGTCGCTCATTTCTGCTGAAATGTTCCACATAACTTCTGCATTGTCCATTCTGATTTGAGATTTTTTGATGAATTGAACATTAACCATTTTATTTGAAATAGTCTCTTTGTTTGCTTGAAAATCGCCTTATTAATGCTTGCTTTGAAAAATGCAATGAAAGCCTTGAAAATAGTCAAGTTTGAACTGAAAATTTCCCATTTTTAAGAAAAAAATGATATGATAATAGATAACCAAATCCACTGCATTCCACATTTGTCACTGAGAGCTTGTTTTTGCGGCGGCGTTACGAATATAAATAAATAAATAAATAAATAAATGTGTAAATTTCGCATCAGAGAGACAAATCAAATCGAGAAATGCTTAAATCCGTCAAAGGTTTTGTTCGTGAAGCGCACAAATAAGTTTAGTAAATAAGCAAACAAATAAATCCGAAAATAAAGAATATGAATATAAAAATATGAAAACAAAAATATACAGCCTAGATTAAAGATGAATGGAAGTGCTTAAAATGAAAGTGCTTCAGTTCCTCCTCATTTCGAGATCGATCCAACGTTCACGTATAATCCAGATGGTACGCTTCAGAGTATGTCATTTCAGGTGAGTGAATATGCTGTAGAAGTGATGGTGTCTTCTGTGGGTTTACCGTTCTGTCGGAAGTGTGACCTAGTTTTTGAAGTGCGACAGGTCCTTGTGACGCCTTGCCACTCGTTCACCGTCATCATTTAGGTAAATGACAAGAACTACAGATTACCGCTGCAGTCGACCGTCGACACGTTGGTTGGCGAACAGTTCACCGTCATTCATCGAGACCACAGACGTGGAGGTATCATCATCCTCCAACTATGTGGTGGAGACACTGTGGCTCCTGATCCCCAGAATCGTTCCGTCTGTCTATTCCAGGACGCTTGATCGTGAATCCGAAAGTCTCGAACTGCCACTACCGATTCTTCTCGAATGACACACAAGGAGCGATCAGCAACTGCGATGGGCGTATCGTGAGTTCGGTTGTTCTCGGTCGACCAACGATGCTACGACGACGATTCCGTGCAGACGCCGCGTACTCTAGTGAAACCGACACCGAGTAGTTCTTTAAGCCAATCTGCCAGACGGAAAAATGTCCACTTGGTTACACCGCTGCACATGCATACGTACACCATAGAGGGAAAACGCATGGTTCTTCGTCGCTAATGTGAACGGGTCCTTGGCGAGGAAACACCGTAGTCACTCACCACAGGACACTCTTCTTGAGACCACTTCGTTACCAGTCATCCTGGTTTTGGGTCCATGTCGGTAATGTGAGCAGCATTTGGAAATGGGAGCACACCAGCCGATCAGGCCGAGTCGAATGGGAGTACTATTCAGAGAAATCGTGTGAGCATGGTGCTCTTATTGGCTAGCGTGGGTTTATTCAGTGTTCTGCTTGGTTATGATTGTCTGACACGGTCCTATCGTCATGACACGGACCTGATTCTAAAATGGTGAGCTTCGCAGAATCAAAACGACGGATCCTTGGGCAAAACTGCCGGAGCCAGTCCCAATCCAACGCTCTTGGGCTAACTTCGTTACTCTCTATTAAGGTTTTTGGTCCATGTCGGGAAAGGGAGCAGAATTGAAACACCAGCTGCACAATAAGCGTGCCATTCAATGAGAGCGTGCACGGTCGGCGCCCTGATTGGCTGGCCTTTATTCCGAAGGTGAGAATACTGTTTGGTTACGAAGGGCTGTGACGCTCCCGCCTCACAATGCTGCCCACTTTTGCGACATGGACTTGTTGTTGTGATGACGAGCTTCGCAGATTCAAAACCCTTCGACATGACAATAATCAAACAGTATTCTCACCCATCTACAGGCCAGAAAATTTGAGTGCGGATCGCGCACGCCCTTTTTGAATGGCACGCCTATTGGTACGCCAGATTTGCTGTAGTGCTCCCACCTCCAAGTGCTGCCCACATTCACGACATGGGCTCAATAGCATCGTGAGTGGTAACGAGTGTTAAAGGGATGGAGAGGCGGAAAGGCTCCAGGCCAATGAAACCACATCGAGTGAGTCGCCAAAAGGGTAGTATAGGAAGTGTCCTGAATTAATGGGGCGTATGCGATCAGTTCTCATTGGCTATTTGTCCGTGTTGGCCACATTAACGACTTGCACGAAACTATATACATAGAGGAGTGGGATTTTTTTATGCCTAACTGGAATTGATTCCTTAAAAACTAAACTGTAGATAAATACGAAATCGCGAAGCAAATCTAGATCAAATGAAAGTATGATGCTATTGAAGGGATCATAATTATGAAATGGAGAACATATGCGAATAAGACTGACATAAGAGTGTCTCTTTTTGACGATTGTTTTTGAACGAATACATTTTAATTCAAAGAGGAACTTTTTAATGTGCAAGCTTTTCCCTTCTCCCCTTGCGAATCAATTTGAAAATAATATAAACTTTTGTTAGACACGACCTGCGACGTTTCAGTGTACAGGTAAGCCTCCCTTCGTTGACTAGCCTCTTTAAGTCTCTGATGATCCCTATAAAATGTCAATTAGATTATAATTTTTGGAAATAAATGAATAGGTAGGTGTTATTTTGGTGGAAAGTCCTTCCGAATGCAATTTATTTGTCTGATTTTTCTAGTTTTCGATGCTAAGGCCTATTTTGAGTTTAAGGGCAAGCATTGGGCGCGTGAAGCGCAGTCGGAGGAGGCGCCGGCTGTCGCCTGCACCCGATACCAGGTTCCTGGTTCGGGTTTCCCGCCCAGGCCAACCAAGCCTTCCATCCCTCCGCGGTCGGTGAATTGGTACCAGACTTGTCTGGGAAGGATAAAGCACTGACTTGTACATCGGCTGGCCACCGCAAGCCATTGTACGGCCAAATACGCATTCAACTCGCCTCCACGACATCCAATGAAGGTAGAATGCGTGGCGCATCCCAAAAAGGATTGAATAACGCCGTCCTTTATCCTTTATCCTTATAAGGGCAAGCATTGCAAAGCCGCTCTTTTACTCATATCCTAATAGCATACGAATTTTTTGAGTTCATTTTTTCTTTTTTTTTTGTAGGGGTAACTTTAGCTTTTGAACTGTACGGAACGTAGGGCGGGCTGCCTTTTTTCCCGAAGCAGATCGAAAATATGTGTGCAATGGATATTGTTCAGAGAGGAACTATCATTGACGGTGATGGTATTCACATCATTCAACCCTTCCCTGACAGACACGCTCATCGAACAAAAAGGACCGTCACAAACGGTATGAAGGATACGGATGACCAGTCGTCCTATAACAGGTTAACAGTAACGCTTCGATTCTAGGGAACGGCGTTCATGTCATGTTCAAACGAGAAGCACTTATCGCCGACGTTGACTTTTGTGGACTGGACAATGTCGTCACCGAAGAGCAGCTGAACGAGGACGAGTCGGCAATTTTTGAAGATGTCTTCGTCACCGGACAACGTCTGCAACAAATGAGCGATCTGGTGGTAAGCGCGCGGTGGTTCTGACAACGAATATGTTCAGCAGTTCTTCATGCTACTGAAGATGAAGTTCGAATAGCAGGAAAACAAGACGTGCATGCGAAGGGCTGTCAAATGATCTTTTTGCAAGGCATTCTCTGGCATTCTATATAGAGGAACTAATGCACCAGTTTCTCTCTCTCCCTCTCTCTCTCTCTCTCTCTCTCTCTCTGTTGGTCCGCGCAGAATTAATTGCCGCTCCAAAGTTTCCACAAAATCAGTCGATATTTTCCATCAGCTGAGCGGTAACAGTTTGAGATGGTTCAATGGAATATGATGACGAATGGAAGGAAAATTGAAGAACACAAAAATTATTGATTTTTGTACAGAGGCGATCCTCTGGAAGGAAATGTAGAATTTGGGCTTTGATTTTGGATTTTAAATTTGGAAAGAAAAAGTATTCAAAAAACCGCATTTTTCGAGTGTATTCAAATTCGAATATTCAAAAAATTTTATTTTTGGAATGTATCCGAATTGGAATATCCAGAACGAAAAACTAGTTTTCGAACACATTCGAATTCGAATATTCGAAAATTGCCGGCATTCGAAACCATTCGAACACTTGAAAACTTTCGAGAGCATACTGATGATGGATATGCTTTAAAAAATGTTGATAGTATCGAATACTTTTATCGATACTCGTTCAAGAATGGTTTGAAAACGGAAACTTGTAAACATGTTGCTTGATAAACACCCTAGATTAACATGTAAATGGTATCGACTAGACAAAAGTGCGCTAGACGGGTCATATCTATTGTTGGCAGATTGCCGTGTCGCATAGCAGCCTAACAGTTTCCCAAAAAGGCTCTTCTGGGAAGCTGTACATTGAATGTATCATTACATTTGAGGATATTCCCACTTCTATCTTGTTGATACAATCGCTCAACAACTATCGATTGATTTTATCGATTTTTAATTTTGGGTAGAAATCGATAAAATCAACCAGTGGTGGTTTACATCCTTTTTGTATGCGTATCCAATGGTCATTGTTATTTACATGATTTACACTTAGTTAACTCGTTTATGTACTGTAGAAAAAAATCTACGATAAAAGATGCTTCATCAGAATCTCATTATCTTCATTCCTTATTTGTACTATATGTTTCGCCGTTATTTTCCTGTGGACTCCTCATGACTTCTAAAAAAAAATTAAGATCAAATACAGAGGTGCCAAGAACCAAGCATACTTCCGAAGGAAAGAATGCCGAGAAGTTTTGTTGCAGGTTGAGCTGGCTGTTTTCGTCGACGAAACACTTTGGAGGCACTTCAGCAGCAAATATGGAGGACAAGCGCACAATAAGCTTCAGGACTACATGCTGACGCTTCTGAACAATATCCAAATCATGTACTATCAACCGTCGGCGTCACCACCGCTGACATTCAGAGTGATTCGATACGAAGTGCTCACTACTCAACCGGCAAGTTTCTGGACGGACGATTCTTTAAAAACCGGCAGAGTTTGAGGAGTTCGGCTTTCCAGAATTCCATTGCCGGAAGTTCCCACAACCACGGCAATGCTCAGATGTACCTGGATCGCTTCTGCCGCTACCAGCGGAATCTGGGAATTCGAGACTGGGATCACGCCATCATGCTCACAGGGTAGGTTTGCTCGGGTTCTTTTTGTTACGTCCTGCTTCTTCCTAGACTTCTGCTGAAGGAAAATCGTAGATACGACATTTAGATACGACATTCATCGTGGTGCAGGATCGCGTTCGATTTCTGGAATAGCACGTCTAGATGGAATGTGCGATCCGTGGAACACTTGTACGCTAGCTGAAGGGCTCGACTTCACCTCAGCTTTTATTGGCACCCATGAACTTGGTCATAGGTCAGCTCTATCAGATCAGTTTCGTTCGCTTCGAACTCAAACTGGTTTCACACCAACTTCAGTGGAATATTTCCGCTGCCAGCTATTTTTGGTCTAACGCCTTTTTCAGCTAGCCTTGTTCAAAAATATGGCGAGAACCTTCCTCTTTTGGAACGTAGCCAACGAGGAAAGACTAAATGTGGCAATGTGGCTCTCTACTGTGATCCTAACTCCATCAACATCTCTCGATAGAACGTCAAGTTAGGAGCAGGTCACTGGCTAACTCTCGTTAACCTCAGAATAACGCGTCTCTTACAATAGAGTTTGAAACGCGAATCTCTCCTAGATGGGAGGGGGGGGGGGCACTTCACTCTGTCTGTTGCACAACGGCGGCAAAATTGGAATTGAACTATTTTACAACGACGACACACTACACTAGAGGACTTGTTCCTGTAACTTTCTAGATTGGATAGGTCACACTGTTTGTTTTTCCTCCGCTTTTGTAGTGGTGCTCCCCTCCGACTAGGATAGATTCTGGAACTCTTACACGCTGGTCTAGGGCAACACAAAAACGGGCAGGTACGGCAAACTTCAAAGGACAACTTTTCAGCAGCTAGCGTGACCCACTGTAAATCACGCGACCTGCGGCTAATTTGAGTGCTCCTCAGTGCGCTGTTTCCCTTATTTCTTTCTTTTCTTTGTTTTTTTAAACGTAAGTCTTAGAAAAAGTCACCCCAAATGTGTATAGTTGTATACTAGACACACGTGAAGTTCCATTTCCTCCTTCAGCCTCATCACGACTCGCAAAGGATGCTTCATTCCACCTACCTTCCATTGAGAATTTGTAGTTTTTTTAAAAATTTCGGTCAGGTAGTCTTCTGACGCTCAGCATTGCAAATCAGTGGCTCCGAACTTTTTATTATTGCTCTTCCAAAGCTTCATTTTTTGCGCCACATGATCTTATGCTGTATTTTTTCTATACTTTCCGGGCAGAGCTCACATCGCGATCCGGTGGTGAAGCTACACCCGCTCCCCGACTGCGACCAATCTTTGTATTCCTTCCTTTGCCCTTCTTCATGCTAATGCGAATAGCACCATACCGGTGTTAGCGAATGGGGGGGGGGGTGAGGCATTGAGCTTTGCCTGGAAAGTACCTTCTTTCATTGTTGTTTTCATTTAAACGATTCCAATCCCTGGTGTATGACTGATCTGTAAGCGGTGTGGCGCTTATGTAAGCACAGATGGGTGTCAAGAATTTCGCCCACTGTTGACCGGCTTTCCTCCGCCAGTTTACCGCCGATTCTCCGAGTTTTTTTTTTCGCACAACATATACGTTCATTGCATGATCTTTTTACTCAGCCCAGTCGATGTGCAAGCTCATTACTTACATGATGAAGTAGCACCTTTCGATTTCGCATCAGAAGGTATTTGACTACCCTAGGTCATTGTAATAAAGAATAAGAGGATAAAGGACGGTACCACTCAATCCCTTCCGGGATGCGCCACGCATTCTACTTCTACGGGATGTCGTGGAGGCAATTTGAATGTGTATTTGGCCATACAATGACTTGCGATGGATGGCCGATGAACAACTCAGCGCTCTGTCCCTTCCAGGCAACTGTAGTACCAATTCACCTCGGAGGGATAAAAGTCTTGGTTGGCCTGGGCGGGAAATCCGAACCAGGAACTTGGTATCGGGTGCACGCGACAGCCGGCATCTCCTCCTGCTGCGCTTCACGCGCCTAGGCCGTTATTGAATAGATCAAACAAAATTTATGCACTTGTCGTACTTTAACACCTTCAATTTTCCCCTACTGCTAGCTAAATTACCTCGGAGTGACACCAGTGGTCGCGTCGCGGCGGCCTACGGCGTCGCTATAAATCATCATCACCGCAAGTTCATCTGCAGTTGACCACTAGTTTTTTTCAGTTGTCAGTAAGTCGTATCGCCACATAGTTGTTCCATTGTCCAGTGCTTCTAGATTAAGCATCGTAAAGTGCGAAATTTGCGAAGATCATTTGCATTAAGGGTAGATAACGAAGGTCAGACGTCAATCCGGTTTGATACAGGAGACGGTCCAACGTTTAGTCAGCGTCGTCGAATCGTCCGCGTCATGTCGGGCTTCGTGTTGTTGCCGGTGGGGTGGCCCGCAATCAGTTGTTCAACCACTCCTGTTTCTTCGAGAAGTGCTCAAGGGCAACGGCTGGCCGTTCACGCACGCGCCACATATGCATCCACCACAAGTTTTTCCGACCAGTGATTCATCTGGGGCCAATGATACCTATCGGACCCGAAGCAGAAGGATAAAGGTCGGCTCTGATTAATCCCTTTGTGGGATGCGCCACGTATTCTACTTCTACTGTAGGGATTTTGAGTGCGACCTGTAGTATCCAGTCGATGAACAGCTATTGGTTTTTGTGGTCACTCGGTTGGAGCAGTCTTCGCCGTCTGACGCAGTTTGAAGTCCTTGATTCCGGTTTCCTGCCAAGGCAAGTGAAGCCTTTAGTTCCCCTGGGGCTGATTGAATTGGTACCAGACGTATCTGGGATGGATGCACCACTGACTTCTCACCATCAGCTGGCCACCGCAAAGTCATTGTATAGGCCCAATATGCAGTCAAACCCACGACATCCCGTAGAAGTAGAATGCGTAGTGCTTCCCAAAGGAGTCTGATTAACGCCGTCCTCTGTTGTTCCTTATCCTTTCCAGATAATATGAAACGTAAGAAACAAGGTAGAAATTTAAAGAAATAAGGAGAGTTAATTTTTTATTATTTAACAAGAAATTCTTACGAGTCTGTGCACTGGTTTACCGACACAGGAGGGATGTATGACTTGGTTGGCCTGGGCGGGACACGAACCATCGATCGATTCATCCGTACAGTGGTATGCGGCCTGTCTGGCTTGGGTCAATGGAGGGGCTTCATTGGCCGAGGGTGGCCTAGGCCACCCTCGACCCGATTTCGTGTGGCGCCATGTGGAATCGTTTCGCGCTTTGGCATATCAAGCCTTCCATCGCCAAAAAAAAAAAATGGTGGATAATGATCTGCGCTAATTAGTTCCTCTTGGGATGCGCCACGCATTCTGCTTCTATGGTATAGCGTGAAGGCAGGATGAATGCGTATTTGGTCTATAGAATAACATGTGGTGGCCAGCCGATGGATAAGTCAATGCTTCATCCTTCCTATCCTTCCGAGACATGTATGTGCCATTTCGCCGACCCTGGAGGGATGGAAGGTTTGGCTGCCTTGGGCGTGAAGTCCGGACCAAACACTGTGCATCAGAGTGCACGCAACAGCCGGCGCGTCTTCCGACTACTCTACGACGCGCTCATGACAAAGGTGTCGGAAAACTGCCATAAAACATGTATAAGAAGGTCAGAAGACAGATTCTCCTAAAAGAACTTATCGTTTTAAGCCGACTACGCTCTAACTAAACCGCCAACAAGGTATCCTCCCACAGAGCTGGGTGGGATGCGTGGCGCATCACAAGAGAGGTTGATTGACAACCGCCTTTCTCTTCCAACCTTCAAATCGAAATTCGCCGTCATCAATCACTGAGATGACTGCTAATTTTTGCTGATTTTGCAGAGGCACCGAGTTTTCAGCGCAGATCGAAACACCTCAGGTTGGAAGGCGGGCGGGCGGTCGGCCGTCCGGCCGCTCGGTCGGTCGGTCGGTTTGCAAATTTCGGAACGGTTTCAAAACCTGCTAACAGAACGCGCGGGATGATCGATCTGATAAAAGAGCGGCTCTTTTTTCCCCGACAATCTTCGACCATCTATCAAAAACAGAAATCGCTCACTAGCATAGCAAATCCGCAATCAACCGTTGATTGACAATCGGGGTCAGTCATAGTTGCTCGTAGCCGCAGTTTGTGGCGTAATGTATAGCTGGTGAGAAAATGTGTTGTAATACTAATAAAGTATTAATTCGCCATGATGGGAGCGGGAAATCCAATGGCTCCAGAAGTGAAAATGGTATATTATATCCACGCATTTTTCTAATACAACACTTTGTTGCGAAGGGCGACGGTATAAAGATAAAGCCATCTTTTTGTGCTACTTTTTAAAATAAACGATAAAATAGAAACCTTGTCGCTAATCAGCTTCTTTTGGGATGCGCCAGGCATTCTCTTCAACGGGATATCGAGAGGGGGCAATTTCAATGCCGACTTAAGGATAAGGATATATATATATAGTACGGCGTTACTCAACCTCTTTTGGGATACGTCTCGCACTCTACTTCTACGGGATGGAGGCGAATTGAATGCGTATTTGGCCAAACAATAACTTGGGGTATCCAGCTGATGAACAAGCCAGCGCTTTATCCTTCCCAGAAAACTCTGCTTCCAATTCACCGACCCCGGAGAGATGGAAGGCTTGGCTGGCCTGGGCTGGAAATTCGAACCAGGAACCTGGTATCGGGTGCTCGCGACAGCCAGCATCTCCTCCGACTGCGTCATCATGCGCCCATAATTCAATATACCGATATCATATTTGCTTAAGATTCAACCTAATAAATCAATTCACTTTCGAATAGGACAACCTTTTAAATTCATGGAGTCATGGTGGAGTCGCCGAAGGAGGCGCCTTCTGTTGCCTACACCCGATATTGAAATTCGTAGTTCGGCTCCTGCCGAAGGTCACGAAAACTTTCAGCCCTCCAGGGTCGCCGAATTGGTACCATTTTTTCTGGAAAGAATAAACATTGAATACGTTACCGGCTAGTCACCGCAAGTCACTGTAGATCAAGCGCACCTTCGAATTGCTGCCACGATATCCTGTAGAAGTATAATGCGTGGCGCATCCCACAAAGGGATTGCATTGTATTGTATTGTATATATTGACGTAGACAAAACCTAAGCAGATTGATTAACACAGACTCTTATCCTTTTATCTTTTAGGATGGTCTCACAAACGTCAACCTTAGGATAAGCAGTTTCAGTAGATCAAATGAGCCGATTTTTCAACAAAAATGCCAATTTTTGATCGTTATCGTAACTAATAAAAGTTAGAATATATAGCTGTAACAGCTGCTCGAATAAGTGTTCTTGAAATAGTGTCAACCGAAATAAACGGGTAATTCTCGGCTTTGATCCCCTCTTCCTCAGGATGCGCCATACATTCCACTCGTACAAGACGTTGTGGGGCCATTTCAATATGTATTCAGCCTATGTAATAACTGATGGATAACAAATTGGTGCGTTGGGCTTCCTCTCCCTAATTCGTTGTACCAAAACATTCTCGTGGAATGAGGCGAACGCGAGCGTTCAATCAATCCAAGCTCCAGACGAGAACACCGGAGCGTTCTCCGACTACACCGAATGAAGCCGTGGTGTATTTCAAAACACAGATGCGTACCACTTGAATTTCTGCGTCGAGTGGCTTCCGAAGAGAACTTCTTCGGCAACATTTCTCTTCTTCCTTCACAGAACAAGTAGAAGGCGAAGATAGGCACCAGCCTTTTGAGTGCGCAAATTCCGAACTGCATGTGCATTGCTGCGTGTCCAGTCACGGGACAACTTCCTGCCACTATATCAATTTCAGCTTTTTCGGGGGAAAAATTTGTGCAATTCCGCTGGTGCTGAGATTGCGATATTTGATTCGAACTCTCAAACGCGCCGAAAAATGATTTCTATTGCTGAGAATGAGTTACCAAGTCACGAGCGTCATGTTCTAAGTAGGGTTTCACTCTCAAGGAGGAGGGCGGTCGTGTTCGGTGTCCCCCAGCAGCTTCACGTTAGTGTTTACTACGTCCTTATTACTCATCTTCACACGTTTTCCCGTCATTTTTCATACGATTCTCGCTTTTTCTTCGTGCTTCTCTGCCTAATGTGTACTCATTCCATTCTGGCCAACTACAGCACAAAAGGCAGGGGAATTGGTATTCGCGTTCGTCAAGCTCGCATCCCAGTACCTTCGTTCCGTATCGCTGCATTAGATCATCTACCATGTTTCGACTGACTTCTAGAAATCTGTCTGATCTGGCGAAAGGTTGGAAGCCCTAGATTCCTAAAAAAACTATTGAAGATCGGCTTTATTAGGTTACTTCCATGCAACACAAAAAAAATCTTGCAGTTTTTCATTGGTGAAATATTTCTGGTTTAGAAACTAAAATTTTCTGGGGCATACGGGCTCGATATGAATACTCCAATGGAGGAGAAAAATCCGACAAGATAATGCGATAATGAATGAAGGGAAGACAGCTTGAAATCCAGTCTCCCGCAATCATGAAAGCGAACTTGAATTTCGTTTCGCAAAAACACATAAGGTTTCTCCCATACCTTGAAGCATTTTGCAAAAATATATTAAGTAAACTGGTCAATCTATAGGAGGATGGTTTAACAAATTTACAAAACAAACCTCGAAATAATTGCTATCTCATTTAATTTTTGAAGGTAATAATAGATACGGGCGCGTGTAGCGCAGTCGGAGGAGGCGCCGGCTGTCGCTTGCACCGGATACCAGGTTCCTGGTTCGGCCCAGGCCAACGAAGCCCTCCATCCCTCCGGGGTCGGTGAATTGGTACCAGACTTGTCTGAGAAGGATAGAGCGCTGACTTGTTCATCGGCTGGCCACCGCAAGTCATTGTATGGCCAAATCCGCATTCAAGTCGCCTCCACGACATCCCTACATAGAGGTAGAATGCGTGGCGCATCCCAAAAGGGATTGAGCAACGCCGTCCTTTATCCCTATCCTTAATAATAGATACAGCTACCGCAGTAGTAGGAGGTGCCGAATCAACCATACACCTGAAGTTCGAGTCCGTCCATGGTCAACTAAGCCTTTTTATAAGGGTTTGTGCAGTAGGTAAAATGGTACCAGAAGAACAAATCACTTACTTTTTCATCGGTTGGGGCCCCATAACTAAATCTGGGCTTATCACATGTTCAAATAGCTTTCTCTATTTCTCGTTTATGTAGAATGCACATGGCGCCATCCGAGACAGAACTCGATTGATGCCATTTTTATCTTACTTCTTCTTCTTATTCTTCAGCGTTTGTCCCGCATCGTCGCGGGGTCCGCTCTTCTGGTGTTACGACGCCACCTTTCCCGATCCTGCGCTTGATCAGGGTGGACACCAGCTACTTTCATGTCCTTGTGTAACGTATCGGACCAACGCTGCTTCGGGCGTCCTCTAGGCCGCTTTCCAGCTACTTCCAACTCAAGGACAATCTTGCGGACGCTGTCTTCTTTCCCACGCAGAACGTGGCCGTACCATCGTAAGCGAGCTTCGCGCATCTTGTCGGCTATCGGCGCGACACCGAACTTCTGCCGAATAGCATCATTTCTTATGCGGTCCATGCGCGTGACTCCAGCCGTCCAGCGCAGCATCTTCGTCTCCATGACGCTGAGGCGCGTTTCAACTTCCTTAGTCGCAGGCCAACACTCAGCGCCGTATATTGCTACCGGCCGCACGACTGTTCTGTAGATCTTTGACTTCAGGTGCTCTGGTATCTTCCTATCGCAGAGCACACCAGTCAGCGAACGCCACTTGGACCAAGCTGCACTCACTCGTGAGTTCACTTCAACCATCAGACCGCCGTCAGACGCTATTGCTGATCCCAGGTATTTAAAGACCGCAGTGCGTGGAAGCTCAGTACCGTTAATCTTAATGGAGCCGGACTCGTTCACGTCAGTCGTTAGGTACTCGGTCTTCTTGACGTTCAATTTGAGTCCGAACATCGCCAGGCGGTCGCACCAAGCTTGCACCTGCCGCTCGAGATCATCTTTCTCTTCGCAAGCGAGCATTACGTCATCAGCATAGAGCAGCGTCCATGGAACAGGCTGCTGAAGATCTCGCGTAATGGCATCCATGACGACAACAAAGAGGAGTGGAGAAAGCGCAGAACCTTGGTGCACCCCGACAGAGATGGGAAACTCCATCGAGGTTCCAGCTGCAGCTTGAACTCGACTCTTTGGACAAGAGTAGAGCATCCGCACCCACTCTATGAGTTCCTCAGGTACGTTGTGTTGTCGCAAGGCGTACCATATAACCTCACGCGGTACGCGGTCGAAGGCCTTCTCCAAGTCGAGAAAGGCGATATGCACCGGCTTCTGTTTCTCACGATGCTTCTCCACCAGGAGGCGGGCGGCGTGTATAGCATCAATGGTCCCACAACCAGACACAAAGCCGCACTGGTTGTCGGAGAGCTTGACGATTTCACGGATTCGTCTATCGAGGATTCGCTCGAAGATCTTCATGCTGTGCGAAAGCAAGCGAATCGGACGGTAATTGGAGCAGTCTGCAGGACTGCCCTTCTTCTTCCAAATCGGAATCGTCGTACTGTTGTGCCAACACTCCGGTACTTTCTTCTCCTTTACTACCTGGTTGAAGAACTCAGCCAACCACTCAGCAGGATACCAGAGCTTCGACTTCCAAACATCGGCTGCCAGATCATCCGGTCCTGTCGCCTTGCATGGCTTCATCTTCTTTAGAGCCGCTTCTGTTTCCTCCACGGTGATCTTGTGAACGGGACCGTGAACAGAACCCACAGAAGGGATGGCCGGGTGAGGAAATTCCATAGTGGAAATTTCCTCAAAGTAATCACGCCATCGCTTCAGCGCCTTTTTGCGGTCTGTCAGAAGATGGCCGCTCTCATCATTGATGCCAAAAAACTTTTCAATATCCTCGGTTTGGCGATGGCGGGTCTTAGCAAGTCGGTACAAATACCGCTCACCATCGCGTGACTCGAGCTTTTCGTTGACATCACTATAATGAGTGGCTTTCGCAACAGCCACGGCTTTCTTTGCAGCCTTCTTCGCCTTCTGATACTTCTGCCAGTTGTCGGCTGTTTTATCGCTGAGAAACACGTGATAGAGCGACTTCTTCTCTCTAACCTTTGCCTTCACATCGTCCGTCCACAGCCATGTCTGCTTATCGACCTTGCGTCGCCCAGGCTTCGTTATGCCGAGTTCCAACCTTGCAGCTTGGCGTATCGCGTCGGTTGCTCTCTTCCAAGTTTCGTCGACAGTCGTGACTGTCGGTAACCGTACGCGGGAAATCACAGCTGCTTCCTTCTCTTTCATTCGCCACCACTTGATTCTCGCAGCACCGCATCGCTCAACTTGCTGCATCCTCGGAGGGGTGATCTTAAAGGTGCAGACTAGCGGTCGATGCTGTGGGGCGACCGTCTCATACGGCACGATCTTCGCGTCTGTGACAATGCTTCGGTCGCGATCCTTGACAAGGACAAAGTCTATCTGAGACTTGGAGCTCCCACTATAGTATGAGATGAGGTGGGAGTCGCGTTTTCGGAAAACGGTGTTCACAATGGTGAGATTATGCGATTCCGCATACTCAAGAATGCGCTCACCATCGGCGTTACGAGACCCGTATCCGAAACCACCATGACAGCTGTACCCGTCCTTCGCAGCACCTACGTGCCCATTAAGGTCACCAGCGACTATGATGACATCTTTCGGCGGTACCTCTGCTGTCTTCTCATCAAGCAGGCTCCAAAACTCTTCCTTGGCTTGATCGGAGCAGCCACTCTGCGGAGCATACGCAGAGAAGAAGAAGTGATAGAGTCGCTCCTTCGCGGCGACAACGATCTTCATCAACCGATCGTCATAGCGTTCGACGCTTACAATCGAGTCACGAAATCGTTCGGAGACGATTATTCCGACACCACTGGTGGTCCTGGGACTTCCACATAGAACGGCCTTGAAGCCACGTCCTATGTCCCTTGACTTGCTGCAGGACCACCTCGTCTCCTGCACCGCACAGAAATCAACTCTTCTACGCTCCAGTGCTTCAACCAACTCGCACGAGCGGCCCGTTAACGTACCCACATTCAGCGTTGCTACGCGGGTCCTGCCTACGTTACGGGACTTTCGGACTAGCTCAGTTGCCCCCCGATGCCGTCCTCGCATCAGGGACCCTCGCATACTTTCCACACTCGCCGGGCTCTGCGAGTGCGCGTCGGCTCCCGCGGACGCCGTAGCACAATCTCGAAAAACATGACTATTCATACACCATGTGATGTGACATGGGTCTTCGTAGGCCGGCCTGTCACAAGGGCCTGTCGCCTGCATTCGAGTGTCCGTGCTTAGCTTAGCTCACAAAGCGAGCAGTTTCCAGTGGCACCACGTGGAGGAACGGACATCGCCACCGCCATTTTTATCTTACATTTACAAAAAAAGGTGAAAAATTGTAAGAATTCCGAGCTACTTTTCCCAAGTGAATAGCTGTTTTATTTTTATTTCAAAAAAAAAGAAACGGAAGTCACAATCATAAATGAACGAACGTCGAAAAGCAATTTCTTCCTAGAAAATCATAGCCTTTTTTCAGTTTTATAGGCGTAACGGAATTTTATAGCATTCTAAAGTTAGTTACAACCAAGCGAACATACCGTCTCCATTCTCGCTTCCCCTCGTTCATCAGGAAAAGTACAGCAGCAGAAAAAAATGCGCTGGAATCCTATCGTCCTATAGCCTTATCTTTCCGCGTTCCACATCACATTTAGGTAGCGGACAGTTCGTGGGGGTAGTGCTGATAAAAGGCAGGTATCGAGGTGAAATTCTATTATTGTATCACTTGAATTGTCAACACTGACACTGAATTAAAGTCAAGGCTTCGATTGCTTAAGCCATTGGGAATTGAATTCGATTTGAATTCGGCTTCGATTGCTTTGATTTGCTTCGCTCGAACTGAATTTGGCTGCAATTGCTTAACCAATCGGAATTGAAAAGGGCAGTTATTAAGTTATTGTAGGCGTTCTTCTTTAAATGAATGGATGATTATGTGATTTTGCGAGAAACAAAACACCAGCGAAGGGCTCATCAGAAAGTAGCGCTGAAGAGCGATTGCCCTTGAAACGTGATTTTCTCAGTTGTATTAGCATAACAGGTTTTTCCAGCGTTCAAGGTACGTTTTATCGTGATGTGATGAACTTTCCGTCTCCACTCCCATCCATCACAGTCCTATTTCAAAGGAAAATTCAACGAACAAAACTCAAATAAAATGAAGGTTTCGATCGCATAACGATTCAGGAACTGAATAGCGAATTCTAAGTATTTGTAGGACTATTTTTCTAAACGAAGGGCTGTCGTAATCAACTTTTTGGCAAAAAAGTCTGTGCATTCGTTTACCAACACTGGAAGGATGTATGACTTGGTTGGCCTGGGCGGGACACGAACCATCGATCGATTCATCCGTACAGTGGTATGAGGAATCATCAGCGCGACGTTCTCAAAGCCGTCGTTCTTGACCCTTGGGTTCTCACAGTTGTGTTAGCATGACATGTTTTTTTCTTCAAATGTCTTAAATGCGTTTTATCGTAATCAAGTGAACTTCCCGTCTCAATCATATCCTTCTCAACTTAAAGAGAAAATATTCTAAAAAAACGAAAAATATGAAAGACTCTGAATTTAAATGAGGCCTTTCTAGACCTATTTCCATAAGTGGGTGTTGCTTCACTATCCTTTTTTCGGCCAAAAAGCAGCAGAGGACACATTAGAAAGATGTGGCCAAAAGCGATCGGTTTTGAACCCTGGCTTTTCTCAGTTGCATTAGCATAACAGGTTTTTCCAGTGTTCAAGGTACGTTTTATCGTAATGAGACAAACTTTCCGTCTCCACTCCCATCCCTCGCACTATCGTATCAAAGGAGAATTCAGCAAAAAACTGAAATAAAATGAGGATCTCCAATACTTAGGAATAATATTGCGAATATGAAGTACATATAAGACTTGTTCGCCCACTCTGTCCAATGATGGTCTGTTTTTCAATTTTCTGCCTAAAAAGTAGGGGACATTTTGCCAAAGAAGCAGCACCTTTGCTTTTTTCAGTTGCATAATATCGCAGCCGGCTATCCGATTGCAGGTTCTTGGTTCGGATTTCCCGCCCAGGCTAACCAAGAATTCCAATCCTTGGGTCTATGAATTGGTACCAAGCTTGTCTGAGAAGGATAAAAAAAATGGTTTGACCATCGGACAGCCACCGCAGGTCGTTTTGTAGGCTAAATAGGCATTCAATTCGCCTCCACGATATCCCGTACAAGTAGAGCGCATGGCGCATCCAGTAAAGGGACTTACTGGCTCAAACTTTTCTCCTTTATTAGTATAACATTTTTTGGATCTAACCTGGGTACTCCACTCTGACGGTAAAGCAGAGTAGTAAACTAGTTTCCAAAGTCAATACCGTGAACTAGCCTACGAGAGGACCTTTCTTTTCAATTTCTTAGTGAGGAGAAGCCACATTGTCTGCATTTGTTTTCGCTTTTCTAGCTACGCTCCCTCCGACTAGGATGGCCCCATTTCTACTTTTTTCTAGCGCTCAGTGTCTGTTTGATCGTAATCAAGTGAACTTTCCATTTCAATTTCCACTCTCTTTTCCGCATGAAAAATCATCAGAAAATGCGTTCGTGTTTCGCTGTTCACTGTGTGAATTTCAGCGTTGGTATGCGGCATGATGAGCCCTACTGTCCATCGAAGCACATCATGAGCTCGTCGTTGGGACCGGGAAAAGTGACATGGTCGACGTGCTCGCTGAGGGACTACCATCAGTTCCTGCAACGACTCGAGTAACATTCGCCACTTTCCGCGCGAAATTTCGCGGTTTCAACTTCGTACATTACAGTGCGCGTGGCAAGAACTGTCTGCGAGTCTCCAACATGCCGACGAAGCTCGTCATACCGACGAACACCAAACCTGGGCAGATCTACGACGCTAATCTGCAGTGTGAGCTGATGCACGGACCAGGCTATCAGCAGGTATCATCGTGAGATCACGAATGGATTTTCAGATTTTTAAGTCGATTTTTGGGATTTTCAGGTGACCCCTCGGCAAGATGCTTTCGACGGGATTTGCTACATGATGTGGTGCGGGCAGTCGTCCTTCGGCAGAATCATCACCTCTCACCCGGCTCTTGAAGGTTGGCTTGTTAACTGACGGACGGGCGACTTGCGTGCGGTTTTGCGTGGCGCCGCCGCCGCCGTCGGCGGGTGTCATTCGTGTTAGCGGGGGGTCGCCGGATGTGTCTGTGTCTGGGGTGGTCGCGGTGTGCGCCGATGCCCCCGATGCCATTGCTATCCGTCGGACTGATAACCACTGATCGGGTGTCGAGAGCCACCCCGACCATCTGAACGCTCATCACTCTCCGCACTGCGCGACGGCAGGAGGTCGTCGTCGGATGTAACTGCCTTGTTGTTCGTCAAAAGCGTGAAACTTATCAGCGAACCGTAGCGAAAAACACTCGAACGAGAGTGGAGAGAAGGGAGGGGTTTGTTGGCATCGCTTCGGCTTCGGACAGTATTCTCTCGCCGTTATCTAATACGATGGAACTCTCCCGGAAACTCCTAGCGGTCAACTGCGGGTCAACTGCGGGTCAACTGCGGGTGAATTTCAGGTGACGTGGAGGAGCGACCAGCCGCCAATGTATGACACGATTTGCGCCCAATCATGACCAGCGTCTAATCAATGTTTTCTTTCGTCTACTCATGAACGTATTCAGTTCTTAAATATTATAAGTGGTAGTTATGGATCTATTTTTTCACATACATGTGGAATGGACATCTCTCTAAAAAAGTAGAGTAAACCAAAGACAGTAGGGGAGAGAGAGAAAGAAAAAGAAAGAGAAAACAAATCATCCGCTGTTACTCAGAAGTAGTTTGGACCACCAGCCCGCATGCAGTTCACTAGGAGGAAAAGTGGCCGGCAGATGGATGATATTTCACCGAGATTTCAACGACAATTCTACGGCGGAAGCTTGAAACATGTTTTTCGGCAGGTTTTAACCGCATTCAAAGTTTACGTGGAAAGAGGCTAGTTCATCTGTTGATGGGATTTCGCCCTCCTAGCGGACTGACGGTCCACAACTACTGGTGCCCGCGATATGTAGGACGATAGAACACTGCTGGGGTAATCATAATTCTGCAACCTCTATTGGTCAACTGCAGGTGAATTCCCGGTGAATGGGGAGGGGCAACGTCTCATCAAGAATACGAGTTAGGATTTCCAACCAATAGGGATTGGCTTAACTCCGGCACTTCAATCTGTGCTGTCCTTTCGGCTACTCATGAACTATTTAGTGTTTAAAGAACGCTGATGCATATGAATACTAGAATAGGGATCAATTTTTATAAACAAGTGAAACTGACATCTCTTCAAATGCTGTAGTTATTAATGAGAGTGTGTGTGTCGTCATGTAGAACGGTGGACAAAGCTGTGGCAATTATAATTCTGAAGCCCCTGGCGGTCAACTGTGGGTGAACTTCCGGTGAAGTGGAGGGACAACTTCTCGTAGCATGAATTTCCGTTATAGGTGATGGGGTTTTCACCCAGTTTAGACCGGTGTCCAATTAATGCGCCGTTTTCTATTACTCACGATCGTATTTAGTTCTTCAATAACACTGATACATATGACTCAATTTGTTGTTATGGATCAATTTTTATATGCAAGTAGAATACCGCTGTCTTGTGGTCTTTGGGCGGAATAAACGCAAAAAACCGCCGTTTTCCCATAACTGCCTCCAAAGTGGCCCATTCACAAAATAAGTGTTACCATCCGAATCCAATGTTGGTGTTCTATCCAATAATGTAGGCATCAGACAGTGGTTTTAGAAAAAATAGATTTGAGGCCTATAAAGCTTGAACGCTGTCGGTGCAATTATCTCGAGCGACAGATTGAGCTGACAGCCTTATGGTTTTAGGATTGACCGAAACCGTTGTTGTTGTTGTTTTGAGCTACTGGATGTTACCTGCCCCATTCTCGTTACCACTCAGACTAGATTCGGAAGGCAGTATTTATGTTTTGCACAGTCCAGTTCGAAGGAACATAGGGAGGAAAACGGCGGTTTTTTGCGTTTATTCCGCCCAAAGAATCAAAAGACTGGAGCGGTATTGTAAAATGGACATTCCTTTAGAACAGTAGATTGGACGAGATAAGGAGTAAGAAAAGCAGAACAAAACAGAGGATACTAAATCATCATCCACGTTCACACACAGTTGACCGCTGGGTGTTCTATACAATCATCCGCACCACAGCTGTGTGCCCATGCTCCAGTGTACGTTGACTATACTTGTGTCCTTACAAAATTTTTTCGAATAAACGAATAATCGAATTTATTCGGTTTCAATATATTCGAATTTTAGACCTCATCGAATAGTCGAATAATGATTATTCGAATATTCATTCGAAATCATTGGATTCGGCCCGAAGTATGTATAATATGTATACCAAACGATAGAGCTCGAGCTCCTGAGCTCAATTATATCCTTGATTTCCCCTATACTTGGTTGGCATTTAGGCGAATTATATGTATACAAAAGACGCAAAAACTGACCTCCGGTAATCTAACTTGTTAGCGTCGAATATATTCGAATTTCAGACTTCGTCGAATAGTCGAATAATAAATATATTCGAATTTTAAACTTCATCGAATAGTCGAATAATAAATATATTCGGATTTTGGGCCTCATTGAAAAGTCGAATAATGAATATTCGTTCGAAATTATTCGATTCGGTTCGAAGCATAATGTAGACTCTAAAACAAATCGCAAAAGCGTCAAGCGTCCGCCTGGTGGCTGGGAAGCTTACAGCATGTGTGACCTTTTTTTGGGGTGTTTCCGCGCGAGTCAATTTTGCATCTAACGTTTTTGTCGAAAATTTCGCAGGTAGCACGACCTAAGAGATAAGAATCTCTTGGCTTTATTTGCTGGATTAGTAAAGAAAAACAAAGTCTTGCTCTGTACATGATGCGAGAAATTTACGATGGGTGAAACTGGATTTCGTGGCAGAGACGTCAGTTTGTGTGATGCTTTCAACCTTGGAATAATGGCAATGTTACAAACATTGTTGTTGACTACGAGCGTCGGGTTCACTTGAGGTCAGAAGGTGATTTTATTTAAAATTTATTTTATCGATCGGTAAAAAACACTACGATTCTACACAAAATGCCAAGAAAGCAAACACCGACCGTTATTTAGCGTTATACCATAGCGACAGGCATTTTTGATCACCTATCGGACTATTAACCACGACTGTACATTGTTTTGTGTCAATGCAATGGCGTTGTTGAAGGGAAATAGTGACAAGTGCGATGCAAGTACGAGCTTTGAAGCATGTTTCACACGGTTGTGGGAAACATACGGTTGAAAAGAAACAGCGTACAAAGCAAATATGCCATATTGGAAGTGTTAACCAAAGAAAAATGCTGAAAATAAAACAAAATTATGGGCTAGAACGTAATCGTGTGGTTGTCGTAGATTGTGTCTGCAGTATAGTTGTGCTCGAATGACCTATTCGAATACGCATTCGAATGATTTTCATTCGAATTTGAATACTCGAATTAGAATAATCAATAAATCGCGTTTTTCGAATATATTCGAATTCAACTATTCAGAAAAAAACGCTTTTTTCGAATGCATTTGAATGTGAATATTCGAAATTTGTAAGCATTTGAAACCATTCGAATATTCGAAAAATCTCGAGTGCACAACTATACTTTGCAGTATGATTCTACGACACATCCTCACCATCACCCCAAGTACGGTAACAGCCCATTATTGATCGGTCGAGTGATCTGCTCCAAAGAGGCTCATGCGTAACTTGTGGTGAGCATACTTACCCATGAAAATGGACAACACATAAGAATCTTAGCCTTTGCGCATTTTATGCCTATGTTTATGTTTATTTCAGCCAATAACCATAATAGAAACGTTAGGGGTAAGAAAAAGGAATTCCATGGTTGGCCATATAGCAACGTGAACAAAAAAAAAGCTATTCACTGAATTTGAAGTTAGCAAGAGCAGCCCAAGATATCTGTGGTATCGAAAAGATTGAAGAAAAGAAAAAATGAAATTAACCAGCGGAAAAAATATTGAGTAACAAAATTCAAATTCAGTGAAGACGCTGGACGCTATGACCTACTAGGACATTCTCTACCCCGGTCTGCTTACCCTGAGGTATCTATACCCAACTAACCAAAATGCAACCTCGATTGAACCTCTCAATTAATTCGACAACAGCTGAGGATTTCTGGTCGGTCGAGCCATACAGTGATCTGCTCTAAAGCGGCTCATGCGTAACCTGTGATAAGCATACCTACCCACGGAAACAGACAGTCCAAACAGACAGTAAGCTTTCGTCTTTGTGCTGTTCTCTAGCCCGGTCTGCTTATCCTGTGGTATCTTTATCTGGCTAGCCAAAATGCAACCTCGATCGATCCTTTCTGTTAATTCGACAATGATTTGATTATTGATCGGTCTAGTCACGCGATGATCTACTCCAAAGTTGCTCATGCGTAACCTGTGATAACTGTACCTATCCGTGAAAACGGTTAGATTTTCCTTGCATATTCTGAGCTACCGTAGCGAACACTCTTAAAGACACTGCAAGAAGGAAACGCCTATTTGATTCCATCCTTCCGCATCCTCGATGAACAAAAAACACACGTCCGCCTCGCGCCAGTACGCATTATCCGCGAATAGCCGGTGAATCCACCGGCTGGCATGTCGTTCTGGAGGACAGGTGGTGGTGGGACGGACGCATATTGTGGACGCGGGCAGGTTTCGCGGACAATGCTTGTAACTAACGCCCATACGAGGGAAAAACCTCGACATATAGCACATCCTTCTCGTTCCTAACTCCAAACTTGTCCTATTTCAGAGAAAGAAGAAGAGTAACGATATGAAGGAACAGATGTTGTTGTACATGACGTAGAGGCATTGCGGTAAATGCTGGCATTGACAGGTACATTCTGCGGTCCGAACAAATGGTGTCAGCTCGGACGTTGTGTGCCATGGGGAGGTAACGTTGTCTCCACGACAACACCAGCTACGATGAACATCAAGTCTTTCTCGACAGTTTACACACCGCCACCGACATGGACGCTACCAAAGGTACGAAATTTGAAATGGAGATCATGCACTCGAAGACAACGCTCGAGTAATAGATTACGCAATTATTGGATAAGCAGGACGACGTACCGTCTAAAATATGAATTTCACCCCAAAAATTCTGACCAACCTGGAATAGAAGAACAGACGGACAGCCACTAACTCTTTTATATTTAGCACAATAAGCGGCCAAAAATTCTTAAAGAGACATGAACAGTATAGTTGTGCACGAACGAATATATTCGAAGAATTATTCGAATAGTCGAATATTCGATATTTCTATATTTTCGTGTATCCATTCAGTATTCGAATTCGAACATCGACGGTTTTGAAAAGTCAAATATTCGTTCGAATTCGAACATCGAAATAGAGCCATATTCGAATACCAGAAAAAAAGAGTGATATTCGAACGCACTTGTAAGAGAAGCCGAGTTGGACTGCTTCTGCTTATAGTTGGGCTTTTATAGTTTTATAGCTTATAGCTGCTTATAGTTGGGCTTTTAAGAAATTTCATCGAATATATGAATGGACGAATAATTTCGATGTCGAGAAAATTCTAACGATTGGATTTATTCGATGTCGAACATTTTCGAGCGATCGAATCGCTCATCAATTTTTTTCGCGCGATCGGAAATCGAATGAGCTCCATTTTTCATTTATTCGAATATTCGAATAGTCGAGCAATTTGTCCGGGTCAGTTGTGTGATCAAAGATTGAAAGATAATTAATTCCATATTCAAATAAAATATTCGATTTTCGAATAAAGTTGAAATATTCGTTTTTCGAATAATATTCGAATATGGCTCCCTTTCGATGTTCGAATTCGAACGAATATTCGACTTTTTAAAACCATCGATGTTCTAATTCAAACGAGTATTTAAAAATCTAGAAATATCGAGCGTTCGACTATTCGACTAATTATTCTAACAATTTCTTTGATTAGTTATTCGAATATATTGTTTCGAGCACAACTACGTCGCTCATTTGTCATCCGAATCGTTGCAGAAAGTGGACGGTGGCTATTCGGCTTGGTCAGCACCGAACTGTAATCAATGCACATGTAACCCGATCGTCGACGGAATTGGTCTGGCGATTTCACGACGAACCTGCACGAATCCATACCCTGCCAACGGTGGAGAGGAATGTGTCGGTTCGAACATTCGAGCTATCATCTGCAACAAGTCATGCCCGAAGCAACAGCGAACAGTTGACGAGGTATGTTCTACGACAAGTAAGAGGAACTGCCGTTTCTCAGGAACTGCCGTTTCTGGGAATGCTGATAGCTGTTCGGCTCTAGTGAAGTGTTGCGAAGATTATTCTGACGTGTTGAAGGATTTTCTCTCTTTATGCTCTTCAAAATAAATCAATAATCTAATCAATTATACTCAGTAGAGTAATTCAATAAATCAATAACTATTTGTAGCAGACATATAGGAACTTGGCTGAAAAGTTGTCCCTTATCCACTCCCTTCCTATAAAGTGTAACGAGATTAAACTTTCGATAGTTTTGATACATCATTTGTAGGAATTTTCGTGTTTCAAGACTTTTGAATTTCATAGCATTATGCTGGGCCGTTTTATCGATATATAGACACTATGTTATACGTATAACAGCGACGTTTTCCAATTTTCGGCTTTCTTAAGCTGGCTTCAAAATTTCAGAAAACATCATTTTCTGCGCCTTCACTTTTAGAAATCCAACTTCATTTCAAAAAATTTCAGGCTAATCAAGAGAAATACGACCTGCATTTAATTCGTAATAAATTGAAATAAGTGGTACATTTGGGGTTGAGCTCACAACGTCTTCGAAGGTCCATACTGCACTTTGGGTCTCTGTGATGGGTCGCCATGCGTGATCTGACCTCCAGGCAGCACTGTCAGCTCTGCCCGGAATGTACCTGAAGATACTACTATAAATTGGTTAAATAGTATAATTACAAGAGAGTGTCAGGAGTACGCAGTCTGCTTCTTTTATTACAAATTACTTGATACTCGGTCTCCAAAATAGTGTTTGTTTTAAAATTTTGCTATCCAGTTCTCACCTTGTAATGTTCTGTACAATACAATTTTTCGCTGTTTTGTGAAATTAGTTTCTAAAAATAAAATTTGGCCCCGTAATGGTGTAGGAAGTCCATTTCTATAAAAACCGAAGAAGTTTTGACAGCAAGTTTAGGATAGCATAACATGCCTGGTTTCAGTATATTACGGAGAAGTGCACAGAACACAAGAGAGTGAAAAACGATCAGGATCTGACAGGAACTGGCAGTCAACTGAACCGTTTCCCGCAAAGAGCCTGCAAGGTATGTTCTCCGTTCAAAGAATAGAATTGTTTTAGGAATATTGTTCAGGCTAGAGATAACAAAGCCTGAGCGTCAAAATAAAAATGAAATGTCGCTAGAATTACTTCTATTAAAACTGAAGGATACAAAATGCTAGCATCCTACTTATCGGATTGACAATTGCATCAGGAGAATAGTGGAGAGAAGCGTTCGGAAGCAGCAACTCATTTTTTTAGTTTTTCAGCCATTTGAAGTCAAGTACATAGGATAGAAAATAATCATAGAACTACCATGAAAGTGGCTGAAGAAAAAATGCTTGTGGTACGATATCGACCTTATATTTTTACAATGTTGATTGTCAGCTTCATCTTCAAAGCTGTCAACCGTCAAGTGGTGTGGAAGGGGAGGGGTGAGCGTGAGAGAACGCGCTAGCCTTCTTTGCACTCTCCTGCATCGGCACAGTCAGTATGCGCGCTTGCATGACGCCTTGTTCGCTGCCAGTAGCGGACGTAAAAATTCGTCTTGTCGTCTGGGCATCTCTATTTATCCTCCAATTATATTTTTTATCGTCTCGTTGTCGATTTACATTTGATCCTTTCTTCAATTCAGTTCTAATGCCATTGTAAAAAAAATAACACATTCCAAGGCTCTACCACCTTCTGATATAGCACGGTTCTTCGGTGAATAATCTGCCGTTTTCTCCGTTTTTCAATAAGTTTTTTACTCGAGATTTGTTTCAAAAAGTGGTTGAAATAATTTAGAGCGTAGAAATTGGTGTAGAAATTCTGTCCCATATTCTTTTCTGTCTCGACGTAATTCTAGGAGAAGGGTGCATTTTTTATATTCAGGCTTGGCCTGATTTCTCTTGCATTGTTCGTCATGTAACGTCAAGCCCATTCATCGTTTTTTGTCCGTCGCTTCTCGTCATTCACGTCATTCATTCCTTGTTTTTGACTATTCCTTTCGCTCCATCTTCGATTTTCGAGAAATACTTGATTTTGTTTAGTCCTAATTTTGCAATACATCACCAACACTATTAAAAGGAATTTTAGCTGCGATCAAAAGTTTTTCGTCAGGTGGAAGTCGAACCCGCATTGTCTGTATTCCGGGCAGGATGCTAACCCATTACACTGCCAGGCCCATTTGGTCGAGCGCGAAATGCATGATATACTCGTGGCAGTGACCTTTCGGTGCTTACTCGTGATATCGTGGTACATCACCAACAAATGTTCACAATCCTTTGTTTGGTTAAACCTGCCGTGGATATCGACGTCTTGTGGATAGACATTGGGGTTAAGAAATAGTGCTAACGAATAAAATTATATTAAAAATGTATTATATTTATATCATGTTAAACTTATATTGAAAATTATGAAATTAAGGGTTACCCACCCAATTTCTCCTCACAGTTAAATGCAAACTTTTTGTGAACTTATGATTACAATAATTTGATTCCCCAAGCATAAGGCATATAGGCTGCACATATATGTAGGCGGCACGTAGGCTCAAGGGACGTTGTAAGCAGACTGCCGGTATTCATCCTAGTTGGGAGGGGGCAACCGTAAAGTGTCGTTGGCGTACGGTATCCTATGGCACACAACCATATTCACGGAATTTAAATAAAGCCCTCACATAATGGTAGATCAGCTAAAGGTCTCGTAAACCCAAGCAAGTTATTGTAGAGGCAAATTACTATATGCCCTCATCCGATTAGGATAGATACGACTACCGTTTTCCACTTGTGGTTCCGCCTGGTCTTCTTTCAAACTAACGTTCTCACAGTATTAGAAACCAGTTACTGTCAACATTGAGAAAACCCCTCGATAAGGATTGATGAGTTTGTTTGCTTTCCTACAGCGTTTTGCTTCGCATTAGTTCGTAAGTTGCTTGAGAGCATTATTTCTCTCACTAGGTTCTTACCACTAGCCTTGTCATACAGCGGTGACGATGACGGATTCAGATGAAACTGCTGCAAAGCTAGCCAACAGTGGCACTGCCCAACAGCCATTACGTCAGAGTTTTGGTGGAACTGATACAAACTCCTGACCTTTAGGGCGGCGAAAAAACGCAGCTGTGCAACGATTGTGCAGATAAAGTGTCTCTATACCTTGGGTGTCCCTGCCACTTGCTTCTTTGTCCTTTCGTTTTATTTCATTTTTTCATTGTTTCGAAACCTTGATTTAGACCTGCAAATGCTCAGCCAGCCACGGTCATTTAGCGTCAGGAAAAGACTTTTTAGACGGTGTTCATAGTTCAGTCGGCTGCGGTTCACAGACAGTTGTGCAAATGTCGCGAACGTTCTTTTTTCTCTGGGCTGAGTCTCAAAGATTATCGTTCGGCCAGAACTAGAAGAAGTGCTAACGCTCGAACACCGTTTCGAAGTCTCTGGCCAAAAACGCCTCCTAGAAAAAGTGGCGGTAGTGTGACGAAATCGTTGCAAATATCAACTCCAAAAATCCCATCTGGACCTGACAACTTGATAGTTTGCTATTCAGTCAAACTGATGCTATAAAAGCAACCACGGGACCAATGTGAGCCGCTTATATAGGTTGATGGAACGCAGCTATGGTGAGGATGATTCTGAAACTTCTGGTGGCCATATGCGGGCGAATACCTCATACAATTGAAGCGGTCAACAGCAAGGGCAGCCATAATAGTTAAAGGATGAGCATAAAGGATAGAGGACGGCCTCACTCAATCCCTTTTGGGATGCGCCACGCATTCTACTTCTATGTCGTGAGGCGTGTCGGGAGGAGATGTCGTGGAGGCGATTTTAATGGCCACACAATGACTTGCCGTGGTCAGTACATGAACGAGTCTGCGCTTTGTCCTTCCCAGTACATATCTAGTACCAATTTACCAACCTCTGTGGGATAGAAAGCTTGGTTGATCTGGGTGAGAAATCCAAACCAGGAACTTGGTATCGGATGCACGCGACAGCCGGCGCCTCCTCCGACTACACTACACGAGCCCACCATACATAGTTACATAGCGAAATTCCCCCGGCTAATAAGTGGAACTTCATCATCTTTAGGCGCAAGTTTAAAATGAGCGCCTCAGCTTGCCGGAAGATACATGTAATACTCACGTTATAGAAATTTCGTTGAATTTCTGAAGAACGGCATCTGCCGGTCACTTTCCCGCCCTTCCAGTTGACCACTGCGAGAATCTACGGCGATTTCATTATACTGGTCCTTATGTGTGCAAAATGGTCAAGATAGGTAGACGAATCCTATTCAGCTGATCCTGCATCAAGGTGTAGCTTTAATTTCTCCATCAGGGCATTTTTGATCGCAACGAACTGCTAGAAGGTCATCAAGCTAAATTTTTCTTCTTCTTCTTCTTCTTCTTCTTCAGCGCCTATCCCTTCCTAGCTGGATCCGCTTTTCTGGTATCAAAAGTCGAAAGTATAAGTAGTAGTTAGTATTGCGAAAATCAATCTTAAAAAATCGTTGCTTTTGAGGAAGGTGTACGCAAATTTTAACAAAAAATGAAAAATCTTATTGTTTTTCAATTTTTTTAGTGTCTGATCATCCATGTATTCTGTTCGGAGGATGCACTGTAGATGTTTGCCATTTAGCAGAAATGACCGAGATCGTAACTCTTCTTGAGAATACCCTTCATCTTCTTCACTGGTGTTGTTCCCAGTCTAATTATTTCACAACCCTTTCCTTTTTTTCTCTTGTTGCTGCTGCTCTGTTGCCGAAAAGTGGAACAGAACACCATCTTGCGCTTTTTGCGATCCTATGAAATTTCGTTCCGTTACTTCTGTGGAAACGGTTGCAATGAGCGACCGTGTAGTGGTGGCACAGTTTAGCTTGTCTTCTCCGGCAGAAGGCCCCAATCACCGTAGCACTTCGTAATTCAGTCTGTAGCTGTGGCTCTATGTGGGCTGCCTACTGGGAGAGGGCGCTCTTTAACACTGTCAAAAAATTGGAAGAATGCTGTTGTGAAACCAAACTATAATTCTAACATGTTCCATCCACCCTGTGGAATCCTTCTTTTGCTTGAACTCACAAGTAATATCACTTCGTGGTCTTTGAAGTTTTTCTATCAATCGAACACTTTTCATTGGTCGTCAGCGTTCTCAGCCAACATCCTATTCACCCTTCTCTATAGCTTTTCCCCAGTAGTGTCCAGAAGAGTTCAATCTTGCTTCCTTTCTGCTCAATCGGTAGTCCAGATCACTGTTGCAGTTGATACTACAGTTTCTCCTTCCCAGCTTTGCTTAGTGGCCTTTAGTCGAATCTTCAGCGCTTAATAAGTTCACTCATTCAAGTGATCACAATTGAATTGTTACTCAGTGCTTACTATCTCACTAACAGGCACTGGTTTAATTACCCAAATTTGAGGGTCCAGAGGAAGCGACAACGCTGAAGCGTGCCATGAGTATCTGTTATAATATTGGCTCAGTTGTACGACCACTTTACGAGAATACAACGTCAAAATGTCAACATGAAGAGCGAACATAGAAGATATCACAATAGATTTAATTAGAGCTTGATTTTCTCTGTCAGCGAGCGGCAGTGCGATGGCGTGATCGCCGTGTCAGAGGCAGCTGGAGGGTGCAGGTTCGAGTCCTCTATGGAGTTAGATTCTTGACCGCTACCTTCTGGCAGCTGGGAACCCTAGTAACAGCCACTTGTCTGATTGTGAGTGACTTTGAGTGACAAAGAAGGAGGTCCTTCAAGGTGACAGCCAACGGTACTTGTCGGGGTGTTTCCCATGCGCATACAAGGGATGTTTGATTGGTTGGGCTGTATTCCCTCCTCCAGGTTTGCGCTAGCGCAGTAAGTGTAAGCGTCATCTGTCGCGTGCACCCGATCCAGGCGATTGGTTCAGTTTTCTCGACCAGACCAACCAGGCCTTCCATCCCTCCGGGGTCGGCGAGACCTGCCTGGAAGGATAAAGTGGACACGAACTTGTCGATCTACTGGCCACGGCAAGTCATTGTAGAGGTCAGATACGCATTCACGTTGCCTTCAAGGCATCTCATAGAAGTAGAATCTGTGGCGCATCCCTAAAGGATTTGATTACCGTGGTTCTTTATCACTTCTTCTTTCTTTCACTGAAGCGTGGATGTGGCTCCTGTTAGATGTGCTATACTAGTTACCCTAGTTTCTTGTACGCACCTGTTCACCTGTCACCTGTTGCCCTTGATCATCGTTGTTCGAGCGAGCAACAGCAGCGTCTCCATTCGTCCTTGTCACGTGCCAGAGTGCTCCAGTGTATACTCCTCGCTCGCCGGACACCAGGATCGTCATACCGTCCGTTCAAGGTTTTCACAAAGAAGTCCGACCAACGCATTGGTGGTTGTCCTGGTGTTCTCTCGACATCCCGCAGAATTTAGTCGGTAACGGCTCTCGTCCAGCGGGTGTCTGCGAAGCGCCTTACGTGGCCAGCGCACCTAATTTTCGGCGACTTAACCTATGCGACAGCGTTTCTGATCTTCTCTGGTCTTGTGACCACACTGGCCAATGTCCCAACAAGTACCTAGCCTACACTTTTTAGAGCGATTCACTGGCTATCGTGCCATGCTGTTCGAGTTCTGTATTTCAAGGCTCATGGCGTGCCATGTACATGGCGGTCTGCAGTGTTCTTTCTCTCAATCATCAACGGCAGCGGCAGCAGCCGTTTGAAATCCCATTAGGTGTGTGCCGTCGTGTTGAATCAAGTTTTCCCTATGCAGTTGTTCAATGATAGCATGATGTGAGCACTCCAATTTCAATTAACGATTGATTAGCTGGATAACAGTGTGGTTGTGCGTGCGGTGTAATGGACCAGTTCGCTTCGCGCTTCGATCGTTGCTGAGAAGATATACTGGCCGGGTATCTGTGAGAACTTGCACACCATGCGGCAAGTCTTCAAACCAGAATTACCACATTTTGCATGAAAAGTGTGGTGGGGTAGCTGCCAAGGTCGGGCACATGGCTGGCTAAGGATGCGTATGCGGGGGCCGAATCATACCTGTTCAAGACAATCGTCTTTCGTTTTCGAAACCCACTATCCCATTCTATATGAGCTTAAACTGGCCCGGATCATATCTGAAGTGAGACGTCTAACCAAGTCCGTCAAACTGGTCAGTAGTAGCACGAGTCTGACTCAGCAGCGAGCTCAAGTAGAGATTAGGCCCTTACCTGACCGCTACACAATCTTACGCAGAAGTGTAGTGCATGGCGCATCCGAAAAAAATCGATTAGTACCAGTCTTTCTCTTCTTATCCGCCTCATGTGAAACCAGAAGCAGTTTTTCATATACGATCTCCCTTAAGAAAAAAGATGATACCAATTCATGAATTTTAAATGGATGCAAAGTTAGCTGGTTGGACGAAGGGTTGAGCTCGACTTGTGGAAGTGAGAAAAATATATGAGTCAATTTATTGCTTTGTTGACTTTTAAAGATCAGCTAAAAATGAAGCAATTATCAAAAAATTTATAAGAAAAGAGTGTTAAGAAATGCTACCCAAGGTTCAAGCTAAAAGTCAAATGGGCACATGGATGCGCAGTAGACATTGGATCCGACGTCGATTCGGATAATTCGGATCCGTCTTTTTCTTCAAACATCGGTCAAAAGGATTGTGCAATCGATGATTTTTGAATAGCCCGGATCTTAAGACGATTCGATTGAGGGTGAATCAAACCAGACCGGATTTTCGAATAATTTAGATAACCAATTTTGATCAGAAATCTGATGTCCTATCCGATTCGGATACTCGAAATGAGATCCGAAGAGAATACAGTTATTTTGACCATACAGAAATCCGTTCTTGTTAAGGCCATTTTTACCCGAATCGTCTTAAGATCTGGGGCTTTTCAAAAATGCCACTATACGCACAAATCCTTTAACTGGATTTGAAAAAATGGCGCACCCGATTCAGTATTCGAATCATGATTCGAAACAGATCCGATGTCTAGTGCACGGTCGGAGACAGCGCCAGCTGCCGTGTGCACTCCCATTCAAGGTTCTTGGTTCGAATTTCCGGCCCAAGCCAACCAAGCCTGCCAGTCCTCCGCTCGATAAATTGATACCAGACTTGTCGGAGAAGTGTAAAATACTGACTTATCCGTCGACTGACCTTCGCAGACTGTTATATAGGTCAAATGCTTGTTCAAATTGCCTCCACGATATCCCTAGAAGTAGAATGCGTGGCGCATCCCAAACGGAAGTTGATTATTATCGTCTTGATCCTTATCCATTTGATCAAATGATGGTCCTGGAAGCGCGGTAAGTTGTAGGGCGGCGCTGGCCCTCGTGTTCGGAAGCGATTAATCCAAGGATCAGATTCCGCTCCAGGGGCTAAGGCTTCCATCCCTCTACTGCTGGCTTCAACGTGGACATACAATATTCTGACGTAGAATGCGTTTCTCAGAGATGTTGACTATTTTATTGCAGCCGATATTCCTGCTAAAATCCGAAATCAACGTTAGGGTATATCGTCGAGGAGAGAATTATGTCGAGTTCTTAACTGTGTCTAAGTTTGATGTTTGTGCAAACTGAATGAGTGACGAGTTTCCGTGGTTATGTTATATGTAGTCAGGATACGAACTGGTTATTCAAGTGTCATGCTCTTCATTTCACTAACGAGTTTATTTCGCCTTCCCACGCATCTCGCCACCCAAATTGAAGTACTTCCGGCACGTGATTTTACTTGGAAGTAGCGATTTTACCCTGGACCACTCATGGCGCAGCAAGTAGGAGAACTGAGCCCACCGCCGCCAAATATCGATTGAAAGTTCATTCCGCCCCAAGCCAAACAAGTTGTCTATGCCTTCGAATTCTGTGAAATGCTCATAATCTTGTCCAAGTTTATGGTCAAATACGCATCCAAATTTCTTCCACGGTACAGGATAGCAGTTGAAGGATCGTGTTAATCAATCCCATTATTTCAATCTATCGCTTGGGTTGCGCCACGAATTCTACTTCTGCGGGAACGTGTACCCAATTTTAATGCAAGCTTGAATGCTTTTAATGCATTACTTTCGGTGGCCAAACTAGTGTTTTCTCCATCCCAGACATATTTGGTACCAACTCGCGGGCCCCAGATGAATGGAAGACTTGATAATTGGTCGCGGCAGGAGCCGAACCAAAAACCCTCAATTTTGAGTGTACGTGTCAGTCCGCATCTCTTTCGACTGCACTACCACAGGTCAACGATGTCGCATTGGTGTAGAATTCGCTTCACACCCCAATCACTGGCTACCTCGAATTTCCTACATTTTATGGTTTTTGTAGGTTTTACTCTTCTAAGGACATTATTATTTGAATGATTTCGATTTAATGCGACTCCACAAAGAATGGAAATTGGACGTTTTAGTGTAACTTACCCTTTTGGATTTTTCTGGCGTTCTGGCGGAGATGATAAAGTGACGATCTGGACCAAATGGAAAGACAAAGGTCAACGTTATTCAATACCCTTGGGATACACCACGTATTCCATTTCTACGGGATGTCGTGGAGGCAATTCGTATTTGACCTACTCAATAATTTACGGTGACCAGAATAAGTCAGTTGTCTACTCTTCCCGGACAAGTTTGGCATCAATTTACCGATGCTGTGTGGATGGAAGGTTTGGTTGGCCTGGTGGCCGGATTCATCAAACAGTGGGTATATGTGGTACCAATCCTCTCGCAAGAACCGCTCATCTCACTGGAGCGCCATTTTGTCAATGGGGCGCGGAATTTTCACGGTAGGTATGCGAATATACTCACGACGATCGTCTATTCTGTACCCACTGATATACCCACGATGTGGCGGGTAAGATTTATCATGAATGCCACATCGTGGATACGTCTACTCCCTGTACCCCGCATACCTGCAGGTATAAGTGTTGATGAATCCGGACTCTGGACAGTTACCGAACCACGAGAATCGATTCGTGCGGGAAATCCGAACCAAGAGTCTTGAATCTGAATGCACGCGGCACCTGACGCATCCTCCGTCTGAGCTACTACGCGCCCAAGTGATCTTTATGATCTCGCTATTGAACTAAAAATAGGCGGACTTCATCCATATCTGTCCTGGATACACAATGATCTCAGGGCTTTGCAAGGCGACGGATCTCCTCGCTTCTATTTGTTTGATGTCGTGATGCGGTCGTGCATCCTGTGGTCTTCTCTCAAAGGGCAACCCATCAATTCTGATCCGAGCAAGCTCGCGCGTATCCGCTTCGGGACGGCTCGTACATGGAACGGAAGCGAGAGGGCGTCAGCCGCAGAGTGCCTTTCGCCGACTGATGGACTGACTGACTGACTGCTGCGGCTGCTGTCGTCTGCGATGGCGATGGCGAAGGCGACCGCGCAGTCGGTGCAGTGCATTCGCGATGACAAAATGCGTTGGTCTGCTGAAAATCAACGCTCGCGCTCTAATTTCGACGAAAATCGATGCGCTTGGCGGAAATGACGGCTGTTCACCTTTCGTCCGTGCACATCATGTACAATTCATTTGCATGGAACCGGCCTTGACAGCGTTCGCAGCCAGCGTCACTGTGCTACGTATCTCGATACATTTAACTCTTTTTTTGGAGGGGTAACGAGACGGGGAGCGTACAGCTGCTTAACATCTGCGTCGACCTCAACGACAGCGGCTGTCTGTACGAGTTTGGTTTTCACAAAGTGACACGGCTATGCTGGTACTCAGCTAGCGACTTAGTTTCACTCTAAAGTGACAAGCCGACACGTGGCTTCAGAAGTGGAAAGGATCGTGAGCTTTGAAAACGTCGCCCGGCGCCTTAGCAACAATATTTTAAGTCATAGAAAAAGCATCAGCGTTCCGCAAGACCTTAACTCCTCAGTGTCACTTTGGACATAAAAAGTGGTCACAGTGCTCTCCGTCAGCGCATTCCGAAAAAAAGCTACCGAATGGAATATTCTTTGAGATTGCCAGGGATTCATTTACACTAGAAACTCTAAACAAGCCAGAAATCGATATCTACTATTAAGGATAAAAGAAATCTGGGCGCTATCCGACCATGGTGGGTGTAGTACCTTGTAGGCTTGGATATTTTCAATATTCAGCTTACTCTAGGATGGAATTCTTGCTTTCCCATGGAGACCCACTCCCACCACTCCCACACTAGAATTCTGCTAATATAGCGAGCTCTGGTATGAAAGAAACAAGAAAAATTCATCGTCATAAGGGTGCACCCACCTAGTCGGATAGCGCCAAAATCTGAAGCGTCTGTGCGTGCATCCGTCCGTCACAATGGCAAATTGGCAGGAAGTTGTTTCCAATTCGATTTTCATTATTGATCGCTTATGAGGGTTAACATTTAAAGTGGGCATGAGCGAAAGGGGACAAGAAGGTGGACTTCTTAGAAGACGTCATTTGATGTCGGTAGGAGTAGTATTTTAAAACAAAGGAGGCATCGGCGTTCAACAATCCCTTATCCAACTCTTCGATGTCACTTTGAACTTAGAAAAAAGTGGTCATAGTGCTCTCTGCCAACAGTTCCCGAAAAGCTACCGAATGGTATCTTCTCTGAATCTGCTGGAAGACTAGAAACGCTAAAGAACCCAAAAATCAGTCGCTGCTGTTAAAGAGATAAAAAATCTGAAACGTCTGTGTGTGCATCCGCCCGTCACAGAGCGGAGGAAGCGCTTTCCACTTTTGCCATTATTGATCGCTGTTCAGGATTAACCTTTAAAAGTAAACAAAATGGCTAATGAAAAGCCTCTCCAACAAGTAGTATGACCACTGAACTAGTGAGAATGATCTCATTTCAGCTGACCATTACCGATCGATTTCATCGATTTTTGCCAGAGTTAGTCGTTTCAACCGTAGGCGATATGAATGTGATGGTTGATGTGGAAAGCTCACAAAAAGTAAACACTGCCCATTTCTTGATCATTATCGAACGATTTCATCGACTTTTGTTCGATACTGACCATTATCGGTCGATTCCGATGAATTTCGCCCGATGACCGTTTGGAATGAGAACTGCACAAATATATTGGCCGGTGAATAGAGTTCACAAAATGTAGACAATATCGATCACCAACCACCACCGATCGATTGTGGTTCGGTTCTTATCAGGAGTGCTTTTGGAACTGACCGTTTCAAGTGAGAGGGTAGATAGTATCGATCGTCTGACAGTTATTCAACGGTTTTATTGATTGTTTCCGTGGATGACTATTTGAGCTGTGAATCGCGTGAGTACGTACATCGGTGGAAAGATTTCAAAAATTCAAAAAAACATCGATTCGTACAAAATGATGGGACGATGCTGAAGCCAGTATCCGGGCCTGTCGTTAGCTGACTATCGTTTGTAGACAACTTTGCAATGTACGGTATGTTGTGTTACGTTTTTTCTGCGTTCAATATGTCCAAAAACGAGATTTCAACGTGCTTTCTTGGTTCCTTGGTCCTGTTCTAGCAACAATTGGTTTCAAGAATACCCACTTAACTTCTACTTTGCGAAAAATATGGAATCTGGGGGGAAAAAATCAGATCCCAAAAATTAGAGCCTGTACGGCTACCTGACCAGACCACTCTTTGCACCACACTTTTTCAAATGTCAATGCCCTGGTGAAATCGGAAGCGACGGCTTCTAACGTTCGATTCGTTCAATGGCTTCCAGACTTCCGTCCTTTTCATTTATTTAAATGACAGTTTCGTTTATTTTCATTCACAAATGCCATGGATGACTTCGTTTCTGACGCAATGCCGCTTCGATTATCGTTGAAGGACAGCATCCGGCATTCTCCTCAGTTCTTCTGTATTCTCTGCTTTTCCTATTGTTCTCGTAATGGAATGTCTATTCCGTTCTGATTTTTTTTTCTTTCTTGGCCAAACGTCTTAAAATACTTCTTCCTATTTTATTCAACTTATATTAGCTAAGTAGTAGATAGTTTCGTCACCCGGACAAGGCACCTTACGATATTCAAAAAGGAAATTTGGCCCCTTTTCATGATTTTTCTCTCAATCATATGATCACCTACCTATTTTGAGCTTTATTTGGATCTATCCTAGTCGGAGGGAGGGGTTCACAAAATTAAAAATTATGTGACAAATTGACTTGAGACTTATCAAGTGGGTCCTAGAGAACCCTAAAAGAAACAAAAAACGAACGACCAAACAACAACAACAACAATCGCCGCGGTTTACAACCGTCTCTGCGGGCAAAGAACGACACAATGGAGGCATGCCGCATGCTTACCACCGCCTGACATGCTATAACAAGGATCTAACATGGTGAGAAGGGCACAGAACTTTGCCTGCTTACAACCGTGGCGAAGGCAAATGTAGCTTTTTCGTTTCTTATCCTCGTGAATTTTTCTAGTTCAGGTTCTACCTTGTTCTGTAGGAGCCGCTCGGTAAGTCTCAAGTCAATTTGTTACATAATTTTTAATTCTGTGAACCCCACTCCGACTAGGATAGATCCCTTTATTTATTTATTTTTATTTTACTACCATACTATTAAGATTATTATCGTATGACAAAAAACATGAGATAATGTGGACCGTATCTATGAGTTGTTTTCGAGAAAAATAGTTGAAAAGTCCTTTTTATCAAACCGGTAAACAAAACTACAATAAAGTAAATAAATACATTAAATGCATTGAATACATATTATTTTTTCTAAAGTAAATGCTCTAAACAAGTAAGAGTACAGCAAACACGCAAAGTAAATAAATAATATCGAATAAATACTATTTGTTTAATAAGGCAAGTAACAGTAAATACATATTTTCACGGCGTTGAAGCTAGTAAATACGAGTGCAGCAGATACAGCGAAGTAAATAAATAATATTAAAAATCATTATTTAACTAAAAAGGTAAATACCAGTAAATGAATTTTTCACTACGTAGGGACTACATAAGGATAAAGGATAAAGGACGGCGTTAGTGAATCCCTTTTGGGATTCGCATTCTACTTCTACGGGATGTCATGGAGGAAGAATTTCAATACGGATTGGGGCCATACAATGACTTGGACAGCCGATGAACAAGTTGACGCTTTGTCTTTCCCAGACAAGTCTGGTACCAATTCACCGACCCAGGAGGGATCGAGGGCTTGGTTGGCCTGGGCGGGAAATCCAAACCAGAAACCTGGTATCGGGTGCAGGCGACAGTCGGCGTCGCCTCCGACTGTTACACGCGCCCAGAGACTACATATGCACGAGTAGTAGACCGGTTCGGTCGATTCGGTCTACATACCCAATGAAGCGGTAGCTTTACCTAGACTATTTGATCAACTTTGTCTATATGTAACCTATTTTGGAACTAGTCGGTAATATTGCCTAGATGGGGAGGAGGGAACGCATTAAACCAATCAGATGGCATCGAATGGGCGTGAAACTCGGCCGTACATAGTTCGTTAGTTCAGGAGCAAATCGATCAGATTTCTGCTGTGATTAGCAGGCGCTTTACCACCGTCCCATGTAGGCCATATTAACGACTTGTGTCCCTATTTTTATTTATTTCAGGATTTGTCCTAGTCGGAGGCGAATATTGCTTTCTGGTTGTTCAACAATGGCAGCCGAATTAAAAATAGGCTATACTACAAAGATAGCACGCTAAACTGCATTATTAGTGAACATTGTTTCGCAATTTCCTACCCGGGAAGCGCCACCATACGTGTATACCCTCGCCCCACCCCTCCCTACTAGAATAGATCTTTATTTTAGCTTAACCCTTTAACTTTAACTGAAGTTGTTATTTCTTGAATCGGCGAAATTTCTCTTCGACTGCTTTTGAAAACCCATATCGGATTATTCTCCACTAGAAACTGTACTCCATGGTAAGGAAAACCGTTCGTAATTCAGCGCTCAAGTGCAAAATTGATTAGACTTCTGAACGGGTCCGGCGATCATGTGAACCCCTCTCCAAAGTAATCAGAGTCACCATGAGAAAAACTTCAAGAGAGGCGTGCAACTGCAATCTGTCGCACCCTCTACTTCCGTTCGGGCGACATTTGAATGATGGCGCGACATTTGCATTAACTTCTAGGGACCAGAAAGACCGACTGATAAGGAGGAGACGACCTGAAGGATTGGTGACGTGTCGCTCACTGTACACAACACGAAATGGAGCGTCAAACAGATCCTCTTGACAGAGACTATGTATATTTTAAACAGTTGGTGATAAATAAATGAAAATAATTTAGCATTGAAACTGAACTACCTACAACTATCGGGTCTATTCTTGCCGGGACAAGTCTGCAGTTTTCAATCTCTCCATTTCTTGAATTTGCCCCAGAGGTTCAGCTATTGCAAAGGGATACGATGGCACAACTGCGAGCTCAGAGAATGTGCGGTCGTGTCGTCGGAGTCTCGACGCAACTGTCAGGCTGCCCCTGCCAATTAGGAAAGATTTAAACCATCCCTCTGCTGCCTGAAGAGGCGCTCTAGCACAGCCGTAGGGGGCGACAGTTTTAGCATGCGCCTGGAATTGATAATCTTAGTTCGAGGCCCGCCACAGAAAGCCAGCTCTGGGAAAGATATGTACTCCGCCTACTTGACCATCTATTCATGCTATGTACGCGTACAAATTCCCTCCGCAATATCCCGTGGAACTAGAATACGTGGCGCATCCCAAGAAAGTATTGATTTACGCTCTCCTTTATCCCTTATCCTACTATATGTAAAAGATTTCATTCACATGTGTACGGCACTGTATAGACCCGTATATGTGTAAAATCCCTTAAAATGGTTCACACTTTGCGAATGATTTTGCTCAGACAGCACTTTTTACCCTTGAATCCAATTACTATATTTTATTGATCGAGCAATACCAGTCGAAATTATTGATTTTCCTACTGCTAATCAATTAAGATGGCAATTGAATGGACTCTATGACTCACTGTCACCGATGAGATGGAATATTGAAAAATAAATTTTTCACCAGAAGCTTTAGATCACATATGTCATGTTGTCGAAACCAACCAGCATTATCGATTTTGTTCGAAATCAATATTCCAATATATGGAAACATGAAAAAAATCCCTGCTAGTTAACAAAATCGATCCACTGGCATCGAACTTCATTGAAGCCAGTCCAGCTAATAGCCAGTCAACCTGGCTATTAGCTGGATTTGAATAACAGGAGACATTATCTATTGTGAGCGAGCAAAAATTCTGTCATCTTCAGGTTTTCTGCGATGTGGCTAACCGACTCGGAGGACAAAGAAATTATCGATTCTTTGGCGACAACTTACCCGACGGGACTTCGTGCGGATACGATCGTTACTGCCTCGACGGCGAGTGCTTGGTACGTCAATCATGACCCATTGCTTCTATCGATTAGTTGCGTACTACTTCGGTAGATCACACGGTATAGTGTATCTAATTTTATGACTGCTTTTGAAAAAGTCCGGAGAGTTTAAGTAGCTGTACCTATTCATGGTACGATCAAGACTGCATAAATACACATAAAAACAGTCCATTTAGTGGAAGTTGATAAAAGTTGCAGTCGGTCAAGTTTTACTTTGAACTTGAATTGAAAACGAAAACCAATTCAAACTATTACAACTACTCAAGGGAAAGTGTACACAAATGTGACAGCAGTCCAAAGCCAGAGCGATGGTCGTTGATCTTGAGTCACAACGATTAAGCAGTATCGATTGACCGAACGATATCGATCGACGTTATCGATCTTTCCGACGTTTACCGCTCGAGATGGCAATTGCTTAAATGCCATGAGCGTTGGAGGGACTTTAAAACGAGTAGGCAGTGTAGTTGTGCTCGAATGACCTATTCGAACAGTTATTCAGATGATTTTCGTTCGAATTTGAATATTCGAAATAAAGATCGCGTATTTCGAATATGTTTGAATTGGAATATTCAAAAAATCGAGTTTTTCTAATGCATTCGAACTTCCACATTTTAGCAAACTGCAGTTTTCGAATCTATTGAAAATCGAATATTCGAAATTTGTGAGCATTCGAATCTATTCGAATATTCGAAAGAATTTCGAGAGCACAACTATGCATAGTATGCAGTATCGATCAGCCGGTCAAAACTGATTGACATTTTTGGTTGCTGCTCAACGCCCATTGCTTGATATCGATTCCTTTGGTCGACAGTGGACGGGATGTGGTGGAGGTCAAGTGAATTTGATACATAGTGGCCCATTTTTGGAAGAAATAACTAAAATCAATAAATTGATTTACGTTAGGTAACACCTAACGATTTCTTGGGCGTGCACTTAGCTAGGTCAGCCCGGCCGGTAGGACTGCTGAATGCGTCATAGAGCTTCAGTAACCAGTCTCGTTAGATCTTTTTCGCTCTTCACTGGAAGCACGCCGTCATAATGGTTTACCATCGGTAAATGCAAATTAGTTCAGATTTCCATTAGGAATTTCTTTTCGACCCAGCACCTGAATCGCCTATTTGAATGTGCTCGTTGTCGAATGCGGAAAAAAGCGCTGTCTGAACAGCACTGCAGCGCTGGGTGTGGTTGGGATGTAGAAGAGGTGTAAAGTCGTCTCTGTCAGACGGGAACCGAAACGAATCTCGACGGTTTTCAGCGCTTTCAATTAGACTGAATTTCATTGTGGTGAACATGCAAGAAGGCGCAACCTCCTAAGGACAATGTTTCAGGCTCTTTCTTGTTCGAACAATGCGCTGATCGGACGCGATTTGTCTTGTCCGTCCGAAGTCTGTCCATCGGACGGCGCGTCGTCGTGGAAGGGCGAGTGGGGACAATGGAGTCTCTGGACACAGTGCACCGTCAGCTGCGGTGGTGGCTACAGAAAACGGTGAGTTGGAGGGGGTTCACATGGTCAAAATAGGCACATCTGAAGCTAGCTAGCTTTCAGGTCGCGCTCATGTTCGGTGAAGGGACGTTGCGACGGCGCCGAGACCGAGACCGAGCAGTGCTCCAGCAACGCGTGTCCGGCGTTGAGCACCACCGGCGGCTCGCACTGGACCACGTGGACCGAGTGGAATCACTGCTCCGTGTCGTGCGGGCGTGGATCTCAGGCTCGGTACCGGAAATGCGTCACTGCTCAGCACTCGCTGGCATTCGACTGCCCTGGTGAGCCGAACAATCCGCATGACGACGTCCGACGAACGCTTCATAAAGGTGCTCACTAACATTCTAACAACGCTCTGAGATGCTAAATAATTTCTGTTTTTATTGCTAACTCGATCACTCACATTGCACTGCATCAGCACGACGACTAATCCTGATGACTAACATTTACACCAGAATCATCTCGTGGGAGACTGATCTAATCCCTCTAATAGATCTGGCATTTTTTGTGCGAAATGTAGAGGAAACGCGACGCAGAACTCTGACAAATGCGAGTAAAACACCTTTGCAGCGTTCAGAATATGTAAGAGAAAACTATGATACGCTCTAAACTGATTTTGGCGCAGTTGGCAGAAGACCTGATCTGTAATGGTGGCACCATAAATCAATAATCGATTCGTTCCCACCTCAGATCGTTAGAGCTTCAGAGTCATCCATCAGAGGTTAAAGACATGTATGGAGGGGTAACTCACTGAATTCTCCATCCGTTTGCCATCGCAACTCATTCTGTGAGGTGTGTCAGCCAAGTACTCACTCAAAGACATGCGTCGACGGTATCCGTAGAAGCTGAACGCATGGCGCACCCTAGCGCTTGCATTGATCAGCGCAGATATTCTTTTTTATGTTTCCAGAATATTGCATTAAAATGACTATGCCAACATCCAAACTGTGTATAGCAAGGCTAGTCCGTCAACAGTTCAGTCTCTCCGTATCCCAGTCCGCGCAAAATTAATATCCGTCATGGAGATTCATATTTCTTTATTCATGGCGCGATTACATGGGAGACCCGGGTAAAGCAAAGTAAATGTTAGTCATCTACCCCCGTCGACTTGCAGCTGGCTCGAGAGGAATGGATACTACCGAGATAACCCCTGTACTAAGGAAATTCTGACCTAAATTTGGGCCAAAATTTGAAAACTTACACAAATTCGGTTTAAATTGAGAGCTACAATATGACCAGTGCTAGTTGCATAGGATATGTACGTACCCCGACCTCTCGTCCTTGTACTACTAGGCGACCGATTTTTGCTATTTTTGAAGTGCTAATCATCCTAGGTTCAGCTATCTTTTTCCATACAATAACATGCTTCATACGATCGCAGAAAATTGCCTTAAATGCCGAGCTTTTCAGAACCATTTGAAATTTTTTAAAAACGCAATATCGTGACTGTGAAAATATTCTACTTTCCAATATCTATTCCTTATATTAGGCTTTCGCAAAATTAATCACCGAAACGGCCCGCTTACTTCAAACTGTTATAACTCATCTTAAACACACCTTATTAAAAAGGATAAAGGACGGCGTTACTCAATCCCTTCTGGGATGCGCCAGCGCATTCTACTTCTACGGGATGTCGTGGAGGCGACATGAATGCGTATTTGGCCATATAATGACTTGCGGTGGCCAGCCGATGAACAAGTCAGCGCTCTATCCTTCCCAGACAAGTCTGGTACCAATTCACCGACCCCGGAGGGATGGAAGGCTTGGTTGCCCTGGGCGGGAAATCCGAACCAGGAACCTGGTACCGGGTGCACGCGACAGTCGCGCCTCCTCCGACTGCGCCACACGCGCCCACACCTTATTAATCGAAGTAAAAACCACCAGAATCTATACATTTTTGTCAGCGAACTGCTAATGGAGCTAATCCTTTACAGTGAAAACTGAGATCACATGAATTAACGAAATTAAGGAGGACACGCTCAACATCGGCCAAATTAGTGAATTCTTTTTAATTTCGATTTTACGGAGCCCTGCAAAAGATCGGCTAGAAAAATTAGAGCGACATGCTCATATGTATTTCGAAAGAGCAGGAAAAAACCTACCGAACGGTATGCGTGGCTTTCCTTGAGACGGAATCATTTACAGTAAAAAAAACCTTTTTTATTTATATACTCCTCGAAACGGAGATTAATTTGACGACAGCCTGGCACTTTAAACGGAGTTTACTATATCACTCTCCACTGGCATCCATCGTTAGCCAAGTCATTATCGAGTCCAAGGTTCATTCATTTTTGTCTGTCCGTTCTCTAAGAAGTGTTCTAGTCACAAGACCAAATACTAATGTGTTTCTCCTTCTTTGGTCAACTGAAGAAAGACAGGTCAAGAAATGCAACAAGTGTCATTGCTCATTCTTCTTCTATCTAATACGTTCTGGAGATGGGCAAAAATTCTGTTAAACTCTCCGCGTCATGCACGTGCCTTTCATAGTTGACGCTCTATAGGCTGTAGGGTCTATAGGGTTCAACGGCAATTCGAATTTCTCATAACGATGTTCTGTTGCGATCAAAAGTCTAACGCCAGGCAGGGCTCGAACCCCCACCTCCTGCTGACCCAGCGGGAATGCTCCACGCCATTACACCACCGGTGTTACAATACGAAGTGTTTCGTCTCCCAGAAATCTTTAGTAGAAGAGCCCTGCTCGGGCATTGGAGACTGTCTGTCGCTCGGTAGGACATGCAAAATCAACACCCCTTAGAATAGCAGAAAAATTGGAACGAACGATGAAGTATAATCATCCATTTACGGGATCACCTGTATCACCTGTTGTCCCGCGTATCATCGAGTTGTTCTAGCGGGCTCCAGCAGCGTTCCCATTCGTCCCTGTCGCGTGCCAGAGTGCTCCAATGGATCCTCTTCGCTCGAGGGACATGAAGAGCGTCATATTGTTCGTTCAGGGCTTTCACGAAGAAGTCCGACCAATGCGTTTGTGGGAATCCTGATGACCCTTGACATATTCCACTTCCACAGGATATGGTGGAGATTATCTAAATGTACAGCTGACCTCGCGATGACATGCGGTGTACATCGTATAGGCAACGCAACGTATAAACCTTTCCGAAAATGCTCCGTTTTATTTGAACCTTCCTCTAAGGATTCTTTTTGATCTCTGTTTGCGTTGGTCAGCTTGAGCGGGACCTAATCATGGTGCATTTAGGCGGGCACGCGACAGCCAGCGCCTCCTTCAACTGCGCTCTGCCCGTCGTATCCTTTCACCTTCATAGTATAATATCCAGTAAGGATAATAGACAAAGGTTGACGTTAATCAAATACCTCTGGGATGTGCCGTTCTTCTTCTTCTGGATATCTTGGAGTGTTTGGAACGTGCAATGAATTGCAGTATCCACCCGATGGAGATGTCAGCGCTTTGACTTCCCAAGAAAGTCTGGTACCAATTCCTCGACCCCCAGTGGACAGAATGCTTCGTTGGCCTGGGCAGGAAATCCGAACCAAGAACCTGGTGTCAGAAGCACGCTACAGCGGGCACCTCCCCCTACTACGCCACAAGAGCCCCAAGTCTATGGTACTAGTAAATAAGTAGGTGAAGAGAGATTTCTTGAGGGAACTCCAACACCTCAGGAACTAGCCACAGGATAAGGATAAAGGACGGCGTTACTCAATCTCTTTTGCAATGCGCCATGCATTCTACTTCTACGGGAGTCGTGGAGGCTTAGAATGCGTATTCGGTCATACAATGACTTGCGGTGGCCAGCCGATGAGCAACTCTGGCACCAATTACCTACCCCGGATGGGATGGAAGACTTAGTTGGTCTGGACGAGAAATCCGAACCAAGAACCTGGTCATCTGGTGCACGCTACAGCAGGCATCTTCTCCAACTGCGCTACACGACTGCTTACTGATTATAATGCTCGATGATCATCAAAGCCAGTGAATATTTACTCAGGATATATTACTATTAAAAATTAAATTTAGGTACTCTTTTAACACTGCATACCAGAACGTTGCTTTTTAGAAATACTGTAGCCATAGTCTACTTTAGAGAATTGTGAATAGAAGCGTCGTGAAGATTTTCCGTCGGCCTTATGACCTTACTAAGAGGGATCTCAAAAAAGGCAATATAAAATAGTCAACATCGTCGTCAAAGGGCCTTGGGCCCTTTGACGATGTTGACTATTTTATATTGCCTTTTTTGAGATCCCTCTTAATCTGAGGAGGCACTTGTTGAAAAGCGACGTGAACAGAACAGTGTTTTCTTTTAATTTTTTTTCGCCGTAGTGGAATGGACAAAGAGAAGTGATTCCTTTCACCCCTCCCCCTCTTAGGCTAGATCGTTTTGGACAACCCCTAACAAGACTCCTGAGCTCCCTGCAAGCAGAGCTTTTAGTGGATCTTCCATTGTTTTGCTTTTACTGCTCTCACCTTGCTCTTTAAAACGTTGAATTCTCTCTTAAGTCACTCTTAAACAATAGCTGGTACACCTTACCTGGATCAGGCAACACAGTAATGGGCCTGTTAGAATTAATTAAGTTTTTCATTTTATTTAAGTTTTGTCTCTTCAATTAGAAAGGAAGAAATCCATTGCGATTGTACGTTTTTGAGAGCTAGAGAGACCAAGTAGATAAGTAAAATTCTTCAACGTCTATTAGTTGGAGCTAGTGCAGTGTACCAGATTCCAAAATCTTGGTTCCGATTGTTCGCCCATATCAACCAAGCCATTCATTCTTTGGGGGTCAGTGAATTGGGACTATACATTGGTTTCGAACGAATCATTTTTGGTTATCCGATTCGATATCCCGATTTGAATCATCTGAAAATCCTAGGCTTGCGAAATTACCGCTATCCGAATCACCTAAAAACTGGGGTCCTCGTTAATAGCGTTATCCGATTCACTCAATTATCCGAAATTTTTCGACCATATGGCGATGAGGCTGAGCAGCGCAATTCATTAAATATGTAGGCTGAACACGCATTCAAAATGGCCTCCTCGATATCCCGCAGAAGTAGAATGCGTGGCACACCCCCAAAGGCGTTGATTGCCAAAATTTGTTCTGTTTATCCTTTATGACTCGACAGACAATTGCTCCTTGGTCTTCTTTTTTCTTATATACTCTGGTACAAAAATGTTTGTTCCGGGCAAAACCTTTGTACCGATCGGAACTCGAACCCTCACACTCTGCTTTCCGAGCAGGATGCTACCCTGTTATACCACTGAGGCTGTTTGATCGAATGCAAAACAAAAACAATAAAAAACACAAAACATGTGCAGGTGCATGTAGCGGCGGAGTGGCGTTCTACCCCCGGCCTTTAAACAGAGGCGTGGCGAATGTCTGCGTCTCCACTATCTCGTAAGGCAGCCACTGAACTCTCGAGCAAGCCCAGGGGGTTGGGGGTGGACGGGCCAGGGGGACGAGGAGGTAGAACGCTCGACTCCCGCATGTAGCGAATGTGGGCAGCATTGAAACGTGAGAACGAGCTAGAGAATCAGTTCGCATCGAACAGAAGTACCATTCAAAGGAAAAGTGTACGGTCTGAATTACGATTGGCTGGCATGTGTTCGGTCGGTGCCCTGATTGGTAATGATTGACCAGGGTGTTCCCAATTCCAAATGCTGCCCAAATAAACCAATGTACAATCTGTTTCGTTGTTGTTACTTTTTTTGAGATCGGATGACCCTGTCCATCTTCTATCTAGGTCTAAGTGTGCTCCTGTTGTTCTGCCTGAGGTGGCACAATTTGTCAAAATCAACCAAACGCCGCTCTGCTTCAGATACGAACATCGAAGTTCGCGCGTGCGACGGTGGGCCTTGCAACGGAGTCGGTGTGTGGATATCGTGGTCCGAATGGAGTACCTGCTCGACGTCGTGCGGACCGGGAACGATGACTCGTCAGCGTGGATGCCACAGGGTTTGTCTCTTGGGTTATGTACGCAGTGCCTTCAAACCGTTGTTCGACTTCAGGAGCCGTGCGACGGATCAGCTCATGAACGCCGCTCCTGCAATCTCGCCGTGTGCGCCTCGCCACCGGGACAGTGGAGCTCGTGGAACGAGTGGTCAGACTGCAGTCGGCTGTGTGGACGCGGAATCCGATCCAGAAGCAGGTCTGTTCTCGGCGACTTATTCATTTGTTGTGGCTGGAAGACGCGTCAGTGATAGCGATAACATTACAGCTATGCAACCACTGGCCATTAATGATCTGCTGTTTAAACTGTGCCACTTTCCGTCGCAGACAGGGCGGATCTTATCAAGTTTGCAGACGTTCCGAGAAGGTCGTGGTAGAGGTTGGAAGAGCGAGAGGCTCTTAACATTCAACGGTAGTGAAGAGAGGGGATCTGAGCTTCAGAAGCATATTTGGATCTATCGTGGTAAGAATTCAGAAGGAGGACAGGCCGGTCATCGATTTCTCGACACCTAGCCCGGCGGTGACCGATTTATTAAATGAACGGCCCAGTCGAGTGGTCAAGGCGGGAACGGCCAACAGATGCTCGCTCCCCCCCCCCCTTGCCCAGGTGGGCAAGAAGTACGGCTGAGGAGAAGTTGGGGCTTCGATACTTGCCGGGAGGGGGGGGTAGGCACAAATTAAAGCCTATTTAACAAATTGGCTTGAGATTCACTGAACGGCTTCTAAACGACAAAATAGGACCTGAACCATTTAACATTTAACATTTAACATTTATTACATGAGGCATCTCATGTGGTAGCAAATAACACAACAAACACTAAAAATGAACAAATTGGTAACTTGAACAATGCCACTTATGAACGAATAAAACGCTGGAATAGCAACTAAGAAGCACCAAGCACTACGGAACCAAATACTTGTCCATCGTGTACTTGAAAGACATCATTTCGCTCGGAAGTTTTCTTTTCCTGCTGAGTCGGATATAGTCAGACCCAGCTCTAATTGTAAAGAAATGCTGCCGAAGATCACGCCTTGCACGCGGAAGCACTAACGACGAAGCTTCACTTCTAGAAAATGATGTTCTGTGGGTACAGAACTGATCCAGATGTAGACCAGTGAAACCTTAAAGAATCTTATGGAATAAAATCAGGTCAAATTTCCTTCTTCTGTGCGAAAGGGTGCGAAGTTTGAAATTAGCATTCCTCTCAGAACTAGACGGAATGCTGTCATATATGTATGAAGCCAAGGCACCTAACCATGAGTTCCCGCGTGAAGCTGTTCTGGACCTTCTCAAGGAGGGCTATAAGCTTAGTCATTTGCGGATTAAAAACCGGTGTCCCGTATTCCAGGATAGGTCTAATATACGTTTTGTAGGCTCGAATTAGTAGTGCCGTATCTTTAGTGCTGAGGACTCAGAACAGCTTCTACATTAAGGAAGTCGCCTTGCGAGCAATATTTTCACAGTGAGAAAAAACCGACAAAGTTCACCAAAAAAACATTCCTTTTCGCCGCGGTTGTAAATAGACAAATTTATGTGCAGCCCTCCCCCCTCCCTATGATAGATCCGGTCTGCGAGACGTCTTTACAACCACGACGATTTGTTTGTCAATTTTTTTGTCCAATTTTGTCCTCAACAAGCCGCTCAGTGAGTCTCAAGCCAATTGATTACATAATTTTTAGTTATGTGCCTTCCCTCCCGGCTAGGATAGATCTTCAGTAAACTTTAAAATATCTGTGGATACCTTTATCAGTTCATGTCGCGAAGATGGGCAGCATTGGGAGATGGTGGCGCGCTAGCCAATCATAACCAATCAGAGCAGCGGACGAACAGACGCCAGCCGATCAGAGCAGTGGCAGTACGGGCCCTCTCTGAATGGTACGCCAGTGTGATGCGATTTGATTCGCTGGCGTGCTTCCACCTCCCAATGCTGCCCATCTCCGCGACATGTACCCCTTTTATCTTGCGAAGTAGTAGTCGGTACACTAGCCTCACTTCCCTCGCGAAGCGTATCTACCTGCAAGACATACCGCTAGGTGTGCTGCAGCAATTGTATGAATATCTAGGCTTGCTGGGCTCTAAATAAAATACTTTTTGTATTTTACGTTGGATAGCATCAGCATAGAAAAAATGTGTGAGATTGCAACCACTCCTGTTTCAGCAGTGTAATTCAGCGGCACGTATGTTCGCCGTGGTGGTGCACTTTAAACGTCAACGTGTCAAAGCCATCGTGCCTTCCTCCCATGGTGATGATCGCCGTGATGTGTGCTAATTCCAGGAGCTGTATTGGATCCGGATGCTTCGGAGCCGGCAGCGATCAGTCGTTCTGCAACGAGCATCCGTGTGAGGCGCGAGCCGGCGAGTGGGCGACCTGGTCGTCGTGGAGTCCGTGTTCGGCGACGTGTGGCGCCGGCGTGAAACGCCGTACGCGCTACTGTCGGTCCGGAAGCTGTCCCGGCAACTACAAGGAGTCGGCCATCTGCAATGATCGCGAATGCGAGAGCCGCAACGCCGCGTGGGGAGGTTCGTGTCTCCGCATATTGCACTGTTTATCGCCTGTTCCGGAAGTGTCTTTTTCACGTTTCCGTTTGTGACTTCGTCTGAAAAAAGTCACTTCGAGTGAATTCTACAAATGACGACCGGAGACCTTTAAACGTTACGAGACCTCGTTTCGCCTCCTCTGATGGAGAGTGACGTAACACTCTTTGGGCAGGGTTAATTAGGAATTTCCTCGCAGAGCACGTTTCAGCAAAAAGATTTCCGGCAAACACAAAGTGCAAGAAGGAGGTATGGGAAAACTCACGTGTGTGTATGCATTATAGCTCGGACGTAGGAAAAAACTCGGTTCTGTCCCAATCGGGAGGTCACAACCGTAAAATGCCATTTGCGTATGTTATTCCATGCCAAACAACCACATCCACTGAATTTAAACAAAAGCCCTCGCATAACGGTACAACACATGAAGCTTTCGTAGCGACAACAGAATGGGGATTCAAATCATGATGTGCACCCCCCCCCCCACCATAGATTCAACCGATTCACTGTTTTCTCTGAGAAACAGGTGCAGTAGGAAAACAGTAAGCGCTTCCGGAACTCACAACTTTTTTCTCGATCTTTATGCCTTTCTCGTTTGTCATTCATTTTGTAGACCAAGTGTGCATTCCGATTGCTTCTAAGACGTCCTGTTGGAGTAGAATGCGCGGCGCATCCCAAAAAGGAATTGATTATCAGCGTTTTTAATTATTCTTCATCCTTTATTTTTACAGTTACGTTATGCATTGCTCTAAAATTCATCAGTAGCCATCCTTCTAGGTCCAAGTAGATTCATTCATTTCTAGAGAGATTCGGCAGTATGGTGCGTATGACTGAATAGAGTTTCTACTATAAAGAAGCTCTGTGAAGTGCTTTTCAGTTACCATTAATTACGGTGTAGTGAAGCGCTTTCGACCGGCCACTAATAATGCGTGGACGGACCAGCAGATGGAACTGTTCACCAGTGTATGGTAGAATCATTAATACATCTCCCGAAAACGTTCCGCGGAGGTGCGAGAACGCGCCGTTGTTTCTACTACCTTCCCCCTCCGGAGCCAATCAGACATCGGCTCAGCCAGGCACACACAGGGTACATGATTGGCTGCGGCGAATACGGTAGAAGCAACAACGCGTTCCCGCACCCCGCGTTGGGCCTTTGCAACATCTACCAAAATATTTCTAATAAGTAACAAAACCTAAAAACATAAAAAATAAATTATAAATAAAATAGTAAACACTAAACAGTAAAAATAAAATAATAAATAATAAACAATAATAAATAAAGCAAAATAATCCATGACACCCTATATATGACCACTTTAGGTTCAAGTTTGAAATGTAACTGTAGTAGGTGTCACAGAACGTAATTAAGTTGGCTTTGAAGGGATTCTATGCTAAGAGAGGAATTATTAAGTTTTGTGAGGCGGAACTTTTCATCATCTCTTGAAAAATCTTTAAAAACTCATAGTCATCATAATCAACTGATCGAGAGAAGAGAAGCTGTTCGTTGCAGGCTGGGGATACTGGTCGACGTGCAGCGAGACGTGTGGCGAAGGAATTCGGAAGAGGGTCAGGAAGTGCTACGGTAGCGGTCAGTGCGGCGGTAACGAGTATGAGAAACAGCCGTGCTTCACACGTGCTTGCGATCGCGTCTAGACGTCGTCACGCAGTCAGTCAGTCAGCACCTCCAGCGGTGGTCGTCTTCAGACTGCCTTCGTAGCAGCCAGCCATATCCTCACATTTACACTCCTACACATCTCTCTACACCTTCACGTTACTTATGCACACTATAGGTCGATTCTATGTGTCATGACATGGTGCCGTGCGTTCTCTCACACAGGCGCGAAGTGTTTCTCATCTCAGCTGCGTCACTGGTAAGACATTCGTCGTCGTTGTCGTCGTCGTCGTCGTCGTCATCATCATCATCATCATCATCATCATCATTCCTATAGCGAGGAGGGAAACCACAGATTCTCTTCCGTATTCTCTCGATCAGAACGTAGGACATCTGATCTCGTCGCTCATCGTTTCTTCCTCTTCCTCCCGACTTACCGCCACCATCACCACCGTCATCATCAGCAGCAGTTCAGCTCCGTTCCGCTCCGTTTCACGTAATTGTGTTACAAACCGATTAAGTCATCATTCACATAGTCATCAATTTCATTGACACGTACACATATATGTATTTATTCTTCGCCTTTTTTCCTGCCTATTTTCTTATTTTGTATATACTGATATATCTTTCAGTGCATGTATTTCTGTAGGAAACATTTTTCTCTTCTTGACGCGAGAGCGTGCTCCTCGTGTGTACCCTTCTTTTCTGGAATATCTCATACGGTTACCAATATCACTTCTGTCTGTGTGTCCTACAGATCCGGTTTATATATTTCAATACATTGTTCCTTGATTTCGATTTCATCCTCGTCTTCTTCTTCTTCTATGTGTCGACGACTGATAGTCGCACTTGCGGGTTCGTTGAACTAGGGTTGTCTGTTGACAACATCATTTGACTAGAATAAAGGATTCCTTCCAAGGCTGAACACTCTATTGTGGCCCTTATGAATATCTAATCGCTCATTTTTCATCCATTTTTTCTCTAGTGCATTCGCCACTACACCTGTGTGTAATAGTAGCCTTCCGGTCAACAGCGACATAGTGCCTGAAATTTTGTTCGGTTTCAGAAAAAAATATATACATATTTATGTGAAATAGGAATAAATGTGAATAAGTATGAATCTATTGATCTGCTACATAGTTTTCGACACCATGTTCGAAAGAGTTTCCAGAAAAATGCCTTCTGTTGAATACAGCCGTCGAGAGCGAGCGTGAGAGATTCCACTAGCCTTCTCTGCACCTCTCGCTCCAGCTCAGTCTCTACGTGCTCCCACATGCCCGGCTTGCCGCCGGATAAGTATTCCGCCACCTGGGCAATTTTTTCAAAATTATTTCTCTCGTTCCATACATACAATAATTAATGAACATATGCCCCATTATTATCTACAACATACATATTGCCATTTGTCAGGTAATTTGTAGATCCCACTTCTATAGAATGCCTGGGGTTTTGACGAAAGAAGGAACTCAGCGAGGCACTTTTCAAGTTGCTCCCTGTCGTCAAATTGTTTCTCCTGCAAATGATTCGACAACGAATGAAACAGATGTTAGTCCGTTGGAGCGAGGTTCGGTGAATACTATGTGGTGGCCAGAACATGCCATTCGAAACAATGGAGCTTTTTCTAAGTCTCCCTTGTAACGTGTGGGCAGACGTGTGTCGTGAAGAAAGAGGTTCTTCTATTGTTTCCCAAAGAAGAATAGCTGCTTCAACGGTGTTTGCAGGTAGCAGCTCCCAGAGAGTGACTCCTTGGAGTTCCTGTCTTGGCGTAGAATGTCCTGCCTCGCGCGACTTAGCCACTCACGCTTTTGGGTGTGGTTCACGTAGACTACCCACTTCTCGTTGCCAGTGACCAGGTTCTCGAGCCAAGAAAAATTTCCAAGAAATATTAAAGTGAGGACGTTCATGCACGCACCCTGGCGCAGCTGTCTGTAGCTGGTGGACGCAAAGTTCATGCGGTATGCATGCACCACATCTACATGTCTTCCCAAGGCCACGCAGGTGTTGAGCTATGATGGAGTGACTGCACTCGAGTTCCTCTGCCAGTTCACATGTGCAACCCCGGGATCCTCCTGAACCGGCTTCAGAAGGCGTTCCTCATTCACTGCAAGTGGCCTTTCAGACCTTGATTAGTCCTCCTGCAAAAGTCTACGTTCTTGAACTTCCAGAACCATACTTTCGCTGTGTCATAGGAGACAGAGGTAGGACCCATCCTTCCATATATGTTATCTCCGCGACTCTTGCGCAACTTTGCTTTTTCAACTGGTAAAAAAGAAGCAGTCGAACTTGCTTGCGATGAACGCGAACTTGAGTCGGGAACGATTTTCTCGGCCACAGTCGTAACAGAATATGACGACAATAATGGTGAATGTAAGTCACAGGTCAGCTTATACATCCGTTGTTGGTGTTGGAAGAAGGTTCCAGAGCACTTCTCAAACAATTGGCGGAACGTCAAAGTGGGTGGCGGAAAGCTTTCCTTACAACCTAATATGGTTGTCCGGAAATAAATGAGCGTTTTGCAATTGTTACTATTGGAGTACATTTTTTTCAATAAAGTATGCTTTATGCCTTGCAGAGTTATATACGATTGGATAGTTGAATTCATGCTCTATTTAACCATGTCTTCAAATTTTGTTCAGAGCAAAAGTTTTCCACAATTTTAAGGTTTGCCGTTTCGGATGTGTGTTTCGGATGTCTGAATGCAGTTTTCGCCGACAGGTGAGACGGCCCCTAACATCAACGCTGTATTTGAGGAGCTTTTCGCTATAGAACGCACAATTCGCCACTGGTTCGAAGGGTTTCGATCTGGAGATGAAAGTCCGTAAAGTTAGGCCGCCATCGCTCCTTAACGGCGACCAGCTCAAAGCCATGGTGGAAGCGGATCGGTGTCAGATTGCGAGAGGGCCAGCACAGCACTTCGGCGTTGACAGTATAAATTCATAGTCAACATGTCTTAAATAAATAAATAGCTGTGGCCGCTTATGTGTGATCGGAAAAATACAGAAATTGAATGAATGGATTCTGCACCAACTAACCACCTTGCAGGTGCTGAAGCGTCATGACACCTGTGTTTCGTAAGGGCTGTACAGTCTGAGGGAGCCTTTTTTTAAGCAGAATCGTGACATGCTACGAAACCTGGATTCTTTATGACGATCGTCGTCGCTTTGCACAATGGCTGGATAAGAAAGTGATGGACAATGGGTGGTATAGTCCACTACAAGTTCTTGGAGATTGGAGAGGCTATCACAGCGGAGAAGTACTGTTCCGAATTGAAGTGATTTAGCAGAAGTTGATTGGAAAACAGCCAGCTTTGATCAATCGAAGAGGCACAATCCTACTGCATGAGAACGCGCGTCCCCATCTTTCAAAAATTGTTGTCCAGAAACTGGATGAATTGGGATACGAAACTCTGCCTCATCCAGCATATTCACCAGATCTATTCCCTACCGCCTATCATTTTCTTCAAGCATTTGGACAACTTCCTGTAAGAGAAATGCTTCAAAAAGAAAGACGACGCCAAAAATGCCTTCAACGCTTTCATCGCCTCCAGAATTTATTTATTTATTTATTTATACTTGCACAAAGCTGTGCGCAATAACAAGGAGTTAATTAACATGGACACGGCGTAGACAGCATAATGATTAGAAAAAAACTAAATTCCTGAACAACTCAATATTTCACATTAATAACTGGTGAGGGCAAATTTTGAGAAAAAAAGGAAAAAACAATAGACAGACAGTGAGGCACACAAAGCAAAAAAAAAAGAATTCTGGATTTCTAAGCTACGGACTACTTGTTCCAAAGATATATTGGTTCTATGGTTATTGTTTTGATCGATAAATTTTTTTCTGAGCTGAGTTATGATAATTTGAATATTCGAGTTGAAAACGCTCGTTTAGATTCGGACAACCTGATATATTTATGATGACAACGCTGCAACTGGGAAATCGTCCATATCCGTATTCTCGATTCCATGACCGTATCTTTGGCACAATGATGACGACTTAAGGTGAATCTGCGGATAGAAGTGAGCCTAACTGTTCCCTACAATAACAAAAATTTGGTGACCAATTTCGGCAAGAAGAAATTCTAAAACAGGATATGGCGTAGCAACGCAGTCTTTAGCTTCTTCTTAAATAAAAAGTTCAGAATCAGCGTTTTGTAAGTAATCCATGTCCAGCACAAAACCTATACACTCCATTATTTTAGAATGCTTAGAGTAATTATCGTTTATCTAAACAAACAAGTAAAAATCGGGAACACTCGGAGAAAAGCATGGCGCAATTTCAACACCTGCTGAGAATAAGAGTTTTCTCTTTCTCGCACTTTAAAGTAAGCTGTATGTAAAACTTTACTGTAGATAAAAGGTTACCATTCCAGAAGCGTCCATATTTTTTGAGACACCCTGCGTTAACGCACGCAGATGTGTTTCTATTTTTTTGGACTATATTGTCTTCAGATACAAAATAGACATTAGAGTGGTATAAAATTCTTCCAAAAAATACCTAGCAGGGCAAACATCACGACTAGATTATCAACATGACTACTAAGCTGACATAGTAGAACTTAGTTACACACAAACTTGCAGGAAATTTAAAAAATAAGAGAGATCGAATAAATAAGGCAATACAATACCATGGCGTATTTTCTCTCGATTGAATCTCACACCTCAGAGCAGAAAACATTTAAAGCGTAGGATCCACAGTGTGGGTGAGCGTCCACATCATCTGGATCATTGGAATCCTTTCTTCACCGCACTGACGATGCTGTCAACGTCATCAGCGGTGTACATGAAGGGTACTGTTACCGCGGTTCCCACAGATCCAGCAGGAAGCAGGGTTTGGGTGTCCGTACCTGTAAGCATTAATCCAGCAATTTTGATTTTAAACCATTTTAACAGTTTCACTACTAGTTCAGTGTTAGTGGTAGTGGATAAAGGAGTGTGCTATTCAACCCCTTCTAGGATGCGCCACGCATTCTACCTGTACTGAATGTCGTGGAAGCTATTTGAATGCGCACTTGACCAATGCGACAACTTCCAATGGCCAGCCGATGGACAAGTTAGTGGTATGCCCTTATCAGGCAAGTCTGATACCAATTTGCCGACTCCGAAAGGATGGAAGGCTCCGTTGGCATGCGTGAGAAACCCGACCCAGGATCCTGGAATCTACACGCGACAGCCGGCGCCTCCGCCGTCTGCGCTACCATGCGCACAGTCCAGTGCTATCTGCCATAAAGTAAACGCCATTTGCGGCTGTCGGCTTAGCGTATGAAACATGTTCCTGGCATGGTATGTAATGGTACTTAGTGGGCGTTTGCCCAGCCGGGTTGAGTCACACCCCGGAGTTCCAGTAGTAGACCAAAGCGAAAGCTGATGTTAGAGAATCAGCGATACCTGAAATGGATAGCTAGAGACCCATTCAGCGCCATGATTGGCCACTGTCCCCTTACATCTTCATGTACCCGGCTGGGCAAATGCTCGCTATGTACCTATGAAATGAATGCACGAATTGTGTAAGGAACCGCCACAAGCTCAGTTCAACAGAAATCTTCGCATATAAGATTAGAAAATTGTTAGAAAAAGAGGCGAACCGTTGTATCCTACGGTTACGAGAGATGTGTAGCTCAGAGCACTTAGTGGCTCTACTCCTCCCAGATCGAGTCTGAAAAAGGAAAATTATAAAAAAAGGACACAAAAAGGCAAAAAATAGAGTTTAAAATGAGGTATTGACGCAGATTCTGGCAAACAATTGAATGCTTTTGAAGCATCTCAAAATCATTTCAAAATTGAAGACCACTTGAAACAACGAGAGACGTTGGCATTCTGCAAGTGCTTCGCCCTAGTCGACCACTAAGAGTTTCAGAATCATTCTTGCCAACCGTCCTCACAAGTGGTGCCATTGCATATACTGTGAAGGGAAAGAACACCTAAATGATAGTCGCCTGTGTACTTAACGTCGAAATCAGGACCCGAATGAGTATCAGATTGTTTTACGGATTAAAATTCAGATTTGAGATGAAGGAAACACCATGTCGCTGACCTCCCTTTTGCTTAATCTCCAGTGCTGGGTAGGTAGTGTAACGGCTTAGCTTTCTACACTAGCTCAGCCCACTTCAAGCTGGAGTACCGATATGTATTTGTGAAATCAAGCAAAGGGCAGTATAAAAAAGATGAGCCGAGACATTCGTCAGCACTCAAAGTGGAGTGCGCCACGCATTGTATAGGCCCACACAATGACATCCGGTAAGCAGCCGATAAAACAATCAGTGTTCTATCCTTTTCAGAGAGGCGAGGTACCAATTTGACAACCCTGGAAGAATGGAAGCCTGGGTCTTCGATAAAGACGCTTATTCAGAAAACACAAACTATTTTTTCCTTTAGCCTGCTTTGTTAAAGGATCTCGACAAATGCACACACTAGTCTTAACCTAAGATTTTTCCTACGGAGAATAAAACATAAAAACCAGATCCACGACCTTGGCAGCTATGACGCAGTCGATTAGTCACTACCGTGGATTCCTTAGTCAACAGGCACAGGCTAGGCAGAGTTCAAGGTGATGGACAGCCACTCGAGCAAGGAGTCTTCGGAGGATACTCCTGGGCGATCCGTCATCATATCAACACGACAAAGTTCATCGTTGTATCATAAATATATGTATGACAAGGGGAAATACGGATCTATCCTAGTCCGGAGGGGGGGCACATAACTAAAAACTAGCCAATAAAATTAATTAGTACTTACCGAGCGGCTCCTAGGGAAGGAAACCTAACCTAAAGGAAGCCAAAAACGGACGAACAAACGAAAAAATAAAAAATCGCCGCGGTTTACAACCGTCTCTGCGGGCAATGAGCGACGGAATAGAATCATGCCGCGTGCTGACCGCCGCTTGACATGTTATAACCAGGATCTAACATGGTGGGGAGGGCGCATGAAGCCGCATGCCGCGTGCTGACCGTCGCTTGACATGTTATAACCAGGATCTAACATGGTGAGGAGGGCACACATCTTTGCCGGCATACAACCGTAACAAATGCAATTTTTTCGTTTTTTCTTTGTGAATTTTTCTTGTTTAGGCCCTGTGTTGTTCTGTAGGAGCCGCTCTGTAAGTCTTGAGTGAATTTGTCACATATAATACTCTTTAGTTTTGTGCCACCCTTCGGACTAGGATAGATCCGGAAATACTTCCGTTCTCTACGCTTCTCTGTAATGGGTAAAGACCGGCATTAGCCAGTTCCTTCGCGAGATGCGCCACAAATTCCACTTCTGCGGGATATGGTGGAGGCGTTTTTGGTGGGTATTTGGCTTATAAAGGATAAAGGACGGCGTTATTCAATCCCTTTTAGGATGCACCACGCATTGTACTTCTACGGGATGTCGTGGAGGCGATTTGAATGTGTATATGACTTGCGGTGGCCAGCCATGAACAAGTCGGTGTTTCATCCTTCCCAGACAAATTTGGTACCAATTCATCGTCCCCGGAGGGATGGAAGGCTTGGTTGGCCTGGGCGGGAAAACCGAACCAGGAACCTGTTATCGGGTGCAGGCGACAGTCGGCGCCTCCTCCGACTGCGCTACACGCGCCTGTGGGGCGCCTATTGTATGAAGTATGAAAATCACAACAGTAAGGACTTACTGTGCTGTAATGAAGACCAGGCAATTTGTATCCGGGTTTATCGTAGCTGTGTTGAGGTCAGAAATAGCACTGAAATTGAGTCTTATAGCTTCTGTTTTCTACCTGTGATTAAATGGCGTCTTAAGTGTGTTTTTACAACTTTAATGGTCGTACAATTCTAACCGATTCGGACTAAGGTGATTCCTCTGAAAAAAGCAAAAATACGAGTTTCTTATGTCAGAAGATGATTAAGCGCAATGCACTTCCTCAGTTTATCATGATGTTTACTTGATTGGTAGTGCAACTGCGCTATATGCACCCTATTTTCACGTAAAATTCGACACTTTTCAAATCAAATTTGCACACTTTTAAACCCAACTTAGACGCTCATTAAATCAAATTGGACGCACCTCCAGTAATCTTGCCGCTTTCGAAATCTAGGGAGCATTTTCCAAATCCAATATTTCCCAGATTGAATATGAGACTCTACGAACAGGTTAGAATAATTTTCGCCACATTTTTTTTTCAAATTTAGTATGACTTTCTTCGAAATTTCTTGAATCACTTGTCCGCATATATCAACACACTGTTTCGAATTCCATGAAAAATTTATATTTACGGAAAATAATGGTATATAGCTCATTGTTTCCATAGCAAAAACTCAGCTAAAAATTCGTGGTGTTACACACTTCTCAGGAATACAAAGCAGCAGTGTAGGAAACACACATATCTTCACTAAGTAAGCAACATTAACACAATTAATCAAATGAAAATCGAAACGAGATAGACGACCGCAAGGAGCGACTTCTTCTTCGGTGTGCGAAAAATGTTCCTTGGACTTAAAAAAATGTGTTAAATTCGAAGTGCGAACTGCGTAGGAATGGATCGTTGATAAGCAATTTATGATGGTGTGGTTCGAATTTCCTTCTGAGCCTTCATTTTGAATAGATTTCATTTGTGAAACTTTGAGATACAAACTGTGTTTCAAGGACCAATTACGCACTGAGTATCTTCGCTATTTTTGTCATTAAGAAGACACTTCCTGTGTTCTAGATTTCAATATTTTGGGAAATCTAAAACTCCGTGAAGACCAGGTCGCTGAGATCAGGAGATTTAAAAAACAAAAAATAAACGCATAGTCATGGAAAATCATTTGCATGTCGAGTAAACGTATCTACGATCCCGTGATTATGCCTTTAAGACCTTAATGGAGAATCGACGGCAGATTTCGAGGTATGACTGACTAATCCTACCTATGCTTGCAGAAGAACAACAGTTTTGAAGGCAAAACTCATTTCTGACCAATCTTTAGGTTCGTCTTATAACAGCAGTTTTATACCATACAGGCAATATTGGGTAGAGAAAATTGTTTCCTAAAAATAAAGTCACGCAAAATTATCTGCGCAGAGTCGTATATTTTTCAACTCGAAGTTTCATGTCCACCACCAATAACCTAAACAACACAGTACACTAGGGAAGTGCATGGCGCGACATCTGCATTTTGTCCGCCGAGCGTACTCCCTACATCACTATAAAATGAGCTAGGAAGCTTTGTTAACCCTGAAACGGTTGGAACTATAATAGCTATGCTGTCGTACAAACAGTGCAAACATTTCTGGGACACCCATTACATCTAAACATCCAAAAATCCAACAAAAAAGACATCTCACTCAGCAGCCATCTCGGGATCGTTCGTGGTGTCAATAACTAAGCTGTCCACCAAGGTATCGAACGCGTTCTTTGTACATGTTATACTGTTCTGGAGCACAGTGGGGTTCATATCCGGCAACTTGTAGCCATAGAATGCTGCGCCTGCACAGAAAGACGTGCTGTCGAACAGCTTCTGCGATACGTCCTTGATGAGTTGCTTCTCCTAGATGATTGAATTCAAAAGCTGGTATGCTACGAATCACTGCTATGTTTTTTTTCGCTCTCTAACAAATAAACAAATATATATACATCAGTTACCTGTGTATAGTTCGCATCTGTCGGCCCAAAGCTAACAAAGTCGCCCACAAATATGCACTTGATCGGTATAGGGGCTAAAAATAGCACATAAGTACTCCTTAATATAAAAAGCCAGAAACAATTTGAAGGTACACATTCGTCAACGAATTCCTAGTGCTGAGACTGCATATTAAAGATTAAAATCACAAGGCCAAAGCTTCTTACTTGAAGCTAATGACTACGAAAGTTAAATCTTGTTCTAAAAAATGATATTTCACACGTGAAACGAAAAAATGTGAAGAACGGCAAAGAGAGGGATGATGCGGAATATAAACAATGCACTACTATTGGACGATGGATAGAGGACTGGCTACGAGGCATGCCAGTCGTTCAGGGGCCGGATTCATCAACGACTAACCCACGGGTATAGGGGGTAGAGATACCCACGATGAAGCCTGCGTCTCTGACTCTTACCTTATCTCTACCTGATTCTTATCTTATCTCTACCCCTTATACCCCGCATACCCACGGGTTTAATTGTTGATGAATCCGGCCCCAGAATGCCTATATGCTATACTCGATCACTTGTTCCAATGTTCTTGTGTATCTCACGGTATTCGGAACGTATCCTATGGCGACAAAACACTGTTGATAGTGCCAACGCATGTACAGAAATGAAAACACTTGACTCCTCCAGCTCCATCCGAGGGTGGCTGACTGCAGTGCCACCATTCAGCCTATTTAAGACATGCATGCCTCTTCGACGTGTAAAATTTTACACTAGCCGGTGAGTCCGCTTAAGGTCCCTGTTATACTCCCGCGGGAGCTTCCGCGAATAGGCGGAAATCGCGTCGGGACCCCGCGCCGGGCCACTCGTCGCGGCCCACCACGCCCGCCGTCCGCGGATCGCCGCCGACAGACGACGAGAGGGGTGTTATACTTCCCGCCCGCAGGAGCGCAGCCGTCCGCGGTGCACTGCACCGCGGAATGGTGTCGTCCCGCGGAAGCTCCCGCGGGAGTATAACAGGGGCCTAAGGGTACCAAAAAATCAATGATTACGAGCATCGCAAACCACTACGTGGTGGAATTTTTTTTAAGTGACTGAAAAATCATAACAAGATAGCACAGTAAACTGAATGAAATCCTGATGTAGGCATACACAATTTCTTCCAAATAATTTTGAGAGAGCTACCCACAAAAGAAGACGGAATAGCTAACCTTCTGTTGTTGAGGCAGTAAGGCTGGCTGAAGCTTGGCTTGTGGATGTTGGGCGGACACCACTTCTCGTGGTGCTTCCACTTGTGGCGGGAGAGGCTGCTGTTCCGGTATTGGTGGAGCCTGTGGAGGAGGAGGAAGGAACTGTGCTCGTGGGAGTTGAGCTGGCACCGTTGCTCGTGGTGCTTCCGGCTGTGGCGGGGGAGGCTGTTGTTCCGGTATTGGTGGAGCCTGTGGAGGAGGAGGAAAGAGCTGAGCTCGTGGGAGTTGAGCTGACACCACTACTGGTGGTGCTTCCGGCTGTGGCGGGGGAGGCTGTTGTTCCGGTATTGGTGGAGCCTGTGGAGGAGGAGGAAGGAACTGTGCTCGTGAGAGTTGAGATGACGCCACTGCTGGTGGTGCTTCCACTTGTGGCGGGAGAGGCTGTTGTTCCGGTATTGGTGGAGCCTGTGGAGGAGGAGGAAGGAACTGTGCTCGTGGGAGTTGAAATGACAGCACTGCTGGTGGTGCTTCCACTTGTGGCGGGAGAGGCTGTTGTTCCGGTATTGGTGGAGACTGTGGAGGAGGAAGGAACTGTGCTGGTGAGAGTTGAGATGACGCCACTGCTGGTGGTGCTTCCACTTGTGGCGGGAGAGGCTGTTGTTCCGGTATTGGCGGAGCCTGTGGAGGAGGAGGAAGGAACTGTGCTCGTGGGAGTTGAGCTGGCACCGTTGCTCGTGGTGCTTCCGGCTGTGGCGGGGGAGGCTGTTGTTCCGGTATTGGTGGAGCCTGTGGAGGAGGAGGAAGGAACTGTGCTCGTGGGAGTTGAGATGACAGCACTGCTGGTGGTGCTTCCACTTGTGGCGGGAGAGGCTGTTGTTCCGGTATTGACGGAGCTTGTGGAGGAGGAGGAAGGAACTGAGCTCGTGGGAGTGGAGATGACAGCACTGCTGGTGGTGCTTCCACTTGTGGCGGGAGAGGCTGTTGTTCCGGTATTGGTGGAGCCTGTGGAGGAGGAGGAAGGAACTGTGCTCGTGAGAGTTGAGATGACGCCACTGCTGGTGGTGCTTCCACTTGTGGCGGGAGAGGCTGTTGTTCCGGTATTGGCGGAGCCTGTGGAGGAGGAGGAAGGAACTGTGCTCGTGGGAGTTGAGCTGGCACCGTTGCTCGTGGTGCTTCCGGCTGTGGCGGGGGAGGCTGTTGTTCCGGTATTGGTGGAGCCTGTGGAGGAGGAGGAAGGAACTGTGCTCGTGGGAGTTGAGATGACAGCACTGCTGGTGGTGCTTCCACTTGTGGCGGGAGAGGCTGTTGTTCCGGTATTGACGGAGCTTGTGGAGGAGGAGGAAGGAACTGAGCTCGTGGGAGTGGAGATGACAGCACTGCTGGTGGTGCTTCCACTTGTGGCGGGAGAGGCTGTTGTTCCGGTATTGGTGGAGCCTGTGGAGGAGGAGGAAGGAACTGTGCTCGTGGGAGTTGAAATGACAGCACTGCTGGTGGTGCTTCCACTTGTGGCGGGAGAGGCTGTTGTTCCGGTATTGGTGGAGACTGTGGAGGAGGAGGAAGGAACTGTGCTCGTGGGAGTTGAGATGACAGCACTGCTGGTGGTGCTTCCACTTGTGGCGGGAGAGGCTGTTGTTCCGGTATTGGTGGAGCGTGTGGAGGAGGAGGAAGGAACTGAGCTCGTGGGAGTGGAGATGACACCACTGCTGGTGGTGCTTCCACTTGTGGCGGGGGAGGCTGTTGTTCTGATATTGGTGGAGCCTGTGGAGGAGGAAGAAAGAGCCGAGCTCGTTGGAGTTGAGCTGACACCACTGCTGGTGGTGCTTCCACTTGTGGCGGGGGAGGCTGTTGTTGCGGTATTGGTGGAGCCTGTGGAGGAGGAGGAAAGAGCTGAGCTCGTGGGAGTTGAGCTGACACCACTGCTGGTGGTGCTTCCACTTGTGGCGGGAGAGGCTGTTGTTCCGGTATTGGTGGAGCCTGTGGAGGAGGAGGAAGGAACTGTGCTCGTGGGAGTTGAGATGACACCACTGCTGGTGGTGCTTCCACTTGTGGCGGGGGAGGCTGTTGTTCTGATATTGGTGGAGCCTGTGGAGGAGGAAGAAAGAGCCGAGCTCGTTGGAGTTGAGCTGACACCACTGCTGGTGGTGCTTCCACTTGTGGCGGGGGAGGCTGTTGTTGCGGTATTGGTGGAGCCTGTGGAGGAGGAGGAAAGAGCTGAGCTCGTGGGAGTTGAGCTGACACCACTGCTGGTGGTGCTTCCACTTGTGGCGGGAGAGGCTGTTGTTCCGGTATTGGTGGAGCCTGTGGAGGAGGAGGAAGGAACTGTGCTCGTGGGAGTTGAGATGACAGCACTGCTGGTGGTGCTTCCACCTGTGGCGGGAGAGGCTGTTGTTCCGGTATTGGTGGAGCCTGTGGAGGAGGAGGAAGGAACTGAGCTCGTGGGAGTGGAGATGACACCACTGCTGGTGGTGCTTCCGGCTGTGGCGGGGGAGGCTGCTGTTGCGGTATTGGTGGAGCCTGTGGAGGAGGAGGAAAGAGCTGAGCTCGTTGGAGTGGAGATGACACCACTGCTGGTGGTGCTTCCACTTGTGGCGGGGGAGGCTGTTGTTGCGGTATTGGTGGAGCCTGTGGAGGAGGAGGAAAGAGCTGAGCTCGTTGGAGTGGAGATGACACCACTGCTGGTGGTGCTTCCACTTGTGGCGGGGGAGGCTGTTGTTCTGATATTGGTGGAGCCTGTGGAGGAGGAAGAAAGAGCCGAGCTCGTTGGAGTTGAGCTGACACCACTGCTGGTGGTGCTTCCGGCTGTGGCGGGGGAGGCTGTTGTTGCGGTATTGGTGGAGCCTGTGGAGAAGGAGGAAAGAGCTGAGCTCGTTGGAGTGGAGATGACACCACTGCTGGTGGTGCTTCCACTTGTGGCGAGGGAGGCTGTTGTTCTGATATTGGTGGAGCCTGTGGAGGAGGAGGAAGAAACTCTGCTCGTGGGAGTTGAGCTGACACCACTGCTGGTGGTGCTTCCGGCTGTGGCGGGGGAGGCTGTTGTTGCGGTATTGGTGGAGCCTGTGGAGGAGTAGGAAAGAGCTGAGCTCGTTGGAGTGGAGATGACACCACTGCTGGTGGTGCTTCCACTTGTGGCGGGAGAGGCTGTTGTTCCGGTATTGGTGGAGCCTGTGGAGGAGGAAGAAGGGACTGAGCTCGTGGGAGTGGAGATGACACCACTGCCGGTGGTGCTTCCACTTGTGGCGGGGGAGGCTGTTGTTCCGGTATTTGTGGAGCCTGTGGAGGAGGAGGAAAGAGCTGAGCTCGTGGGAGTTGAGCTGACACCACTGCTGGTGGTGCTTCCACTTGTGGCGGGAGAGGCTGTTGTTCCGGTATTGGTGGAGCCTGTGGAGGAGGAGGAAGGAACTGAGCTCGTGGGAGTGGAGATGACACCACTGCTGGTGGTGCTTCCACTTGTGGCGGGAGAGGCTGTTGTTCCGGTATTGGTGGAGCCTGTGGAGGAGGAAGAAGGGACTGAGCTCGTGGGAGTGGAGATGACACCACTGCCGGTGGTGCTTCCACTTGTGGCGGGGGAGGCTGTTGTTCCGGTATTTGTGGAGCCTGTGGAGGAGGAGGAAAGAGCTGAGCTCGTGGGAGTTGAGCTGACACCACTGCTGGTGGTGCTTCCACTTGTGGCGGGAGAGGCTGTTGTTCCGGTATTGGTGGAGCCTGTGGAGGAGGAGGAAGGAACTGAGCTCGTGGGAGTGGAGATGACACCACTGCTGGTGGTGCTTCCACTTGTGGCGGGAGAGGCTGTTGTTCCGGTATTGGTGGAGCCTGTGGAGGAGGAAGAAGGGACTGAGCTCGTGGGAGTTGAGATGACACCACTGCTGGTGGTGCTTCCACTTGTGGCGGGAGAGGCTGTTGTTCCGGTATTGGTGGAGCCTGTGGAGGAGGAGGAAGGAACTGTGCTCGTGGGAGTTGAGATGACAGCACTGCTGGTGGTGCTTCCACCTGTGGCGGGAGAGGCTGTTGTTCCGGTATTGGTGGAGCCTGTGGAGGAGGAAGAAGGAACTGAGCTCGTTGGAGTGGAGATGACACCACTGCTGGTGGTGCTTCCACTTGTGGCGGGGGAGGCTGTTGTTCTGATATTGGTGGAGCCTGTGGAGGAGGAGGAAGGAACTGTGCTCGTGGGAGTTGAGATGACAGCACTGCTGGTGGTGCTTCCACCTGTGGCGGGAGAGGCTGTTGTTCTGATATTGGTGGAGCCTGTGGAGGAGGAGGAAGAAACTCTGCTCGTGGGAGTTGAGCTGACACCACTGCTGGTGGTGCTTCCGGCTGTGGCGGGGGAGGCTGTTGTTGCGGTATTGGTGGAGCCTGTGGAGGAGGAGGAAAGAGCTGAGCTCGTTGGAGTTGAGCTGACACCACTGCTGGTGGTGCTTCCACTTGTGGCGGGGGAGGCTGTTGTTCTGATATTGGTGGAGCCTGTGGAGGAGGAAGAAAGAGCCGAGCTCGTTGGAGTTGAGCTGACACCACTGCTGGTGGTGCTTCCACTTGTGGCGGGGGAGGCTGTTGTTCTGATATTGGTGGAGCCTGTGGAGGAGGAAGAAAGAGCCGAGCTCGTTGGAGTTGAGCTGACACCACTGCTGGTGGTGCTTCCGGCTGTGGCGGGGGAGGCTGTTGTTGCGGTATTGGTGGAGCCTGTGGAGGAGGAGGAAAGAGCTGAGCTCGTTGGAGTGGTGATGACACCACTGCTGGTGGTGCTTCCGGCTGTGGCGGGGGAGGCTGTTGTTGCGGTATTGGTGGAGCCTGTGGAGGAGGAGGAAAGAGCTGAGCTCGTTGGAGTTGAGCTGACACCACTGCTGGTGGTGCTTCCACTTGTGGCGGGGGAGGCTGTTGTTCTGATATTGGTGGAGCCTGTGGAGGAGGAAGAAAGAGCCGAGCTCGTTGGAGTTGAGCTGACACCACTGCTGGTGGTGCTTCCGGCTGTGGCGGGGGAGGCTGTTGTTGCGGTATTGGTGGAGCCTGTGGAGGAGGAGGAAAGAGCTGAGCTCGTTGGAGTGGTGATGACACCACTGCTGGTGGTGCTTCCACTTGTGGCGGGGGAGGCTGTTGTTCTGATATTGGTGGAGCCTGTGGAGGAGGAGGAAGAAACTCTGCTCGTGGGAGTTGAGCTGACACCACTACTGGTGGTGCTTCCGGCTGTGGCGGGGGAGGCTGTTGTTCCGGTATTGGTGGAGCCTGTGGAGAAGGAGGTCGAAGAAAGGTCCGCTGTGACGGTGGATGAGGAGCCGATGGTTGATCCGGGCGTCACTTAAGTATCTACGATTTCGTTTCGAAACATTCTTCATTAGTGAATGAGTCTTTCTGTTACCGCTTAGAATCTCGCATATCTGTAGTCTCTCCCTTCTAACGAACATCCAATCGGAATTGGAATGGAATTTGTAGTCTTGTTATTGTAGGCCGCTACAATGCTAATAGGGTGTGCATAACGACACTCCATGAAAACTATGTAAGATTAATGTAACGGATCTTCTTATAATTAGGCCTATAATGTAGCGTATTGGATACTGTCTAGCAATCAACAACAAAAAAACTCGAATAATTCTCGTAAACAGAAGAATCCATACAAGAAAGTAAAACATTCGCAACAAGATCAAATTTGTTTAAATTAGACTTAAACGAACTGGAACAGGATGCTGTCAAGAGCATCACCAAGTGTCTCGTACCTTGTGTAACCGATGATGTTGTAGTCGTGTAGGCGGAGGTTGGACTTGTTGTAGATGTAATGTCACCTGAGGGAAGTAAATTTAAATAGATTGGCCTTCGTGTCTTTCCTTTAAATGATGAACAATGCGTAATGTTGTGCAATCTTGTTTGGCCCGATGTTCGATCGATTGTCACCGCGCACTCGCTCTGTTCATTTCCCGCCTAATCGATTATGTGCGGCGTCGAGCGCACTGAGCCAACCAATGGTGTGGGCTATGGGCAGCGCTTGCTGCGCGCGTCAATAGAAGCCAGTCTTAAGGCCCCCACAGAGTTCTGCGGCAACGCCGCTCGCCGCTATGGTTAAGGATAAGGCAGGGACGCCGCCAACGGCGAGCTCTGCGTCTCTGCCCTATGGTTAAGCATAGGGCCGCGGCGCTGCCGCAGAACTCTGTGGGGGCCTTTACATGACTGCCGTTGAGTTCAGTTATAGGCCTATGCTATACTTCGGCGACAGTGCTGCACGGGTACTACGCAGTGCGTAGCAGCCGTGCAACACAGCGTCGCCGACCCGTCGCCGAAGTATAACATAGGCCATATGTAGCTGTAGGGACAGGCAGAGTCCACGGGGGTCGAGCGTTTTACTCTGTTTAAAGGGCGGGGTGTAGAGCGCCACTCCGCCAGAGTCCCCACTTTTCTCTAGTGCCAGCAAACCGGAAATGAGCCTAGAAAGCTAAGGAGAGGTAGAACATGCTAAATGCTGTTGTGCAGAGGCGAGCCGGTGTTGTAATAAATATGTCGGCTAACGAAACCAATGCTCAAAGGACATATCCTCACATGCTGACGCCGCAGTGTAGAGACTCCTCAACACAAACTACTCATACACAGCGGAACTCTTACTGTGTACTGCTCATCTATGTGTTAGTTGATCGACAAGCCTAGCAACCTCAAGCGGTGTGCCTTGCGAATGACTTGGTTGTAGCCAGTGTATTGCTACTGCACAGTTCTGTTATGGTACGAAATCGTCGTTCCTTTTATTCGGATAACTGCGATATTCCCTGGAGAGTTTGAGCCGTTACCAACCAGCTTCAAAATAACCCACTAATAGGGTCACACCAGTCTGAGCCGGTCGATAATGACCGTGAAACGATGTGCGTTAAAGATTTTAATGGTGAAGCTCTTATGGGGGCCAGTGCCATGAGCCTGTGTCAGTCAATAGACCTAGCTTCCGTCCTAAAATTCACCGGGGGCAGACATAACTCCAACGCCGCGCGAACCCCCCCCCTGGCGTCGCGAACGGTGCGCGAAGAAATTGGACGAGTTGTCGCGGTCCGGTGCTTCCGACGGCTAGAAACGCTTCCTACAGGGACATGTGGCACGCCTTTGCCATATTTCAACGTTTCTTGGAGATGGTATATGAATGTGGTTTCAATAGGACGATCAGCGGCAGTTTATCCATAAATCCTGGTCATGTGGATGGTTGCTAGTGTCAGTACTTGCCATCTACAGCTTATTCGGTTAATTTTTACCCGTGATTATGGTTATGCTACGGAAACAGGTCACGATCACCCATTCTCGGATCAATTGTCCTACTGCGGATTGTTGCCTACCGCATTCTGTGGGATCTTAAGTTCCTTGCTAGAAATGTGGTCTGGGAGCTTGAACACTAAGAACATTTCGTGCTCCGCGGCTAATCATGTGTCACCGAGCGCACGTCCGCGTTTCAGCGCTGCGACGTCGCGTTGGAGTTAGGTCCTGGAGCCAAAATCCATTAGACAAGAAGCCAGCAAGATTGAGCCTTAATCTCAGTACCTACATCTGGAAATTAGGGCACCGCTAGTGAGATAGATGTAAAGTCTAAAGTCTTGCTTTTGCGGGCGCGCCGCCCACGCACAGTGGAGTCCTGCAGAGGGCAAGCGAAAGGGGCATCTTTCTTGGTACCTACTGCTGCTATTCGCTTTCCCGCCCTCTGCCTGCACTCCGGCCGATCCCTGCCGCAGTCAGCTGGAGCCCAGACAGACAGAGCACTACGGCGGCGTCAATAATGATGTGAATCATTATTGCTGCTGCAGCACTTGCGGCGCCGCCATTGTCAAACATCTTGCCACAAAAGTGTGCGGCTGCGGTACGACATCGTTCACCGCTGTTCGCCGCCGGCAGCAAATGCAAGCTCTGCGTCGCTGACCTATGGTTAAGGATACGACCGCCACTGAACGGCATGACTTATCGTCCGCGGGCGCGAAAGGGCAGAGCGCAGACAGACTCTCCTGGCGGCTCCAGGACCTAACTCCATCGCGACGTCTCGGCGCTGAAAGCGGACGTGCGCTCGGTGACGCATGGTTAGCAGCGGAGCACGAAATGTTCTCAGTGTTTAAGCTCCCAGACCACATTTCTAGCAAGGAACTTAAGATCCCACAGAATGTGGTAGGCAACAGTCTGCAGTAGGACAATTGATCCGGAAATGGGTGATCGTGACCTTTTTCCGTAGTATAACCATAATCACGGGTAAAAATTAACCGAAGAAGTTGTAGATGGCAAATATTGACGCTAGAAACCATCCACATGACCAGGATTTCTGTATAAACTGTCGCTGATCGCCCTATTGAAACTACATTCATATACCATCTCCAAGAAACGTTGAAATAAGACGAAGGCGTGCCGCATGTCCATGTAGGAAACGTTTCTAGCCATCGGAAGCATCGGACCGCGACAACTCGTCCAATTTCGTCGCGCACTGTGCGCGACGCCAGAGTGGTTCGTGCGGCGTTAAGCCCTCCGCACACTTTTGCGGCAACGCGGCAGCCCTATCTTTAAGCATGGGGCAGAGAAGCAGAGTCGCCGCGCGAGGCAAAACTAGCCTCGCGCGGCCTACCGCTGATGTGCCGCCTACACGGCAGATGCGGCAGACACGGCAGATGCGGCAGACGCGGCGCCGCCCACGCGGCAGACGCGGTGGCAGCGGCAGTAATCCTTCAAGGTATTGTTGCCGCATTGCCGCGTTGGTGATTGAGCGAGCGGAAAGAGTGCCGCGTGAACTCTAGCACGCGGCAGTGGAAGCGGCGTACGCGGCTGTTCTGGCCTCTGCCTCGTACGCGGCTGCCGCAGAAGTGTGCGGGGCTCTTTACCGTTAGGCCCCGTTTAAGGCCCCCACAGAGTTCTGCGGCAGCGTCGCGGCCCTATGCTTAACCATAGGGCAGAGACGCAGAGCTCGCTGCCGGCGGCGTCCCTGCTCTATCCTTAACCATAGCGGCGAGCGGCTTCGCCGCGGAACTCTGTGGGGGCCTTTATACTTCCGACGGCGAGCGGCGCGACGCCACGCCACGCATTGTGGTCAAATTGATCGATCACGTTGTCCGATCAATGTAGCCACAATACGTAGAGTCGCGACGCTCGGCGTCGAAGTATAAGCGGGGCCTTGCAGGGGGAATAAACCGGGCTACTTCAGCAATAGTGGTGAATCGATACTCTAGTGGCTTTCTCATGCCTAGAACCGCACTGGATATGCCAAAGTCTAGACTCGGAAAATAGAGGTAAATGCATAGAAATCTCTCTAACACATTCTTCTCAGAATTTAATAGTAAACATATAGACTGAAGATTTTTGAAATCAGCGTAACTTCGTCTATATTGTGTCAATTCAGATTTGACGTCTTCATTACTTTGAATTCTTTAGGGGATGGTATACTTCTTGTACAAGGCCGTGAAGCTCATAAGTAGGAAGCGACAAGTTATTGCCTTAAGGGCTGTCTTTGGTGATCTCTAACCTTGAAACGACACGCTATCACCGATTGAGTTGAACAAAGACATAATTCGCGTGCTCATCTGTCCTTGTAAGCGAACTATTAGGTTGTCACATAAGTTCTGTCCGATTCCGATATGCGTTACTTTGTGATTGTTTCTTCATGAATGAAGAAAGTAATTGTAGATAAGTTGTATACTGTTTTGTAGTGCTTGTTTCGCACTATAAAACTTACTATACTGTCTTTAAAAAGTTGTGAGCATTGCATTGTTTAAGGTGCTGGACGAAACCGTGGAAAAATGCACTTCCGGGTAATAATGCTTCATGAGTTAAAGCTTGGTCACAGAGTGAGCGAGGCAACTCAATACATCAGGGTGGCTAGGAGAGAGGACTCCGCTAACGAGCGCACAGTGCACAGATGGTACCAGAAGTTCCGTGTTTGAGGCGTGGGTCTCGAAGACAAGGACCGTTAAGGACGACCTCCGAAGCGTGATAACGGACGTTTGAAAGAACGAGTGGAAGCCGATTCACGAGGAACTGTGCGTGAGATGGGGAGAAAGCTTCAGGTCAGTTGTAAAACCATTTCGAGACACCTAAAGGTGATAGACAAGGTGAAAAAGCTGGATAAGTGGGTGCCTCACGAACTCACTGAGGAGCAGCAGAGGTGTCGTCCGGAGATCTGTTCTTCCCCTATTGTAAACAACGAAAACGATCCGTTTCTCGACCGGGTAATTACCTGTGACGGAAAATGGATCGTGTGCGACAATCGAGGAAGATCAGCACGGTGGCTGAATGAGGAAGGACCGTCGAAACACTTTCCCATCTCTAGTCTTCACCGAAGAAGGTCATACTTACTGTTTGGTGGTTTGCAATTGGTATTATCCACTACGACTTCTTGAAGCCTGGTGAAAGCATCACGACAGAGAGGTGCTGCCGTGAATTAGACGTGGTCACCAAAAGTTGATAGAAATGCGTCCTGCAATGGTGAATCAAAGAGGACCGATCCTTCTTCATAGCAACGCCCGTCCGCATGTCTCACATTTGACCATCCAACAATTGAATCAATTGAGGGTTGAAGTTATTCCACCTCCCGCTTATTCATTGGACCTAGCCCTGACAGGCTTTCGTCTTTTCAAATATCTCGATGGTTTTCCCGAGGAAACTTTTCAAATGAAGCAGGTATCGAAATTGCCTTTACATTTTTCATTACTTCTAGGAATTCAGATTTCTTCCAACATGGAATTAGTGGTCTTGTATATCGTTGCCACAAGTGCACTGATTGTAATAGTTTTTACTTTGGTTGATAAACTCTATTTTCTGCTGAGATGTCACACCGTAAAGTTGCCGTCGAAAATCGGACAGAACTTATGTGACAACCTAATAAACTATTGCTAACCGTTGGATCTTTCTACCATGACCGCCATTTTTGAGTAATATGACAGAATAACACCAGGCCTGTTAAAAGTGGAGGCTTAATGACTCACTAACAAGGCAACTTTAAGTTAGTGCTCACAGAACTCAAGCATTTTCTAGAATTCAGGGACCTTAAGCTAGAGGAATAGTCGAGAAAAACGTAGCATAATGGTCACGACGTGTTGCCAACTAAGAAAATGCAGGTGTATTCACGCATAAAACAAGCAGAATTAGAAGTTTTCGGCTAGAATTGGCTTCTCTTAAGCAAATAGACAATGTAGTCGGTTGCGCAATTATCTCGAACGACGACGGGAGGCATAGGTTAATGAAACAATTTTGCTAATGATGTGCATGAAAAGTTTTCACCAGGCGGTGAAAACTGGTTTTCTGCGTCTAATCCACCCAGAGGAAAAAGGCAGAAGCAGGGAAACGGTATTGTACGTTTAAAAAATAGAAACATATGTCGGCAAGATGCCAAACTACTGCGAACCTGATGTTGATGTTGATGGTGATGTTGAGGAGAGTCCAGTAGTAGTTTCAGTGGTTAATTTGTTTCCAGGCGAAGTTGTGGTCAGATAGGAAGACGTAGTGGAGCCTGATGACGGTGTAGTCGTCGATGATGTGAGAGTAGAAGACAAAGAAGTTGACTGCGAAGAGCTAGTCGATGTTCCAGTTGTTGTGGACAACGGAGCCGAGGTGCTCAGCGTGGACAGTGGAGTTATCGAAGTTAAGGACGTTTGGCTGGTTGAGGTCGACGTGTAAGGCACCGAGAAGCTCGTAGTAGAGCTTCCTGTTGTACTGGACGTAGTCTCTCCCCAATCGCGAGTTGAGGGCGATGTAGACGGTACAGTTGCAGTAGACAGTGTAGACGAAATAGAGGGTAGCGAGGCTGTAGGCGTGGTTGCGGTAGCAGTGGTTGGAGTAGCAGTTCCTGGACGTGTAAAAAGCTGGCTTGGTGTTTTGTGCTAAATGCTTAAGAATATCTATTTACCCGTTGTTGATGAGCTTGTACCACTTCCTGCTGTGGAACTGCTTGAGCTTGACGATCCCGCTGTTTCCGTCGTTACTGTCGAACCAGATGTCGTGCTTATCGAACCTATCAATGATAAAGTTATTAGGAAACACGCTGCATCCTAGCGAAACAGGGAAACTCCACTGTTTTTAGTGGATATTTCTCAGCAGATTTCACTCTTCACTTCTCGAACTCAAGACGCGTAGAGCACGTGTTCTTGTATTTTAAGTCGCACACAGCTTTCCATCCTTAAAATTCACTGTTTCAGCTGCTGGTCGTTAATGTGGCCTACACGGGACCAAACATCAGGCCAGTCAGGCGGACACGTCACTAGGAGGAGTCTTATACGAGTCCGGCGGTGCCCGAATCAGCTTGCGAGCAGTGTTCGGCCGCAGTTCTGATTACCTAGACCGTTCCCACCTCCCATGTAGGCCACATTCGCAACTTGAGCCGTGTTTCAAAGCGAACAATCGGATAATTGTCAGCCAACCTGTTGTTGTTGCAGACGACGATGACATGATAGCCGTGGATGAGGAACTTTGCACAGACGTGTATGTCGATGATGATAATGTTCCCGTGCTACTAGTCGATGATGATGAAGTGGGGCTTGTAGACGTAGAACCAGGTGTGCTTGTAGCAGTTCGAGGTGACGCTGACAAAGTTGAAGAGGCTGGCATCGTTGTTGTGGCAGACGTCGAAGAAGGACCAACAGAAGTAGTGGATGTTGCTGTAGGCGAGCTTGTCGGCAAAGACACTGTGCTTGTAGCAGTTGGAGGAGTCGACGGGGTTAAGGAAGCCGATGTCGTCGTCGTTTGAAGAGTAGACGTCGAAGGTGGAGTGAGGGATGACGATGTCGTCACCGTTGAAGACGTCGAAGTTGGCACAGGAGAGGTTGTGGATGTGGAGGCAGTGCCTGTAGAAGTCGGAGGAGACATCGTTGTTGATGAAGTCGATGTCGTTGTCGTCTGAAGAGTAGACGTCGAAGGTGGAGTGGGGGATGACTTCGACGTTGACGCAGTAGAGCTTGTGGACGGAGGCACACTGCTTGTAGCACTGCTCTGCGATGATGTTGTCATCGTAATCGTTGAAGAGGTCGCCGTCGTTGTGGTGGCGGTCGTCGACGAAGGGACTGTGGAGGATGTAGACGTTGATGTGGGCAGGATTGTAGATGGAGATGCAGTGCTTGTAGCTACCGAAGTCGACGTCGTTGTTGAGGAAGCTGGCGTCGTTGTAGTTTGAACAGTAGACGTGGAGGACGAGGTAGGGGATGATGTGGAAGTAGACGCACTGCTTGAAACACTGCTTGACGACGACGACCCCACCGATGTGGTCGATGGTGTGGTCGTCCGAACAGTAACAGTCGAGGATGGGGTAGGTGAAGAGGTGGATGTCGACACAGGAGCGGAAGTGGAAGTGGTTGCGATACTCGCAATGGTTGGAGTCGAAGTAGTCGCCATGGACGTGGGTATCGTAGTGGATGTTTGAGTGCTACTCGACGACGAAGGTGCAACGGAAGACGTTGATGTTGAAGTAGGACTGGGCGTAGTTGTTGTGGTGGAGGATGAAGACGTAGGTAAAGCGGATGTCGTAGTTGTGACAGCACTGCTCGTTGACGCCGTCTTAGTACCTGTGAGAAAGCAGGAAGGTAAAGAAAACCTTCTTCATACGTTCCGAAACTAAAAGTTTGGCACAATAGCACAGCTTAGACTCTTCTTATTGGCAAGCTTCCGCTGCTTAAAAACCCCTTGTGGTTTAGGGTAGCATTACATGCAGTGACCATTGCTTTTAACTTATGCAATAACAACGAAAACACTGACCAAGAGAGACTAAATAACAGGTTATTTTAGGGTTATTTTCCGGCAGAGTTATAACTACCACTATAAGCATAGGCCCCCACGGCGCTACCCCTAGCGGTACTAAGCGGATTGATGCCCACTGCACACCGGCAGGGTATGTATCTTAAAACGGTAAGTTAGATCAGCCGGACCCCGGACTTCCTTTCCTTGCCTAGTTCTGTGATCTGCTCGGCGTCAGCGGAGGAGAGCACAGAAACAGTGTTCATGTGAGTGCTTCACGACCACGCAAATTTCGGAGCGGGCACCAGCCCGCTTAGTACCTTCCTAGCAATTAAAGTTAATGGCAATAACAAAGAAATTGGCCCTCTTAAGCACTTCTCGGACTGTCCTTGGTCTGCTCATTCTTACTATTGAACCCTAATATCTGGCTGACGGAGGAGCCTTCCGACGGACTTTGATTCCTCCATTTCCTTAATATCGAGGTACGGATCTGCCAAGGTCACAAAGAATTTGTTTGGTAGAAAAATCTTCATCGCAAATTGTTTTGCTTCACTTCCGAAGTGCACATCCCTTACGTGATTGTGATAAGGAGTCTTACCATCATGAGCTCTGAAGGATCTATGGGAAGAGAAGCGGGTATTATAACAATACTGAAAGAAAAGGGCTACATTAAAACAGAAGCCAGGTCCTGGCGACAACGTTTCAGTCCCGGAAGTGTAGCATAGGTCTTACCGAACATTAGCAAACAGCAACTTGCCATGGACCTCAACCGACTTGTGAAAGCGTCAGGACTTCCAGCTATATTTGTTTATGAATGGGCACACAGTCTAAGGAACTTGCTCACGACGTCAAGAACCTATTGTCGCGAAGCGAAGCGCAGCAAATTTGCAGAGCGGTTAGAAAAGATTTCCTTCTATATGACTCAATTTTGCTTAGGTTATCTGCTTGCTGATCAGACGCTTTGCTTGCAGATTATGCTGGCATTCACCTTCTCGGCCTCGATCCAAGACTATAAAAGCACAGCAGGAAGCCGAGATGGTTAGTCACCTGGACTGAGGAACTCAACGTCTTCTCCAGCCTCAATACCAGCTACCAGCCTTCGATCGACGACATCAAGAGGACCTTCAAGAGGAAGACTCAGACTCAATATCTTCGACACGGTAGCTCATGCCTCTACGTCTCGCTAGCCCCTCAATATGAGGAGATCTTTCTGATCTGCCGGCGTGAAGAAGCCTTCTGTCTCCCCCAACTCGGACGGAGCTGCTTCGACCTGCAGCTCGACGTCTCGGTGTCGAATCCAAGAAGAAGTCAGCGTCGTCAACTTGTTATTCCGCGGCATATTTGGGAAATAAATATATAATTATTCTTGGGTATTCCACTAAGAGAAGACTGTAAAGGCGAGCTAACCCACAACCACGTCTATGAAAATGAGATATAGCCTAATCAAGTTACAGACAAACTATTATATAGAGGCAGAACAATGTCAGCGATGGGGCCCCTAAGAAACCTGAGCTTTTGCGATAGTCTTCATGCCCTCTCGTTTTGGAATATTGGCGTTATTGTGAGACTGATTGCTCCGACATCACGAAACGCAACCGGTTTGAAAGCAACACAACGCAAAGAGGTGATGCAGAGCCCATTCTGTCATAACGATGTTTTGTTGCGATCAAAACTTCTAGCGCCAGGCGGGACTCGAACCACCCCTTCCTCTGACCGGGGGATCGAAAGCTCTACGCCTTTACACCACCGGCGCTGTTTGGTCGAACGCAACAACCTTGATACCAGCCACTTGAGGCTTAAAGAAACTGATTAGATTCTGTTTTTCCGCCTTCTGCTTAAGTTCAAGAGGTGGAATAGCGAATGCAAAACAATCAATGAGTGAAAGTCATCTTTTCCGTTCCGCCTTCCGGCCCAAAAAAGGGGAACACGGAACGAAACGGAAGGACATGCAGAAGCTTGGTCACAGGCGAGCTGTTGTTCTCCCCTACGCAGTCAAGACTGATCAAGGCTGACCACGTCGCTGACTCCGAGGAGATGAAGAATTGGTTGGGCTGAGTGATTCAACCGCGCAGGTGTGAAAATTCAGCATAGGTGCCACTCGAACTCGTATTTTCGACTCCTTGGAGTCTTCCAAAAATTGAGAGGGTGGCCGCCGCACGAACTGCGGAAAACTTCGGTCCCTTCTGGTCCCTTATAGTTGGGCTTCATCGGGTCACGCAGTTCGGGTATGTACAATATGCACAAGCGCGCCACCCCTGGCCATACCCTGGAGGTAGTGAGCTGAGGCTGGCAGCCGGTCAGTCGCCTATGCCTCGAGGGCGTTCCGTACAATGGTCGGGTTTACTTCAAGCCGCGATCCTATCGTGGAGTGATTGATGACTCATCCGGCCGGCCGAGGACTGTCATGGCTTGCGGCACAGGCCGTGGAGTACAATACGTGTAGGTTCAACAGGTTCCCAGGGATTTTCCAAGATGTTGGTGGTTCACCTGTGGTTGCTCCATCGATATCCCGGGAACTCTCTTAGAAGCTTGTCCTTGAGAAAGTGGCATATTGGCAAGCTTTCCAAACAGAGTTGGCACTTTCATCGAATGTATCAAGGAAAATAATAGATCTTTTTGACAGAATTTTCAAAACAGACAGTGGTCAAAAATAAACACGAGGAGAAAGAAACACCTGATATAGAAACTAATTGGCATTTGCCAACAATATTTATTGATTCCCTTTTTGCATCCGAAACTCACTTCCTTGTATTTATTCTCTTTTTTGCATCCTTCGAATCCAAAAAAATGGAACACGAAACGGAGTGAAACGATTAAAAACGGAGAGAAACCGGAATTCGAACACGGAAACGAAAACTCCGCCCATCCCTAGTAAGTACCTATATAAGAAATAATTTACTTATTCCTCTCATTTTCTAAACTGTTAAAACTCCAACACCATGAGTTGCCATCTAAGGCCACTGCGCTACACAAGGTTTTTAGGTGCTTCATTAAAACAGACTCTCGCTTCAATGTCGACTCTCTTCGGAAGCTTACATGTGCAAAATGTGCCTAGATGTGCAGATGCACCGTGTTCCGACTCCAGGTCCTTATCATTAGTTCGGGTTTCGTGCCCAGGATGACCGAACCTTCACCGCTTCGGATCGGTGAATTGGTGACCTCTCTGGGAAAGACACAGCGTCAACTTGTTCATCGGCTGTCCAAGTCATTGTATGGCCCCAATCCGTATTGAAATTCTTCCTCCATGACGCCCCGTAGAAGTAGAATGCGTGGCGCATCCCAAAACGGATCGAGTAACCCGTCCTTTACCCTTTATTCTTACTGCATTGCTCACCGATAATCACTCTAGAAGAGAAATTGCTCGCAACCCCTACAAATTAAGCGGATAAACTCGGAAATTCTTTCTTTCAGAAGAAAGAAAGAAAGAAACTCCGAAATTAATATTAAGTCGTTGTGAAAGTTCCCGCCATTTTTTGAATGTGCTTTTTTCTCACTAACGCTACCTCATAGCAACCTATCTTTTGTTCACATAAAGAGATCGGGCATGTATAAGTTTACTATTACTGCTAGCTACTCACTCTCGCGTAACTCCTAGAAAAATGGAGCTTTCAAAGGATTATGTACATCCGAGGTCTCTTATTGTATGACTTCAAATTTGGTGAGTGAGCAGCCGCTTCCTGTCGTCGCATCAATGGTGCATTTGGGGAGGGCACTGTGTCCGATCGCACTACACGAGAATGGTTCGCACGCCTTCGCAAAGATGAGTTTAACCTTCAAGGTTTCTTCAGGTCAGGACATGAATCCGATGTCGACAACGACCGATTGCGACAGCTGAGGGAATCGGACCCACGGAGAACTACTCGTGAACTTGTGCAGGACTTGGGTGTGCACTATGCTACCATCGCCAGGCACCTACATCAACAGGGTAAGGTGCACAAGTTGGCACAGTGGGTTCCCCATAACCTCATCGAACGCGACCGCCAGCGACGTGCTGAGGTGGCCACTCAATTGCTCTCGTACAAGCGCACAGATAGTTGGCTGAAGCCCATCGTCACAGGAGATGAGAAGTGGTGCCTGTACGTCAAGATCAAGTGGAGCAGACACTGGGTTGACAAGGGTGAGCAGCCTGAGCCGCAGCCAAAGGAGGGTCCTCACCCGTTGAAGATCGTGCTTTCTATTTGGTGGGATTACAAATGTGTCATCCACTACGAGCTGCTGGCCCGTAATGAACTTTAACAGCGAACATCTACTATCAGCAACTGGATAGACTGGCCGCCACGATCGCAGAAAAGCGTCCGAATCATGGCACAATCCGATTCTTGAACGACAATGCTCGACCACACATTGCAAGAGTGACTCGCCAAAAGCTTTTCGACCTTGCATGGGAAGTGCTGCCTCACCCACCGTACAGCCGAGATATTGCATCAACAGACTACCACCTTTTCCTGTCTCTCTCTAATGCCAAGCGAAGAAAAACGTTCGACGACGAGGACGACATGGAACGCTGGCTGGCTTTTTTGAACCAAAGCTAGAAAAGTTCTACGCTGACTGCATCGGGAGTCTGCCTGAAAGGTGGAGAAGAGTGACAGAGCATGATTACTGTTACTTCGTTTCTTGACGTGTCTCGCTTTTTGTAAAACTAAAAAATGTGGTGTCTTGAAAATGGCGAGAACTACTGCAACAACCTAATGTTTAATAAGCATGAACAGGCTAAGATAATATGAGCAGTGGTTAAGAGTATGAGGTTAGGTGCACATAATTTTATTTCTTAAGAGTAACACTGTAGGAAGATATGCTTGTAGCTGTTGTCATCACTTCGTCAGAAACCGCTACCATTGTTATGTTAGTAAGTAGCGAAAGCTTTCGAACGGAAGGCCTGTCGGATGTCATAATTTTTCAAGGAATTTGTACATGTGCAATATGAGGAACTGGAATAGCTCTATTCTACAATTCTTGTCTTCGATAAAATAAACTGAGTGAGTTAAACTCAAAATTGACTAAAAATGATCCATTATATAATAGACATTTGATCCGAAACCAATCCGGATAATTCGATCCGCGTCGTCTCTTCCATCCCCAGATAAAGGCGTTTTTGAAACGCCCATTTTAACATTGTTCAGATGGACCACCTTTCACTTGAACGGAATTCAGGATAATTTAGATAACTGATTTTTGTTTCGATCGGCTATCGGATAGCATTTTTCAGCTGGAGCAGCTTTCACTAGAAAAAAATTAGAATAATTTAGATATCTGATTGTTTTTCAGATCGACTATCGGATATCCCAGTCGGATGCAAAATCGGATTGTTGATTGAAATAAATTGTCTGAATCGTCAGGAAACTCTTAGTAACAATTGACTTTATCTAAATCATAAAAAGATCCCGACTTCCCAAAAGTGTCACTATTCTATGGGCGATTTATCTGAGGTTTGCAAAAAATTGTGGATCTGAGTTAACTAGATCGGCCTTGGATCCAATGTCTAATAGATAACAAACGCCTCACCTGTGGTTGTCTTTGCTGACGATGTTGAAGAAGACAACACAGTCGATGAGGAAGAGCCGGTACTGCTTCCGGCTGTGGTAGAGCTCGATGAGGTCGCTGGGCTGGTTACACCAGGCGAGCTTGAAGACGTCGAGGCCGAATTAGACGCTGTCGGGCTAGATGTAGCCTGACTAGTCGTCGATGAGGCAGATGCCGATGTCGTCGTGGTCGGCTGAGCAGAAGAACTTGATGGCTGCATCACCGGGCTCGTTTTCGTCGCGCTAGTCCCCGCCGTAGCCTTTGACGTCGTAGTAGTGCCTAATCGTGGTGATGTACTAGACGTTGGAACTGTGGGAGTCGTGGTTGTTGGAGCAGCAGAAGACGACTTCGCGGTTGATGGGGCCTTGGTGGACGTAATGTGTTTGGCGGTTATCTTTGAAGAGGTGGTGTGGGCAGCAGATGTCGAAGTTGAAGGCTGAACCGCGGGGGTTGACGACGAACCCAAGGTGGTTGTAGTCGTAGGCTGAGTTATCTTTGCAGTGGAAAATGTAGTTGAAGAAGTCCTTGTTGTTCTTGTAGTCGATACTACAGGTGGTACCACATTCGGAGAGCCTGTAAGCAGATCGGGATAAGTTATTAGATGTGACACGGATACCCATAAAATTTAGACACATTAGCCTTTTTTACTTTTTAACGGACTTTTATGGAAAAAGCCTATTCAACTGTAAAATAAATAGGCTTCTACAAGTAGCCTCACAGATTTCAATCAGAATTAAGCTTAATATCATTTACACAGAAACACTTAGAATAGCTACTGCCAGTTCAACATTCCACTATTTTTGATGTAATAGATCTTCGTAGAATGCTTACTCAATTTTACTTAATAATTACCCAGAAAATACCTTTTAATACCAAATTAATACTTTAGTAAACGAAGAACATTGAAATTGTAACATCTCCATTATTTTTAACAACTATTTTAACAATTTTCTTAAGCAATTGTTTTTAAATAGTAACTATTCACAGAAAATCGTTTGAAATCTAGCTGATTTTTCGAATAACCTCAAATAAAAATTTAATAAAATTATTTGGATAAAAACATTTGTTGAAAAATCTTGACGAAAAACTTACCTACTAAAAAACTATTCAAATTAAGTATTTAAAACCGTTGACCACGCAATTATTAAATAAATTAATAATGTTAAAATTATAAATTTCCTTTCTTCACGAGCCACGAGGGAGGAATTATAATGACCAAGGTTCGTCCGAAATAATATGAGGGATCGGTCCATAAATGTTTGTTTTCACTTCTTCTTACTATTCATGTACGTATATTAACCGGATTGCAGAAGTAGAATACGTGGCGCATCCCAGATGGATTGACAAACGCCGACATTTGTACTTTTCATCCTTTATCGGCATAATAATTGGGGAGGGCACAAGCCAGGAATGAAAACAATCTAGACATCAATTTTTAACCGTACTGCCTTATTTATCAGTTGGATGAGTTCTAAAACATTCAAACTGCTACCAAAGCAACAAGTGGAAGATACTGTAACCTGCGAGTAGTCGTATGAAAAATAAAAAATAAATAAATAAAGGACGCAACGTCCTAAAAACGGCGTCCGAGAAGGCATCGTTCCAGCAAAAATGGGGACCCACAATAGGTTCTCGCAAGGTGCTTGTAAGCTCGCTCTTTTGTTTTCTTCCACTACGTGTGACGTGCCACGTAGGAATCATGGCAATCGATTCGGGCAGAGACGGTGCCACAACTACTTTCCTACATTTCACTTGTGATCACTACAGACAACCACCCATTCCCTAGATGATGCAGTGACCACCCTGATCTTCACCCTTAATCAATGGCAGACGTCTGTCACGGATTTTTTTCCCCGGTTTTCGTCACACCTAGTAGATAATGCAGTTGTCCTAATTGATTCTTATTTGTTTTAGGCTCTAGTGATCTACGTATTACTCAACCAATTAACATTTTTTTGAAATTTTTAAATAAATTTCACATTTTTCCATTTCTTCTCCGTCAGTGCACACCCCTCCTACCTTCTTTCCAGAGCTATGACGACTGGATTAGCAATACGATGAACATTCGCACGCAATGCTTGGCCTACACTGATAGCGGGAAAAGGTGCAACAGGCGGAGCTGATAGCGCTCCATGGAGAATTCCTCCTCCGTTCCTTCAGCGCGTAGCGATCGAGTTTTACGAGAAATGACGGGGGTTTCCGTGCACAGTTTCCGGAAAAATTCCAAACGCGCGATCATAAAAATTTACGAGAGGTGGTTCGCTGGCGATTTTAGTGGTTGGGTGACGCCCCGCATATTTTCTTTCACATGTCTCGCTGAACCTCAATAAGAAAGGGATAAAGGACGATGCTCAGCTTTAATCAATTGCTTTTGGGATGCGCCGTGTGTTGTACTTCTATCGGCATCGCTCTCTGAAAAGAAAAAGTCGAAACGAATGGATGTAAACGGAATAATTTGTTCGTTTCGATACCTTCTCTCATTCAAACTTCAATGTTATATCATCCCTCGGTGATTAAAATCCAAACAAACATGGAAGAGTTATCTATACACTTCTGACAAATACTTTCTGGCAATAAATTTCCATGTCACATTTTCTCCATCGCTTTGGTCACAAAAAATTACGCATTGTGCTTCATAAACCTACTGAAAGGCCAGGTCGCAAACTCTGGGTGGATGAAAAGGGTTGTATTAATTCATAGCAATATGACCCCATCTAAAGCAGAGAAACTTACCAAAGTTAACAGTACTGTTGACGACGCTGGGAGAGTCAACTCCAACAGTATTTGAAGGATCTTGACTGTACCACTTGCTCACGTTAGACACCGTGTTCGTGTATGAAACAATGAGGGTCTGATTCTGAACGTTTCCTTTGTCCATCGCTTTCACGAAACCAGTTTGGTCGTCGTCGCTCTGCCTAAAATAGGAGGAGCTTTAAAGACATTGGAAGAAGGAACAAAGAAAATTGGGATCTATCCTAGTCGGAAGGGGCAATCATAATAGGCCAAACGCGACTATATCATTTTCACATCAAAGTGGATAGTCCGCTAAACAAGCCTAACAAGCCTAGGAATATGAAATGAAACTGAACATCTCCCGATTCAAAACGAGCACCTTCTACATTAAACTGGAGATCCTCCAAAAAGGTTTGAATCTTTTTTTATCAAGTTTAAGGAAAATTTTAGTCTAACTTTCTTTAAAGTTTTAATTCCCCCACCCAACAAGTGAACACATTTTTAAGGAAAATTTTGTTTTAAAGATTGTTTTGAAAAACAGAAGGCGTCCATTTTTTAATGCCAAAAGGTGTGAATGCGCCTCGTCCAAGACGTCGCGAATTATAAGGAGAACAAGAATCAATGGAAATGCAGAGCATAGACAACCGAAAAAGAAAAGTCGGAAAATTAAGAGAAATCAGGCGACGAGACTCTAAGCAGCCAGAGCGATTGACATAGAAAGGCACGTATGTGAGAGGGCGCAGACAAGGCTAGCGTGTTCTCTCACGCTCGCTTCTCACTCTGCATTCGAAAACATTTGTTGGAAGTACTCAATAATTTGAGTTCATTTCACGTTAGCCTATTTTCACAGTTCAGCTGCAAGAGTTGAAAGTAGGAAGGAGCTTTCTGTATAAGCAAATTCACAGATGCGGTTGAATATTGGAGAAACCCACTTGTAAACGTAGCTACAAGGAATATAGTAAACAAGACGATCATCATGGTTTCCAACAGACTGCTTGACAAACTCGTTCATGACCCTGAAATAGAAATCTCCCATGCAATGCCAAACAAAAGAAATCACTTATTCGTTTTTAGATGTTAGTAGGCCCAAGCACTCGCCGCGTTAACAAAGCTTTAATGAATTCTCATCAATCAAACAAAAATGGAAATTTGCACAAGGAGCACACTAGACGCTGGCCAGATTGTTTCAGTTCAGTTCTAGGAAAAATATCTGATTTTGGGCATCCCGCAGTGAACCTCTAATTGCTTTAAGCTCCTTCTGTGAAGAAACTGTTTCAGGGCCTTGAAAACGTGATGCGAATTGCAATTTTCATCAAAATTTAAAAATTTTACCAGTTAACTTTCTCAAATAATTTATTGAAGCTGAAATTGCGAATGGGGGAGCACTGCACGGTAACTATTGTAACAGGCAGAAAAACTAAAAGTAAAGAAGCTTTCACAAAAACAACGCAGTTAATTTACCCACGAAAGTACCTTTATTTGCAAATTCCTAGCCAGGAAAAGCTTGTGTCTCACTTTTCTAACGGTGCTCCCCCCCTCCGAATAGGAAAGAGCCGAAATTGCTCCAGCGCCTCTGAAACGTCGCGTTGCGTTCTGCTGTTTTCATCAGTAAGGATAAATAAAAAAGGCGGCATTAATAGATTTCTTTTGGGACGCGCCACGCATTCTACCTCTACGACTGATGAAAACAGAACGCAACGCGACGTTTCAGAGAAGCTGGAGTAATTTCGGCTTTGTCCTATTCGGAGGGGGGGGGAGAGCTCCGTTAGAAAAGTGAGACACAAGCTTTTCCGGCCTAGGAATTTACAAAGACGGGTACTTTCGTAGGTAAATTCACTGCGTTGTCTTTGTGAAAGCTTTTTTACTTTTAGTTTTTCTGCCTGTTTAAATAGTCACAGTGGAGAGCTCCCTCCATTCACAATTTCAGCTTCAGCAAGGCAATTTAAAACTAAAATTTGAACTTGAACTTGAAATTTTGCAACTGATTCCAATTGAATTTGGCCTGCAATGACTTACGGTGGCCAGTCGATGAACAAGCCAATGTTGTTTGTTCAGCGTGTATTTTCAAGGCTAGTCTGGTACCAATGCATGGATGCCGGAGAAATGGAAGGTTTAGTTGGCCTGAGCGAGAAACTCAAACCAACAGCCTCGACTCGACATTCAGACGACAGCCGGCGCCTTTTCTGAATGCTACCGCTACCACGCGTCAATTTCGTTTTTCATCAAAATTTTTCAAGAAATATTTGCTTTTTCATGAAGAAAGTCATCCTGGCCAATGCACACTAGTGGCAGCACCACTTACGATGATTGACTGAACGCCTTGATGTTCGAGCTAGACGTGATCGACGACAAGCGTGAGATAGCATCGGCTGACTTGTACGGTCCTATCGTTCTAGAGCTGTTGGTGAACAGAATAAAGCTGTATGTCTGATCCACATTCGACAACATGTTAATGGAGTCACGCGTATTGTTGAGATTCTGAAAATAAGCTGCTTAGTTTGAACTCACATGCGTTGTAGAATGGCATGGAACCCTTCAGCACGGTCTCCCCTTCCTTATTTTCTTTCCTACTTCCTCATTTTTCGTATGTCTACTGCACCTCTTCTAGTAGGATGCATTTATTCGGTTTATGTAAAGGATAAAGGATAAAGGACGGTGTTACTCAATCTCTTTCGGGATGCGCCACGCATTCTACTTCTATGGGATGTCGTAGAGGTGATTTGAATGCGTATTTGACCACGCAATGATTTGCGGTGGCCAGCCGATGGACAATTCAGCGCTTTTTCCTTCCCAGACAAGTCCGGTAACAATTCAACGACTCCAAACAGATGGAATGCTTGGAGGGCCTGCGCGGGTAAATTCGAACTAGGAACCTGGTATCGGGTGCACGCCACAGCCGGCACCTCCTCCAACTGCGCTACACGTGCCCTATCCAGTTTAGTTTTTTGACCTTTCAATCTTCACTCAATATGCTGAGCCCCCTTAACAGCACTAATTGTAAGAGGTATTCGTACAGTATAGTGCTCTCAGAAAAATTTCGACTGATTTCGAATGCTGAAGATTTTCCAACATTCGAATACGGATATATGCGAAAATCAAGATTTTCTTGAATAGTGGATTTCAAATATATTCTGAAATTTTCGAATATGGATTTCGAATATATTCTGAAAATCTGATTAATTGGACGATTCTTTTGCTTTTCGTTATGTGACTATTTTTTAACAATACGAGATGTGGTTATCGTGACGTCCTAAACAAAGAATAAAGAATTTCTGGAAAATTCGAAATTAAGCACTTTTGAGTAGTGGTGGTAGTAGTGCATTTTTTCGAATATTTAAATTTTAATAAAAGCCGTTCAAATACATATTCGAATAGCGTCAAGCAATCGAAAGGCACCGCTCGCTTACATGAATAATTGGGCTTCCTGAAACTTTTCGAATATGCGAATTGTTTCTAATGCCGAAACTTTTCCGGCATTCGGATTTGACTAAAATCGAAAAACGTAATTTCTTCGAGCAATGCGTTCGAAAAAGCGATTTCTTACTATACTCTATAAATACTCAAATTTGAATGCAATAGAAAAACACACTTTATCGAATGTTTCAATTCGAATATCCAAATTCGTATGAAAATCACTCGAGTTCTTATTCGATCAGGTCATTCGGGCACAACTACCGCACATAGGTGTTCCATGGCCCACTTCAGTGTAACATTCAATCCCGGAAATTTGGAAGAAACCAAAGCGCTAGCGGACATTAATATTTGAGAAAAATCCATACGTGGTGACTAAATACAGCTGGTGCAGTTGGTGCTTTGACTGGCCCTCCCTTGCCACACCCTTTGCTCCCCGTCGGGCAAAAGCTCCCGATATACCTAATGATGGACCTATAACCTTTATTTAAAAAGTACGGTGTTAAAAAATAAAAATAAAAATATTACTTTTTTAAAAGTTAACACCCCCAAAACGAACCTAACAACTTTTTCAATCACCAAACTGACCAAATTCAATGAGCACTGAGGAGTGCTCGCGGCTAATTGTGCTTGTGACGCTGGCGAATCGCTTCCTACATAGAAGGCGAAGAACATGGTGTTCCCTGAAATATAGAGGTCGTAAATCACCAAAGGTTGCGGTGTTATTTTATGCAATTTTCATAGCTATTTTTTTAAAAGTCATTTATCAGGACAGGAAGTACTGTAAAACTCTTATTGCATACCACCTCTATTTCGGTTATTTAGAACAAAGCAGTACATATGTCTCATCCAAATTCAACTTCAATCTAATGGAGTCACGCGGATTGTTGAGATTCGAAAAAATGCTGCTTAATTTCAAATTTCTTTACTATTCTCCTTATTTTGATGTTTGGCCTACGTAGGGGGGCCTAAATCGAAAATCGATTTTGAAGCAGAACTATTGAATCAGGAATTAACTTCTAAGCTCTAGATTTCTCTAAGGTTCGTCGAGAATTAGAGGCATTGAAATGCTTCACTCTTAGGCGTATTATGGTAAGCGCTTTAGTTCCTTGACCACAACTAGGATTTCTCTACATTATAAAAGTGAGCTGTCACTACAAGAGCAGGCCGAAAGTGAATATTTAGTGGAATTTCTCAAGAAGAAAAAAACTCCTTGAATACTAGAGATGATTCTGAAAGGGACGATACATGATACGTACTCCATGACGTTATTGAACTGCAAGAGAAGTTGAGTTCTTTCAAAATTTCCTGTATGCAAATGGCACAGCTCTATTGATCGCTCCGTATGTCCGCGCAGAAGCAATGACCGTAGGGCATGTTTGACACTGGATATATGAATGAAATGATCAGTGAATGTGAGGGATTTTCATAGGAAACAACCATCCATCAATAAACAGCCGACCAATAAATAGCTAACCAGACATGCCGACCAATAATTATCAATCGTTATTATCGATTTTTATTTTCAGCTAATGATTTAAGGTGAGAGCTACGAAAATCTGACGGCCTCTAGCTTAAGCTCTCCACAAAAGTAAGGTTGAAAAAGGTCAAATGGTCGATATCGATCGACATCGATTTCTTCCCGGCGTTGAGCTTGAGGCCGTGAATTTGAGAGGGACGGCACTTGCGAAAAGCCAAAAAAATCGGCCAAGCAGATAACATCGATCGAGGTTGTAAGCTGTCACGACGATGTTTTGTTGCGATCAAAACTTCTAGCGCCAGGCGGGACTCGCACCCGCACCTCCCTCTGACCGGGCGGGAATGCTCTACGCCATCACACCACCGGCGCCGTTTGATCGAACGCAACATCCACACCTCGTGGGACCGATCAGCACCCACCCGTATCCGGGATGACCTGACCGCGGATATCAGCATGGGACCAGTAAAGCTGATGGTCATCCCAGATACGGGTGGGTGCTGATCGGTCCCACGAGGTGTGGGTGTAGCGTTCGATCAAACGGCGCCGGTGGTGTAATTTCGTAGAGCATTCCCGCCCGGTCAGAGGGAGGTGCGGATTCGAGTCCCGCCTGGCGCTAGAAGTTTTGATCGCAACAAAACATCGTCGTGACAGCTTACAACCTCGATACCAGCCAATTGAGGCTTAAAGAAACTGATTTGAATATCAATCGATTATTAAGGAAAGGACGAAGAGAAGTTTAGTCAGTATTCTGAAAGACCGCTAAGCCAGGTGTCTTCTGACTCACCTCTAAAACTCTTACGCTTATTGCTATAGTGAAGGGTTTCAAATAGGGCAACGACCCTATGGCGTACCCGATTTTGAAGAACTTCCGCTTTTTGATGTCAAAACCACTGTGAGAATAACTGCTATCGCTACTCCAATAATGAGTATTAGCAGAAATATTAGATTCATAACCCGTCGCCGCATGATGCCTAAAATAGCAAATGGTAAGAACTTCAAAACGACGAAAACGGAAGAGATGCAGAAACGAATGAGAAGTCGCGTAACGAACCCAATAAGCACATGCACATGACTATCTTCAAAATGCTACTACAACCCTTGGGCAGAAGGTATCTCATGACGACTCTAGGAACAGCTGCACATTACATCCATTCATGGTTCCATCCATGGTTCAATTACCCAAGTTTGTGGGCTATATTACACCCTTTCGCACGTGCACCCGATACCACGTTCTTGGTTCGGATTTCTTGCTCAGGCCTTCCATCTCTCCGCGATCGGTGAATTGGTACCAGACTTGTCTGAGAAGGATAAAGCGCTGACTACAATGCCCATCGGTTGGACACCGCAAGTCACTGATTAGGTCGAATACGCATTCAAATTGCTCCCACGACGCTCTGCTGAAATAGAATGCATGGCGCATCACAATTGAAGTGAACTGAGCAACGTTGTCCTGTATACTTCTCTATTATTTTTTATTCTGTTCCTCATATAACTTTTTGTCATAATTATCACTGGATCTATCCAAGAGGGAGACTCTGACTATTGGACAACGGCGGCAAAACCATAAGCAGACTACTTTATAAAGGCAATACCGTGAACTGACCTACGAGAGAACCTCTCCTTGCAATTTCCGAGCCGGGAGATGCGTCACTGTTCACGTTTCTTTCGCTCTTCTAACAGTGCCCCCCTACGACTAGGATAGATCCCACATTCCTCTGCATAACGGAAGCGCATATGTCGAATGTTTAGTTGGTTTATCGAAAAGTGGGATCTTCCATTGTGTAACGCTTAGCGTTTCGGTGCATTCCAGTCAGATGACTCAGCCATGTGGGGCTGTAAAATCCCACACGCCCTTCGGCCATTTCTGGAACCTCAAACACAAGTATCATTCCGGTCGCATAAACATATACATTGATGATGGGTCCAGAGCCGTTGTATTTCAAACTCCTAGGTGTCCTCTAAATTGCTACTACCTCTCAAAAGGGCTGTAAAGGATGAAAATGCGGTCAGTGAATTGACATTATTTTCCTTAGCCGGAAACCCCTACTACTCGCAATTATTATGGGAGAGGTGACGTCATTTCTACACTAAAAAGCAAATAAATAATAAAAACGCATCTTTTGCGCGCTTGTAGCGCAGGAGGAAGTGCCGGCTGTCGCGTTCACCCGATGTCAGGTTCTTGGTTCGGATCTCCCGCCCAGGTCAACAAAGCCTTACATCCCTCCGGGGTCGGTAAATTGGTACCAAACTTGTCCGGGAAGGGTAATCACTGAATTGTTCATCGGCTGCGCACCGAAAGTCATAGGGTGGCCAAATATAAGGAGTAGAATGCGCGGCGCATCCCGAAAAAGGATTGAATAAAGCCCTCCTTTTTTCTGTGTCCCTATAAGACATCATTTATCATCGTCTAATATGGCACCAAGGGGCGCGTGTAGCGCAGTCGGAGGAGGAGCGACTGTCGCGTGCACCCGATACCAGGTTCCTGTTTCGGATTTCCCGCCCAGGCCCACCAAGCCTTCCATCCCTCCGGGCACTATCGACAATAATAAGCCATGTCCACAATAATGAGTCGTGACACGGTGTGAATATCATGGAATGTGCAGTGGACAGCGACTCATCGCGTGGATCCCAGAAAAGTGCCGTGGCGATGGCACGTCGTGTAAATCAGAATATTGTGCTGTGGGGCATGAAACTTCGTATCGATCGCGGTCTGCGTCATGAGCTACGATACGCCGTGTAGATCACAGCCTGTGCCGTGCCATGTTAGTGAAGATCGGCTTCATCATTGCGTCAGTGAACAGCCTGTACACTGCTAAGAGATATAGCGGACATCTCTTAGCAGTGGTACAGGCTGTTCACTGAAGATCCCATGAGGTGTGGATGTTGCGTTCGATCAAACGGCGCCGGTGGTGTTAACGCGTAGAGCATTCCCGCCCGGTCAGAGAGAAGTGCGGGTTCGAGTCCCGCCTAGCGCTAGAAGTTTTGATCGCAACAAAACATCGTTATGACAGATATAGCGGACACTTATCGTTGGCGAGATGTTATTAAGTATGTGGAAATCCGGGGAGTGTATAAAATGATAAAGAGAGAGAGAATAGATAGAGAAGGGATAATAGATAGAGAAGACAGGGCATTATTACTTCTTCTGTGGGATGCACCATGCATTATCTTTCTACGGAGTATCGTGAAGGAAAATCAAATTCGTATTTCACCTATGCATGACATTCTGATGAATAATTCAGTGTGCAGTTCTCCACGGACGACTTCCAAATCACTAATAGTAAAACGAAAAATTGAAGGGTTGGTTAGCCTGGGCGGGTCCTCAACTATGCAATAGCATTGAATCTGGAAAGTCAATCATGAAAGTCCGACTGCACTACCAAGAACATTGCGGTGGGAGCACAACATACTCATCGCCTGATTCGTTCAGCTTGTGGAGAGCTGCGTCTGTAGGATTTGTCTGTACAGATCATCGTACCTATTGACGTTTTAGGCCACAAGAACAAGCTTTTTACTGGATCTTACACTACCTACACTGCCGCGGTTGTGTTATAGGAATCCAACCAAAGTAAGAATTGCGAACAAACCGTGGCCACAACCGTTTTTGTTCGCAAATTGGTCTGTGCTGGAACTTATGAAGTCCATAGAAGCTTCTGCTGCACAAAAGCTTTCCTATTTCAGTGGAATGTTTTTCCCAGGTGATAGAGCATCTTCGAGATAGTTCACTCCACTTCAACAAAATGAAAGCGAAATTCTTTCTCTCTTGAATATCACGTACATATTCGTCGGCCAATTTTTGGAGACCATAATTACTCGGTTCTCCATTCTGTTCTCAAGAAATTGAATAAAGCTGTTTAAGTACCCGGTTCTCGCTTCATTTCAATGGCTGAATAAAAGTTCTTGCTATTTCTTCAGCAAGAGGCTCGTCATTGTCTAGCACGTCCCACATACAACTATTTATAGGTGAAGGCCTTCACGTTCCAAAACTTCAGGAAATTTCAAGTAATGTTGATTGGCATTGAATATTGTGCTCGAGCTCTCTTCCAAGAGAAGATACCACCTGCTTATTGAATTTTTAAAATTTTTTCGTTATGTGGACAGCTGAATGTGGAGCGGAGAATCCGACATTACTAAACTATTTGGACTAAGCTAACCAAATTGACCAAATTACCTTGTTAGAAATGGTTAGATTACATGCTGCTCAAAATAATCGTTTTCTAGAAAGAAAAAGGACAGGTCTCAAAGATGTATATTTAGCATATAAATGAAATTAAAACACAGCATAAAACGCTACTAGTTGATTCTTCCTATAATGACAAGTATGGCAGATCTATCCAAGGAATCTTAGCAAGAAATTAGAGGAAAACTCCAAATTCAGAGTGAAAAGCCTTAGAAAATGGATGAAAAACGACGAATCTTCGCGACGACAGCCGAGGTTATGTTGAAGATACCCAAACGAAAAGCTCTGCAGAAACTTCAGAATCAGTTCAAACAGACAGCATAGAAGACGAGTTGGTCAAGTGAGTCATTCCTTGAAAACATGCGGACATTCGCAACATTGGAACTTGAAGCGCCGGGTGTGTCGTGGGCCCTCTTATCAGTCCAACGGAACTATACGTGCTGCGTAATCTGAAGTTCCATTAAACCTTGAGCGCGTCGATAATACCTCGCAATTCACCGTTCTTCGTCATCGTGCTTTCCTTCTGGAGTAATCCGAAGTACATAAATTCTGACACTTCAGAGGTTGGTGCCACGGAAAATTTTTACAGGTTTTATTAAGCCTGGAGAGGCAGTCAGGTTATTAGCTGAGACTCTCTAAATAGAACGATCTAACTATAAGCTGATAGCCAGATGTTGGATCTATTGTGTTGGTCGAAAAGTCTTGGAACACTTTGCGCTACTGCTTGTTAAATTTGCTAAGGCTCTTACACTGTTGATCTTGTGTGGTGACGTCACAGTACATTTTCGAAGCTTCCTCAAGCACACTATATAAGGACTCGTCGAGTACGAATACACCAACAATGTCAACGATAAGCAGCAGCATCCTACGACCTATCGTCTACTACGAACTTCTGCAAGGCCATTACGCAAGGACCAGGCTCCAACATCTGCGCTGCATTCAGAGAGGAAGTCATTCACTATTCCACAGTGGCCCGTTGGCATCAGCGCTTCAAAGCTGGAGAGATCTCTTTCGAAGATCGACCTCGTTCCGGGCGCCCCTCAGAAGGCGTGCTTTACTGGGAGTTGCTCGATAGTGAGACCACAGTCCCAGCATCGGTCTACGCTACCCAGCTCCAGAGCTTGGCCCACGCCGTGCGCCAAAAAACGCCCAGAACGGGAGAATGTCTACCTGCAGCACGACAACGCGCATCCTCATGTCGCAAAGTGAGTCGCGAGAAGGAGTTAGGCTGGGGAAGTTCTGCTCCATCCACCGTACTCTCCAGACCTCGCTCCTTCTGACTAGCACCTGTTCAGAGCTCTGAAGCAGCATCTTCGAGGTAGAGAGTTTCATGATCGACGTCAACTGTAAATGGAGGTTTCTGAATTCTTCTCCTCGGAATTCTAGCGGAAAGGAATTGAATGGCTGCCTGAAAGGTGGGGCAACATCTTAGGCTTTGACGGGGAATATACCGTGGAGTGAGTGTTTGTTTTAGCAAATATGGACAAATTTGAATATTGCTGAACTAGTGTTGCGAGACTTTTCGATCAACCTAACATCATAGTTGGGGGGGGGGTCACATAGTTTAAAATTATGGTGGAAATTGACTTAGGGTTCACTGAGCGGCTTCTTGAGGACAAAATAGGACCTAAACTAAATTCGCATTTCACATGAAACCATGAATTCACAAGAAAATAGGTTTCGCCGTGGTTGTAAACTGTGCACTGTGCCCCTCTCACTGTGATGAATCCGGGTTATGGCATGTCACGCGTGAGCCAGCTGTGTTTGATGCCCTTTCCCGCCGAGATGTCATTTTTAGTTAAGTGTCCCCCCCCCCCCCCCCCCCGAGAATCTAGGATAGATCTCAGATGTTTAGCTGCTATCAAAGCTCCTGCACCAAGCGGGACTCGATCTTGCACCTTTCCTTTTCCAGGAGGGGAGCTAGCCCATTACGCCACCAACGCTCGCTGTTTAACCGAGCGCAACATTCACGATAACCTCGCAACCTATCAGAACTCACACGTGCAGTTGCCAAAAATACTGCGTGCCTCAAAAATTGACACATCGTTTGATTAGTCGACAATCTTCACCGTTCGATGTTCTTGTGGTAGGAGCGTGTGGTAGCGCAATTGGTGGAGGTGCAGGCTGTCGCGTGCACCCGATTCCAGGTCCCTAGTTCAGATTTCCCACCCATGCCAACTCAACCTTCCATCCCACCGAAGGATAAATTGCTGACAAAACGCTCGGCTTACCATCGCAAGCCACTCACTTCATGGACCAAGTAACCATTCAACTTGCCTCTACGAGATACCCGTATAAGTTGATTGCGAGGCGCACCTTCAAACGGATTGGCTGACGTCAACCTTTATCGTTTACCCTTAACTTGCAGTAGAGTTTAGCGGCCTATTTTAAAGAATAACAGTACAGATATCTTCGGTTGTTTTTAGTGCAGGCATTGCTCCATACACTGTTTACATGACTACTAGTATAATCATCGTCTACTCGGAGTCTTTCGGGAGATTTGTTTACCCAAGTTTGAGGAAACAACATGAAAAATGGCAACGAGGATGACGAGTCGGAGACCGCAGATACTAATCTTACCAGTACGCTCATTATTAGTCCATTTTATCATAAGCTATTGAGGATTGCTCATGGCTAAACGCTGCTACCCCGATTCATAGGATAAAGTGAACGCCATGTTAAGTAGCCGACAGTGAAACATCGAAACGTTCTAGCTCGTAGAGCAAGTGTCAGTCGTCAGTGTCAGTGTGGTTCGATTCCTGATCAGTGCAGGAGATCGCGAGCCGATATTTTCGTCATGGACTGTACCTTTTACGGCAGCCAACTAGGCTCATAATGAAGTGGCATATATCACAAATACATCGAGCTTAAGTGATTGTATGTAGAATTTGGCTGAACTTATATGGCTTCCCTCATAATTTTTCGACGTAAGTCTGTGTAGCTTTTACATTTGACCTAGTTGAGCTTAGCATTTTAATATTATTATTTACTCACCTTTATCACCTGCTGTCTCGTTGGTCATCCATCGACTTGCTCGAGTGGGCGCCAGCAGCGTCTCTATTCGTCCCTGTCGCGTGTCAGAGTGCTCCAATGGATCCGAGGGACACGAAGAGCGTCACATCGTCCGTTCAGGGTTTTCACGAAGAAGTCCAACCAACGCGTTGGGGGGCGTCCTGGTGTCCTCTTGACATCCCGCGGAATCCAGTCGGTCACTCTCGTCCAGCGGGTGTCTGCGAATTACTCTTTATTACACGAATATATTAGTGTGGCATAACATGCCAAAAACTGCAAAAGAAACACTTAAACAATAACAAAACGCAGAATCTATTAGCTAGCTACTGAATGGATAGTAACTAGCAACTAAACTTTGGGTAACATCTAAGGCAACTATTTGTTATGGACTCATATGGACGTGCAGGAATTTTTGGAATGTGCTTTTTTATCTTACTTCTACGGGATGTATTAGGGGGGGGGGGGCAAAAGTAATGATACTCTCCATGCCGTGTCCATATATCTCCTGACTGAAGTCTGGTTTCGTGCTTATCGTATTTGTATGTTTGTTTGCTACCTACTGAAGACCACCTGAGAAGTTACCACTTCCGACCTTTCCAGAAGCATGCCAAAACCGCAGTCTGTCTCATGCCGAAACCCCAGTCTGACGAGTCGACCTGTGTCGCGCAAATCTCGCCCAGTTCCCAACCCCGAGCAGCCTGGGCTCAATATTCACGCCAGATGAGAAGTACGTCTTATACCTTGACCCTGCCAAGCAGCGAGTCTGGATGAGGCCTGGTGACCTGTTAACGACCTTCGTTCGGCGAGTTGTTCACGGCGAGAAGCACCTTTGGAGCTTTTGGGTCTGCGCCCGTGGATCGGTTTACTGGAAGCTGTTTCCCAAGAGCACTACGATGAACTCCAAGGCCATGGTGAACGAAATAGAAGAGATGGGCCGGCGACTCGCTCTTATTCAATCACAGCGCTTCAAGAAGTTTCTCCTCTTCGACAACGCCGCACCCCATCGGGAACAGGTCACCACGGATAAGCTTGCCCAGCTGGGCTACGTTCACATTCTTCACCCACCGTATTCGCTGGACATCTCTCCATGCGACTCCCACCACTTCTTGGGCCTACGGGACTTCCTGCTCGGAAGGGACACAAGAACACAAGCAGTCCGTGACAGCCATATCGAGCAGTTGATCAACACCAGGCCCAGGCAGTTCTGGAAGGATGGGATCAGGAAGTTGGCTGAGCGATGGCAGCAAGGTCATTGCCCTTAATGGCAAATACACTCCTCAGCATCGTTGAGTTCTGATTAAGTTATAAAAAGATATATAGTAATGATAAAGTTTTTTTTTTCAATTTGTCTCATTGGCATTAGTTAAAGTTCCGACTCCACCGACAAGACTTCAGCCGAAAAAATTTTTTCGCTGAAACTTTGTCTAGGGGGGGGGGGGGTTATTTGGGGTGCTGATCACGAATCGGATATCCGTTTTTCACGATTCGGTCGGAGACCACCCATACCGATAACGTGGGTGCTCCATGCAGGGTCACCGATTTCGCTGAAACTTCGTCTAGGGGGGTTGTTTGGCGTGCTGAACACGAATCTGACATCCGTTTTTCGTTTTACGCTGGAGTACGGTAGGTTAAGGGCGCGTGTAGCGCAGTCGGAGGAGGCGCGACTGTCGCGTGCACCCGATACCAGGTTCCTGGTTCGGATTTCCCGCCCAGGCCAACCAAGCCTTCCATCCCTCCGGGGTCGGTGAATTGGTACCAGACTTGTCTGGGAAGGATAGAGCGCTGACTTGTTCATCGGCTGGCCACCGCAAGTCATTGTATGGCCAAATACGCATTCATGTCGCCTCCACGACATCCCGTAGAAGTAGAATGCGCTGGCGCATCCCAGAAGGGATTGAGTAACGCCGTCCTTTATCCTTTTATCCTTTATACGGTAGGTTACGGCAAGTACGGGTAACTAAGGCTGCCGAGGTCATAGTCACCAATTTTGCCCAAACTTCGTCTAGGGGGGTTATTTGGGGTGCTTTCATTTTACGCTGGAATACGGTAGGTTACGGAAGGAACGGGTGACTGAGGTAATGGCCTCCGATTTCGCCCAAACTCAACTAAAACGAAAAACGGATGTCAGATTCTTGATCGGCTCCCCAAATAACCCCCCTAGACGAAGTTTGGTCAAAATCGATGATTATAACCTCGGCAGCCTTATTTACCTTTAGCTACCGTAATCGGCCCCAATTTCAAAAACGAATACCAGATTCGTGCTCAGCACCCCAAACAACCCCCCTAGACGAAGTTTCAGCGAAATTGGTGACCTTGCCTGGACCACCCATGTTAACGGTATGGGTAGTCTCCGATCGAATCGTGAAAAACGGATATCAGATTCGTGATCAGCACTCCAAATAACCCCCCTAGACAAAGTTTCAGCAAAAAAAAACTTTTCGACCGAAGTCTTGCCGGTGGAGTCGGAACTTTTAACTAGTGCCGTCTGATTACTTTTGCCCCCCCCCTAATATATTTAATTTCTAAGTGGCGATCAATTGCTTCCTTCGCTTTCAAAAATTACTGACAACGATACTCGTCTGAAAGATAAAAGACGCCGCTAATGATTCAATTTCTGGCAAGACCCATATATTTCCTTAGGGGCTTTGTGACGGCATTCTGGATGCGTGTCTGGCCAATGCAGCAATAAAGGGTGGTCAACCGATTAGAAGAACTACGTTCCATTATTCACAAACAAGTGTGTGCCAGTTCATTAACTCCCGCAGGGTGGAAGGGTTGGTTATGCTGGTGGCTCAACTGCGTCAGTACACGCCAACTAGGTGAGCATTCTGCTCGAACTCGTCTTGTCGACTCTTCCGAGTCTTCCAAAAAATGGCAGGGTGGCCGATAAGAAGACTAGGTCTTCTTGTCCTTCCGGTCCCTTCAGGGTCCATCAGGCTCTTGCAGATTCGCTCAGTTCTGGACTAGAATAATGAGGCTGCACCCCCCACCCCTGGCCATTTCCCTGGAGGTGGCGATGCAACGACTGCCGGCCGGTCAGCCGCGTATCCAGTGTTTCTGTTCCGTACATCAGCCAAGTTCACTACAAGTCGCGATCCTTTCGACAAGAGATGGTTCACTAAATGGGGATTTACGGCAGAAAGCGCGATCCACATCGCGTGTCACAGCTCCCCGCGCAGATCGTGATGTAGAAGATGTTCCGTGGCCCATGCTTTGATCTACACAACGTGCTGTGGCTCATGGCACAGGCATCGTGCAGTGCTGTGGAAACTCGTTGGACAATGATACCGCCATAGTGCCGAGAGGGATAGATGATGTTATTTCGGAAACGTCGAATATTAGGCTGGTTCAAAAATAACGGAGAATTTTAGTCAGCTCATTCAAACTGAAGTATTTCACCACGAGGCAATTTTTCCCATCGGAATAAAAACATTCAACACAGATCATGGCTAGCCCTCTCATTTTTTACGTGCTTGTCACAAACAGCGTTTCTTTTACACTTTAATTTGCCTTCAAGAGGGGTCTTCTTTTGGCAACGTTTAACACCTGACACGTTCGCCACACGTTCGCCCCGTTGCATATCCAGAGTTTGCCTGCCCTTCTTAAGCCCTCTCATCGTCCACTTGCAACCCGCAGGCTCATTCAGTGACCTCCACAAAAGTATTTCCATAATCATGGGCTGGTTGTGGGCAGCTGCGTGGCTCACAAAGTTAACTCCAAAATAGGAATTTAATCTGAGCTTTACTACGCATTCACCCTTCTCTGATTCTTCTTTCCTTCGGTTCTTCAGATTGTTTCCTTTGTGTAGTGAAAATTTTCCGCCTATTCGAATCAGTTAGTCGATACTTCCAACGGATTTGGGAAAAATATGTTGACTTCTGTCTAGTTCCTAAGAACTAGTAGAGGTGGTACCGGTTCACTGACCTCTAAGGGATGGAGAGCTTGGTTGGCCAGGGAGGGAAATCCGAACCAAGAACGTGGTATCGGGTGCATGCGACAGCCATCATATCCTCCCACTGCGACACCACGCATACCTACGGTAAAAGATCGGAATTAATAACGCACATAATTGCAACGTTCCTTTGCGAGAATGACCACCCAGATTGAACTGAAGTATGAGGGCTATGTATCAATTTAACGTGGCGATCAATTGTTTCTGTTTTCTCTCAAAAATCACTGAAAAAGATTCACTGCTTCATAAGAGATTAAAAGGCGCCACTGGTGATTTCATTTCCGGGATGGCCCATGTATGTTCTTAGGTGGGTTTGTGAAACAACATGATGGTCAACCGATTGCGAAGACTACGTTCCAGATGGAAGGGTTGGTTGTCGTGGGTGGCTCAACTGCGTCAGTACACGCCAACTCGGTGAACATTCCACTTGAATTCGTTTTGTCGACTCTTCCGAGTCTTCCAAAAATTGGCAGGGTGGCCGATAAGAAGACTAGGTCTTCTTGTCCTTCCGGTCCCTTCAGGGTCCATCAGGCTCTTACAATTCCGATCAATCCAGACTAGAATAATTAGGCTGCACCCTCCACCCCTGGCCATTTCCCTGGAGGTGGCGATGCAACGACTGCCAGCCGGTCAGCCGCGTATCCAGTGGTTCTGTTTCGTACATCAGCCAGGTTCACTTCGAATCGCGATCTTCTCAACGAGAGATGGCTCACAGCACGAGGATTCGCGACAGAAACCGTGATCCACACCAGGGTTAAGTGGATTAACCGTTATCCGTTATCCGTTTCCCAGGGGGGGGGTAGCCTATTCGTTTTGTTCTTCGTTATCCGACGATTTTGAGCCGGATATTTTGAGCCGAACAACAAATTTGGACTCGTGATGGGTGAACTAACGATCGTAACAGCGGTCGTCAGAAACATCAGAAGTGATTCAAATCCAGAGGGCTTCGTTGAGGCATTCTCTCATTTGGGAAGTGGTTGCATAGTTTTAAAACATCTAACTCCTAACCTTTCAGAGTCGCTAAACCTGTGCCATACATCTTTGGAGCCTACTAAACAACATAGAATTGTTCATTCATCTCAGGTCATGTGCAGACTAGAAAACATACAAACTCCGTGACCGAAGTGGAAGGCCTGGCGCAACCTGGGAAGAACTTTTACCGCCGATCTTTGCCTCATATCCTTCCAGCCATATTGCATTTATTACATGGAATTCCATGCTACAACACTGTTTCATAACAATCACCAGACAAACTATCCAACACAATACAGACCCACTTCTAGCTAAAACAGAATGCTAAATAAGAGAAAGAAGCATGACGTGACAGAGAAGAAATGATAATGGAACAATAATGAACATCAGAGGGAATAGGTATATCGTGTGTGTATGTGTGTGTGGTGGTGCAACTTTGGAATTAGGTTCCCAGATACTTATCCATCATGCCTTTGAATGCGTGAAGTCTAGCTGGCACAGTTTGTGCTTTGCAAAACTTAGAGTACTCCAACCTGCTCTGTTGGCAAAAAAGAATTTTCTAATAATTTTGCGACTTCTTGGAAGCACAAATTTTGTCGAAGATCCCCTAGTGACAGAGGCTCTGACTTGCAGGAATTCACTAAACTTGCACCCAGAAGACCATTGATTAGTTTGTAGAACATAACCATGTCAGCTATGCGTCTCCTCTCTCGGAGAGATTTTAATCCAGAATTCAAATTTATGGAACAACTTCTAGGTATGTTGTTGTGAACCTTCAACAAAAAAATACCTCAGTACAACAGTGAATACGAGCTACAGACAAATAGATTGAATCCATATACATAGAGAGAGCGAGTTCTCCGTCTAAAATTTTAGCGGTGAGATAAACTATACTAAATAAGCTTGTGATCGCGAGTACTGCAAGACATGCAGATTCGTTCTAATTTGTGAGCTTTCAAGTGAAAATTCTGAATTACATAGGGAATCATTTCCTTTTAGGGATGCGTCAGATATTGCTCTTCTGCACTTCTGGATATCATATAACTTTGGGTGTGTATTTGGGCCACACAACTGCTTGCAGTAGCTAGCCGATAGAAAGTTGGTCTTTTACCCATCCCAGATAATCCCACATTCAACTACCTTGATCTTGGGATGCTGTCGAGCAGCAATAGCAAAAATGGTTTTATAGAGCTGTAGAATCAAGGTTCTTATTTGGATTTTATTCGGTTGGACGTCTCCGACCTTCTTCATAACATGAAAAAGTGGAGGGACATCGGAAGAATTACTCTTTCAAGAACCATCTTATTTCCAGCGGCTTTAATTGAAAAAAGAACTATGTAGGTGGCTGATAAATAAAACAATCCAACCGACCCTCTGGAAACAGGCGATATCGGAAATGTTGCTGTCCGATTATCTTCTTACTGATGGGCAGAAAAGCTCATAGAGCGTGCACTATTAAAATGTCTAGGAATGGCCCATAAATTAGCGGTGCTTCAACGCTGACTGTTTGGATACGTATTTGGAAAATGACTGGCGTCGGCCAAAGGATTGACAAGTCAGCGCATTTTCCTTTCTGGACAATTCTGGTACCAACTCACCGAGCTTGAAAGCAGGGAACACTTTGTCCTCCTGAACGGGAAATCCGAACCAAGAACATTGAGCCGAAGTGTATGCGACAGTCGGCGCCTCTTCCGATTGCACCACGCGCCTAGATAAAGAACACCCGCAAGATTATTAAAATTGGCTTATGTGACATTTGTCGAGAACAGTGTAACAACCCCCATCAACTATTGGAGAAAGAGGTTTAGATTTAATTTTGTTATTTGTCCTTTATCCGTTTTTCCGCTATCCAGCCATTTTTGGGCGAAAATATCCGTTATTCCTTATTCGAGTTTCAAAACCTCATTATCTGTCCATCCCTGACCCATATCACATGTCATAGATCTCGGCACAGAGGCTGTGATACACCAGACGTATCGTGGCCCAGGATGTCATCTATACAAGCCGAGTACCGGATTAGGGAAGGACAATGCCGCTTCACAGAACATCATACATTTCCAACTATTCCGACGTTTTCGGGGACAGTGGTGAGTCTTTCAAACGGATGGCAGGACAAAGCCCATGCCATCTGTTCTGTTGGCCTATCGGCTTATGTAGAAAGCAGTGCCAGTATTTTCTTCTCTTATAAAACTTCTAAAGGTCTAAACCCATGAACAGGGCGTTTTTTTTGAGAATTTAGTTTTAGTTTTTGTCCGATTATACATACACAGCTTTTTTTCGCGTCTTTATCCCGCCGAACCGTTTCCTTGCGTTTCATGTTTCATTGGCGTTTTTTTCGCTTTTTTACTGTTCCACCTAATAAAATTGGAAGAATAACATGGAACCGATCAAGAAACAAAGTGAGAAGCTTATCATCAAAGTAAGGGCGAAGCTCCTAGCCAGGCGTTTGGCGCTGAACTTCTGGTAGTACCCTATTTTAATGGCGGTTATGGCAATCAACAAATACCGTATTACTATTACACTAAAGAATCGCTTAATTAATTAGTATTACTAGAGAATTTTTCCCAATCATAAAGTCACGATTTTAGGTACTTGTCGGGATGCTGCCCGTGCGCGGCCTATAAGCAAAAACAATACTGCACTGTATTACTAAACAAGAAGACACTAAGAAAAAGTGTGAAAAACCTTGCAATCGCTTCGTTTCTTCCCTTAGACGATTATAGAAACAATACAAAATGTAAAGGACTAACGGGAAAAGATAAATGGCGGCGTTACTCAGTCTCTTTTAGGATGCGCTATGCATTCTACCTCTATATCGTGGAGGCGATTTGAATGCGTTTGGCCATACAACTTGCGGTGGCCAGCCCATGAGCAAATCAGCGCTTTGCCCTTCTCAGACAACTTCGGTACCAATTCACCAAACCCGGAGGGATGGAAGGCTTGGTCGGCCTGGGCGGGAAATCCGAACCAGGGAACTGGTATCGGGTGCACGCGACAATCGGCACCTTCTTCGACTGTGCTATACGCGCCCTTCAATAAAAATGTATGAAAGAATAAGGGTCTCTCCGGAACTCATCAGTAAGGAAGGAGACCCTTTAAAAAGAAAGTAATGCTCTTATTGCGTTCTGCAGCTGGTATGAAGGAGAACACAAACTCTGCAGGAGAATGGTCTCCGGTATGTGGTCAGTTTGACACACATGCAATAGATGAACCATGTCCTTGGGTTCGTCCTACGTTCACAGGGCAACAACCCGATCAGTACCGATCTTTCTAATTCACGTTGTCTCCAGCCGCGATTGTGCTTCCAGAATCATGAACGACCGCCCAGGATCTTGATCCGCTCGCTGATCTCCGAACGTTCTAGAGGAGGCGTTCATCCCGCGCTGCCAGTGGGCCTCCCGCTTCCTATGGTGGACTCCTTTTTCTCTTTTTTTTCACCACGTATTTGAATGGACGCTCTCATTTCATGTCGACGGGCCTCTCCTTGCTCGAGGTTTGTACTAGACTTCTTCCGAAGCATGTGTTTCAGAATGAGACCGTTGGTCTTCAGAGTAGAAGAGGTATTGTCTTTCACAGAACACAGAATTGAGGCTCTATTGAATCTTCTTGATGACGTTCTTGGTGCCAGTCAAGTGAATGGTACAACGGTAGAGGTACCTCTTCTACTGATGTTAGAGCTTCCAATGGCGCTATCGCAAGTGGCATTCGTTGCATTTTAGGACTCAAATGGCAACGACATACCTACAAATGAACTGATCGAACGCGTACTGCTTTGCGCTGAATTTCTCTCAAAGCTACATGATAGGGTTTGTTCTAGTGGGCAGTATAGTTATGCTCTCACAAAATTTTCGAACAGTTTCGAATGAACGGATTTTTCGAACATTCAAATTCGAATACAGGGTGCGCATTAACCCTGCGATGCCTCAAATAATCGAAATGCCATAGTGACAAAAACAATTCGAAACAGAGGAAAACACATCGCAGTCATTATTAGATCCTCAGCAATCCAAAATTACAATCTTTGTTCGGAGTGCCCTCCTCTTGCTCGTATGCAGCTTCTCACCAGGAGACTATCTCAACGGTAGGTCAGAACGGCCCAAGTGTTGTATATGGGCAGAATCGCCTCTCTCTCTGAGAAACAACAAAGTGCAAGTATCTCGATCCCAATACAACTCTGCGCAGAGTAAGAGACGACGGAAGTTGGGCCGTTGGCGGCGTTAGTCCTCTGATGCACGCAGAGGACGAGCTGAAGTTGGCTGGAAACGGCAATCACGAGGGCTACGCCGCTCCTTTACCCACTGCGCCAGCGCCACTCGCTCGTCACCAGTGTTTCCAGCCAACTTAAGTCCGCCCTTCGCGCGCAGGTAGAGGGCGGTCCAAGTTCTGTCGTACCCAACGCTGCGCAGTATTGGGGTCGAGATACTCGCATTTTGTTGTTTCCCAGAGAGAGGCGATTCTGCCCATATACAACACATGGGCCATTCTGACGTACCATTGAGATAGTCTCCTCGTCAGAGAGTCACGAAGGCGTCGCAGGTGGCACGCAGATAGTCCTCGTTTTCAGTGGCGAAAACTTTTTCACAACAGAACCTATTGTGAATCCACAAAACTATCGCATCCTTGCAGCATACAAGAGGCAGGCCATTTCTAGAGGAAAAGTCACCACGGAAACTGCACATCCGAGCTCTGCAGCTCTTTTGGGTGTGACAACCTCAGATGGGAAGACACCACTGGTGTTCTTTGATCCTGAAGCGAAGATCAATAAGGAAATATACTCGGTCCTGGGGAAAGCTTTGAAGCCATGGCCCATTTCTCACTTTGTAGACAAGCCATAGGGCTTTCAGCAAGACTCAGCTCCTGCACACAAATCGCGTATCGCCCTGCAGTGGTGTTAACTCGAGCTTCCAGATTTCATCACCCACGAAGATTGGCCATCAAATTCACCAGATGTGAGTCCACTTGACTTTTCGGTCTGGCCAGTTTTAGAACACAAGAACTCAGCTACAAGATACAACAACTTGGAGTCGCTCAAAACTGCTCTTACTAAGACGTGGAATGATCTCTATGATGACTATCTGCGTACCATTCGCGACGCCTTCATGACTCGTCTGAGAAGCTGCATACCCGCAGGAGGGCGGAGGCACATTGGGCAAAGATTGTAATTTTTGATTGTTGAGGACCTTAATAACGATTGCGAAGAGTTCAATTCGGTTTTTGATTGTTTATTTTAAGATTATTTCGATTATTTGAGGCCCATGATTAATGCGCACCCTGTATATTCGAGAAACGTTATTTTTGGTTATACTAAAGCGAATACATTCGAACAATGCGACTTTTTGAATACTGGAATTCGAATACACCGCGATTACTTTAATATTCAAATTCGATTTAAGAATCACTTGAATGCCTATTCGAATGAGTTGAGAACATAGCTAACTATAGCACCCAGAGAAGTAATTAGCGTTTCCGTTCTCGTTCATACTTTTCCTTGTTTACTATTCGGAATTGTTAAGTGTTAAGGTGACCAAGACTAGTGACATTGCCTTCTATCTCAAAAGGAGGACCATGGACGTCAAGAGGTACAAGGAGGAGGCTCAAATGGAGTGCATGAGGAAGCGTTGAACTGCTGTGGTGTGTTGTCCGTTGAATGGGGCGAATTAGTTTTTCGTAAAGCCTTAAGTAATCGTTTCGAAAGCATCCAGTCAACTTAAATCAAAATAAAGTGATCGTGGATGACGCGATTGTCGTTTTCCCCGCTGCTCTGTAATTTCTCCGCATTTTTCTACCCTTGCTCTAAGCGTTTTTGGTACTTATCGGGTTTCTGCCCTAGCCTATTGCGGCAGATCCCAGGCTTCCAAAAAGGAGCCAATAATGCTGCGGACCAAGCAGTACAGGAAGTAAATAGGTAAATGGTGCAGTCAAGGATCTGATTGGCTAGCAGCTCCCTGCCACGCACTTTACACACGGTCGGGCTCAAAACCGACAAGTACCATAATTTCCAAATTTTTAGACCGTTTGATTTGAGATTTCTCTTCAAGTCTGAGAGGGTTAGCCCACCGCACATTTCTTCCATAACTATCTGGTTCACTGTAGCCGTGGCAAGCTCTCACATTTATAGTGCTGATGTATTCGTGATAAACGATTCATTTTCTTTTTGGATAAAAGCATTGGATTTTGTGACAGATCCCTCTCTAGACTTCCACAGGGATATTAATGTCCCTAAAGTTTTTAAATGTTTGTAGCGTTACTCGAATATTCTCAACGCTTTCAGTGTTTTCTGATCGTTCCCATGTTCGTATTTTATAATGTAGAGCAGTAAAAAATGTAAAGAGAACTCTGATGAAACACGGAAACGCAAGGAAACGGTTGGGAGAGATGAAAACAGCAAAAATGCACAGAAATTAGCGAAAAAAAATCCCAGGAAAAGGTTCACGAACTCTCAAAGCATGGAGAAAAAAGTTAGAGTGAAAAGAAATGCGATAAAGCTGTCTGTGAGCTCTTTATTTTCAGTGAAATATGCGAAGAATTCCAGTGTTCTATCGACTATTGTCTGAGACTGTTCAAGCTTGGCGGACATCTCTCAGCGCTCAACTAACCATTGACGGACAAACTTTTGAAGTTCATTTATGGCTGTACTGCTATGTGGCACGACCTACTTGCCATCTGTTCATCTATGCTGCTCATGAAACTGACGTTCTCAATACGTTGTTATTCCAGTTTGCTGTACTTCAACTCGGTGATGTTGTCGATACGATTTTCCGGTTTTTCTCCGAATTTTTTCTCAGTTACCACTCTGTACATTCCTACTACCTTCCACTTTATGGTGATGCCTGGTACTCGCTTGTTCTTCTGTATAGTGCACCTTCTGATCTACCTTTTCCCATAAATAAATAGGTATACCTATTATTGTTGATGGTTGAACATTTTGCCTATTCTTCGGTGGAGTTCTTACGACAGTCCTACTATATATAAAGCAGCAAGCGTGTGTCACTGTGTGTGTGTGTCACTGTGTGTGTCACACCGTCCGTCCGTCCCACTGAGTTGGGACGCGGCAGCCGAACACGTCGAGAACCGTGCATGGCGAGCCGGAGAGGTACCGAGCACGTCGGCAACCGTGCATGGCGAGCCGTAGACGTGCCAAACACGTCGGCAACCCTGCATGGCGAGCCGTAGACGTGCCAAACACGTCGGCAACCGTGCATGGCGAGCCGTAGACGTGCCAAACACGTCGGCAACCCTGCATGGCGAGCCGTAGACGTGCCAAACACGTCGGCAACCCTGCATGGCGAGCCGTAGACGTGCCAAACACGTCGGCAACCATGCATGGCGAGCCGTAGACGTGCCGAACACGTCGGCAACCGTGCATGGCGAGCCGGAGACGTGCCAAACACGTCGGCGACCATGCATGGCGAGCCGGAGACGTGCCGAACACGTCGGCAACCCTGCATGGCGAGCCGTAGACGTGCCAAACACGTCGGCAACCGTGCACGGCGAGCCGTAGACGTGCCGAGCACGTCGGCAACCGTGCATGGCGAGCCGTAGACGTGCCAAACACGTCGGCAACCATGCATGGCGAGCCGTAGACGTGCCAAACACGTCGGCAACCGTGCATGGCGAGCCGCAGACGTGCCGAACACGTCGGCGGCACGAAACTTCGGTCCTGGGGGTAATCGAGGTCGCTGAACACGAATCTGAAGTCGACCAATCGATATCGATCGATATTATCGATTTTTTGAGGATGGCGCTCAAGTGGCGCGAAACTTTGGCCCTGGGGGTAATCGAGGTCGCTGAACACGAATCTGAAGTCGACCAATCGATATCGATCTATATTATTGATTTTTTGAGGATGGCGCTCAAGTGGCGCGAAACTTCGGTCCTGGGGGTAATCGAGGTCGCTGAACACGAATCTGAAGTCGACCAATCGATATCGATCGATATTATCGATTTTTCGAGGATGGCGTTTAAGCGGCGCGAAACTTCGGCCCTGGGGGTAATCTAGGTCGCTGAACACGAATCTGAAGTCGACCAATCGATATCGATCGATATTATCGATTTTTTGAGGATGGCGCTCAAGTGGCGCGAAACTTCGGTCCTGGGGGTAATCGAGGTCGCTGAACACGAATCTGAAGTCGACCAATCGATATCGATCGATATTATCGATTTTTGAGGATGGCGCTCAAGTGGCGCGAAACTTTGGCCCTGGGGGTAATCGAGGTCGCTGAACACGAATCTGAAGTCGACCAATCGATATCGATCGATATTATCGATTTTTTGAGGATGGCGCTCAAGTGGCGCGAAACTTTGGCCCTGGGGGTAATCGAGGTCGCTGAACACGAATCTGAAGTCGACCAATCGATATCGATCGATATTATTGATTTTTTGAGGATGGCGCTCAAGTGGCGCGAAACTTCGGTCCTGGGGGTAATCGAGGTCGCTGAACACGAATCTGAAGTCGACCAATCGATATCGATCGATATTATCGATTTTTTTGAGAATGGCGCTCAAGTGGCGCGAAACTTTGGCCCTGGGGGTGATCGAGGTCGCTGAACTCGAATTTGAAGTCGACCAATCGATATCGATCGATATTATCGATTTTTTGAGGATGGCGTTCAAGCGGCGCGAAACTTTGGCCCTGGGGGTAATCGAGGTCGCTGAACTCGAATTTGAAGTCGACCAATCGATATCGATCGATATTATCGATTTTTTGAGAATGGCGCTCAAGTGGCGCGAAACTTTGGCCCTGGGGGTAATCGAGGTCGCTGAACACGAATCTGAAGTCGACCAATCGATATCGATCGATATTATCGATTTTTTGAGAATGGCGCTCAAGTGGCGCGAAACTTTGGCCCTGGGGGTAATCGAGGTCGCTGAACTCGAATTTGAAGTCGACCAATCGATATCGATCGATATTATCGATTTTTTGAGGATGGCGTTCAAGCGGCGCGAAACTTTGGCCCTGGGGGTAATCGAGGTCGCTGAAGTCGAATTTGAAGTCGACCAATCGATATCGATCGATATTATCGATTTTTTGAGGATAGCGTTCAAGCGGCGCGAAACTTTGGTCCTGGGGGTAATCGAGGTCGCTGAACACGAATTTGAAGTCGGATCAATCGATATCGATCGATATTATCGATTTTTTGAGGATGGCGTTCAAGCGGCGCGAAACTTCGGCCCTGGGGGTAATCGAGGTCGCTGAACACGAATCTGAAGTTTGTTTTTGAGGTATGAAGGTCTAAAAGTTGGGAAAAGAAGATGGTCGGAGTGTTCTCTTCTCGGGGTTTGGGGGCGAAGCCCCCAACCAGTCGGAGGCGGCCGCTAGGCCGCTGAACGACTGGTTGAGTAGATAAACTCACTTTCCGACAGACGCCAACCTTACAACAATGAATTCTAGTCTGTAGCCTATATCGGAATCTCTGAGCGTCTCCTGAAAGCTTCCTTGGCACTATTGTACTTTCACAACTCCACGGGTCGAGGAGAGGTCGAAAAAAAAAATCACCCAAACTTCGGCTAAGGGGGTCATTTGGGGCACCGTACTCCAGCGTAAATCAAAAAACGGATCTCAGATTCGTGATCAGCACTCCAAATAACCTCCCCCCCTAGCCGAAGTTTGGGTGAAATCGGTGATCATGACCTTGGCAGCCTTAATCACCCGTACCTACCGCAACCTACCGTACTCCAGCGTAAAACAAAAAACGGATCTCAGATTCCTGATCAGTACCCCAAATAACACCCCTAGACGAAGTTTGGGCGAAATTTTTTTTCGACATCTCCTCGACCCGTGGAGTTGTGAAAGTACAATAGTGCCGCCTCCTTCCCATCTTCCATATCTTTTCACCGGCTTAGACAGCGGCCTACGTTCTTCGCCGTTGTCTGGCCACGCCCACTTTAATCACCTAGACATGCGCGACAGTCCAGTGGTTGCCGTATGAAAGCCAAGGAAAATGCAGACATTTGCCTCCACCCCTCTTCCTTCGACGCCACAGGGCTTCCGTTGAAGTGTATGCTGTCTCCATGTGGTGCGTCATGGTCTATTCATACTAAGCAACAGGAGCAACTGGAGCGATTGGTCGGCCGGGCAGATCATACGCATCGATTTTTGCTTGGGGATCGGTTGGCAGAAGTCGAAAAATATAGTTTGCCCAGGCGACCATTCGCTTCCGTCCGAAGTATGAACAGGCCCCTAGTGACCGCCAAAGTCCATACGGCAAACTCGTCCATTTTCGCGGACAACTCGCCGCCGCTTTTGGTTGTTCATTCGCGAGTGTGTACCCCTAAATTTTCTATAACGACGGGACAAATTTGAAGCTCGACAGTTATACAAAGGCAACACACTGTCTCCATCTAGAGGAGTATCGCTCTACAACTTCGTAGCCAGTGTACGCTCATTTTGTATGTTTATGGTACGTTCTCCTTGTGGTACTCGCACAGGAGTAGGATTGCGTGCATGGTGCGATAGACAATGATTCTAAACCTCAGAATGCTGAGAATCAGGACACCTAGAGCCTTCACTTCCTAATAAGACCCAAACACAAATATCATGTACAAAGACAACACATTTTATCGTTAGCTTTACCTACAATTTACCGAAGCATTGCGATATAGGATAAAATTCACATCAAAGACTACCCGTATAAGAGGCTAAGTACAGTCATTGCAAGACTTACGTCATTAGCACTTATGTCATTATGTTGAGTAAAACGTCCTGCAGCACTAAAATATCAACTATTGCTTAAAACTGTCATTATTTTGTAAAACATAAGTTGTCGGCCAATAAATTTCCCATCTTTTGGGCAGTCCAACAATCGCTTTCCGTCAAAATTTAGAAGAACTCTTTTTTTCAAAGAAGAAATGAGAGGTCGTAGTGCCGTTGCTATATCAAGCCACTGTAGATGGATACTCAACAGGAAAGACTTTCCACAGAGTGGTGCTGAAAGACTCGAGAGAATGCTAACATACCACGAAGCGAGATCCTGTCTGTGAAAGTTTCGTCATGTTTGGGAGGTGAACGCTTCAAGTGCTGCAGAACTTTTCACTCAAACTAGTATATCAGAAGGTCCTCTATTTCAGCTCGACTTTCAGAACTTAGCGTATTCACATCCACATACGGTACAATAGGCTCAGCTTCAACAGGTGGCAGAGAAGTATCGAGCGAACTGCTGTCCGTGTATGAGTACGAATTCAGCGAATCGACGATATTGCTGTGTTCGGACAGTTGCACGAATATCACTGTCATCTCTTCGCGACGATTACTCACGTGATCGGCGGAATCATTCTGAAACAACGACTTATAGTTGAACAACTCTACTCGCAACGCCTCAGTTTATCTACACTCATGCACAAGTAACAAGCTCTAGAGCAAGTGAGACTTGTAGATGACTCATCAAACTGCAGAACGGGAAGTACAGCGCACTTAGGTTCAAGGGGTGCTTTTGGTATTCTTAAATTTGATTCCACTTAATTAGGCATCGGAGAATACTAGCGCAGCCAGGGCAGACACCGGTTGTCTCCTGCACCCGATTGCAGGCTCTTGGTTCGGATTTCCCCCCAGGCCAATGAAGTATTCCATCCTTCCGGTGCCGCTGAATTGGTACTAGACTTGTCTGTGAAAGATAAAATACTTACTTGTTCATAGGCTCACCACCTCAATTCATTCTATAGGCCAAGTTGCGTTCAAATTCTGAATGTTCTAAATAATCTGCAAAGACCTTTCTCCCAGTCTTTTGCAGTTCATAGTGTTATCCAAGATGGCTCACGATCTCGTTGGTGTAGTTTTTCTGCATTGTATTTGATCATCGCTATATTTTCTCCTTTATAAGTTTGGTTTCTATGGTGCACTTTAAGTGCACAAATAAATAAATAAATAAATAAATTCGTCTCCATGGCGTACCACAGAAGAAGAATGGTAGCATTCCAAAAAGAGATTGAATAAGGCCGTCATTACGTTATTATTCATCCCTTCTGTACAGACATTTTAACATGTCTTGGTTATCATCGAATTTTATGAAAATAGTTATATAAACGCTATACAGCAGTTGATATATATCTCAACATCTTCACCATGGAAAAGCCTAGTTAGTTTAGGAATACCCGCTCTTGCCGAGGTACTCTACTCTCCTGACGAGGAAAGAATCTCAAGCCTATGTCTGGGCCGGATTCATGACTTACAGCAATTTAACAGAGAAAATTACAGATACAGATAATTATAGATAATTACAGATAGCGTGGCTTATCGAGCGATATGGTGAGCGATAAGCCGCGTTATCTGAGTTTTCCGCTGCGAGTTCTCTGTTAAAGTCACGTAAGCCGTTCGAAAATGAACGCTGCTGTCCGAATTTCCACCGTACAAGTTGTAGAAAAATATGCTCCATTTTTGCAAAGTCCTTGAATCTAAAGAGTTAGGCGCGGGTGAAGGTTTACTAGGGACTATGGAGTCGCTCAGTTTTACGCAACGCAATAGTTTCCAAATAGCTAAGATGCAAAAAAAGTATGGCTTCATGGGCGTGGGGTCGGGTGTCCGATTCCTCACTTTGCAAGGTTTTTGTATTTTTTCCTGCATGTTCGATGTTTCCATAATAAATAATCAGCGCCCCTAGCGCGGTATATTCAAGAATTTGGCAAAAATGGAACATACCTTTCAGACATACGCCTGTTTGCAGTGTACTTTAGAAGAACGTAAACAAGGCTGAGAAAAATAGTCCGTTACTCCGTTAACTGATGTCCGTGCAGACACGGAACACATTTAGAAACCTTAGAAGCTGTATCCCAAGGAATTCATCTCACCCCAAAGTGCTTGCTACCTGGTATCCATTCCTTGTCAGAAGAAAATACACAGTGCACAACTTATGTTCTGTTACTCTAAGAATATTTTTTAGCGGAGCAAACCAGGATATGCTATCTTGAAAAACCTCCGGAGTCCAAACCAATATTATTATTCAGGATATCCGCCACAAATTCAATTAGAATCTGTTACAAACGTTTTCACCTTCCTTACAGATGCCAGCAATGACAGAGCAGCTATTTCATGCAAAACTTTGTAAACATTCGGATCCCCTTCATAGAGCGAAACATTTCAAAACTAGCTAGGAAATGAGGAGCTCTGTAACATGAAACTTAACGGTTGCAATTTTCCGAAGTCATACGCAGCTCCCTCTTAAACGAGAATTACCGAATTCATCAGTAAAAGCGACCAATCCACAGATAGGCGAGGCATTTTCATGCGCCAAAATTCATTGGTGGACCTAATATCCCACAGTCTTTAATGAAAACTGCGACATATTCAGAAATTTTTAAGGATGTGAAGGGTATACAACGCGTGTCACTATTATAGGTCTACTACAGGACAATCAGCATATCCCAAAGGCCCTTTAGAAACTCCACTAGGTAAGCTACTCACATATCTATCACCGTCTCCGAATTACAAACTGATCCTAGTTCTCAAAGTTGCCTTTTTATGTTCGCAATGGATGATTATTGCTAATTATAGGTCCATATTCTCCCCAACTTACGACGAAATCTTGATAAGCTGTTCGCTCAGATTTTTAACGTTTTTATTCCTCTCAACGTTTCCGCACAACTTTATACTCTTCGGAGCCTGAAAACGGAAACGTTTACAACGCTACTCGCCCCAACGTCATTACAAGCTACAAAGTAAATTTATTAAGGAAAACCACCACAGAGGAGTTCTTAACACTTGATGATCCTCCCTCGATTTTCCCCAAGAAAACTACATCGTAATTCTAAATGTTGGGGGGAGTAGCGTTCTCAATTTTTCCAATTCTTGCAGACTCTAAAGGCGGCAAAGTTGCGACCGGAATAAAGGCGTTAAAAATCCTGGTGAACAGCGAACAATAGAATAAACTATCGTCACAGGCCTTTGAACTTCTACTTCGCCAAAACCTTGCAGCAGTGTCAAAATTTGTGAGAAGAACCAACCACAAACTTTAAGCAACTAACCCTGCAGTACGCAATGTCATGCTTCCGTCCGATTGCATCCACGAGACCTTGGGCTGTGCTACGTACACTTATGTCGACTTGAAGCCTTTCTTGGATTTCGCTAAACAAAGGCGTTTGTGATGAAGGCGTAAATAGCATAAAAGTTGGTGTAAAAATTGAAGCAATAAACGTACGCTGGAACATCATCAACTCCGCAGTCCTTCAAATTCTGCAAAACGCCATCCGACATCAATATCAGATACCTCCACGTATCCCTAATCTAAATAAAAACAGTTCAATAGCAACAACTAATGGAGAGCAGGAGGAAGAGGTCAGTCAAATAACAACCTCATGGTGGTAAATGTCAGGCTCAGCAATAACTGGATCACTTTTAGCTCCTCGAAACTCCTCCTTCTCTTCGAACAAGTTTCGACGAAAGTAGTCACCAAGTGCACGCGTTGGTCGGTGCACATCCTGATGTATACAACAATTAAAGCAACCAAAACCTGGACAGAGCGAGGACATCGAAAAGTTCTTTGGCATCAACGATGAGAATGGCCATCTGCTGATGAACCGCAAAAGGGCTATGGAACGATGGCATGACTACTTCGAGAGAATTTCAACAGTAGAGTTTGCCCATCCGCCTATCCCTTGCGTCCCTCCTACGCACGGTCCTGTGCAGAAAATCACTGTGGAGGAGACGGAAGCGGCTTTGAAGAAGATGAAGCCAGGCAAAGCAACGGGCCTTGACGACATAGCGGCCGAACTATGGAACTCGAGGTGCTGGAATCCTGCTGAATGGCTAACGAAGTTTTTCAACCAGGTTGTTGCGGAGAAGAAGGTTCCTGGTAGTTGGCAGCAAAGCACGACGATCCCGATCTGGAAGAAGAAGGGCAGTCCCGCGGACTGCACAAGTTACCGTCCAATCCCATTACTCTCGCACAGTATGAAAATATTTGAGCGAATTGTGGATGGACGTATTCGCGAGATCGTCCGGCTTTCCACCAACCAGTGTGGCTTCGTAGCCGGCTGTGGCACCATCGACGCCATTCATGCTGTTCGTCTTCTTGTGGAAAGACATCGCGAGAAACAAAAACCGCTCCATCTTGCTTTCCTCGACCTGGAGAAAGCATTTGATCGTGTACCGCGTGAGGTCATATGGTATGCCTTACGACAGCACGGTGTCCCTGAAGAACTGATCGAGTGGGTGCGCATTCTTTACTCTTGTCCTAAGAGTCAAGTGCGAGCGCCGGCCGGCACATCCACGGAGTTTCCAATCTCCGTCGGTGTTCACCAAGGTTCCGCGCTTTCCCCACTTCTTTTCATTGTCGTAATGGATGCCATTTCGCGAGACCTTCAGAAGCCTGCTCCTTGGACGCTGCTCTATGCAGATGACGTAATGCTTGCCAGTGAAGACAAGGCCGAACTTGAGCGACAAGTGCAAGCTTGGTGTGACCGCTTGGCGGCGTTCGGGCTCAAGCTAAACGTCCAAAAACCCAGTCCGTTTACGTCTGTCGTCAAGTACGTGAGTACTCGTCGTCTGATGGTAGTCTGACGTGCGAGGTGAACTCACGCGTGAGCGCAGCGTGGTCCAAATGGCGCTCAATGACAGGCGTTCTGTGCGACAGAAAGATACCGGAGCGCTTAAAATCAAAGATCTACAGAACCGTCGTCCGACCAGTAGCGATGTACGGTGCTGAGTGCTGGCCTGCAACGAAGGAAGTTGAGAGCCGCCTCAGCGTGATGGAGGCGAAAATGCTGCGCTGGACGGCTGGTGTCACGCGTTTGGATCATGTTCGCAATGTCTCCGTACGTCAAAGGTTTGGCGTCGCTCCAATTGCTGACAAGCTACGTGAAGCTCGCCTACGGTGGTATGGCCATGTTCTTCGTGCGGACGGCGACACCGTTCGGAAGATTGGCCTCAACATATATGTGCCCGGAAAACGGCCTAAAGGACGACCTAATAGGCCTAATAGGCAACGCTGGCTTGATACGTTGCACGTGGACTTAAAGGAAGCTGGTATCCACCCCGATCAAGCGTTTGATCGTGCGAAGTGGCGTCATCATACCAGAAGAGCGGACCCCGCTGCTAAGCGGGACAAACGCTGAAGAATAAGAAGAAAGCAACCAAAACCTAGCAGAGTAGAACCAAATAGAACACACAGACTAGATGTTATAAAGGACGCCAGAATAACGTACCAACGGGTCAATGTTCAGCTTCTCCAGCCGTTCAAACTCGGCTGGATCGTCGTTGTCGTGAACGCGCGCATTCAGTCGAACAAGCGAACGATCAGCTTGTACAGCCAAACCTCTAAAGGACTAAATCACCATAGAGTAAACTTCGGGAAGAGAAAAACAAGAAGACATACAGAGACGTTCCGCAGTTCAGCACGTAAAGGTCGCGATCGACTTTCAAAACAACGAAAACGGTAGTTCCTTTGCGGATCTGAACAACCCTATGATTCCTAGAAGAACAAAAAAGGATTATGGCAGCTCCATACTGTTTATTGAGCATAAACTAACCTTGGCGTTTAATGTGGAGATTCTGTCCGCATTGTTGACGGGATCGTCCATCAGAATCAATCTCTCCGTCAGATCGTCATCAATAGTTTGGAGATAACGTAGGTCAACAGTTCGGAACTTCGCAAGCAAAGCATCTTTAACCTGGAAATCGCAGAATTACATGCATATTTTTAGAGAACCAAACCACAACGCTTTGTTCTTGATAATTCTCGAAACTACAAAAAGCCCTGCAAAACGTTGTTTATGGAGATATCCACTACGAAAACCAAACCTTACTTTCGGAACTAACACTCAATAAAAGGATCAACGTCGACGCTAATGAATAAAAATTATACAAGTTGTGCCTCGCATTATACTTCTACGTGTTTGCGGAATATCGTAGAACAAACAGGAGACCTAACTGTACCAAACGATGCCGTGCGGTGGCCAGCCGTTGAGCAATTCAGTGTTTTACCATTCCCATGCACTTCTGGTACTTATTCACCGACCACAAAAGGATGAAAGCCTTGACTAACATTGGCGGGATACGAACCAAGAACCTTTACTCAAGACGTGCGCGGTAGTCGGCGTCTCCTCCTACTGCCTTACGAGGTGCCAACATTGGAAGATCTCAAAATGAGTAGCACATTGAGGACAGATCCTTAAAAATGCAAATAAATACTAATCTGCAAACATTCTTGACACACGCTCCAGCTGTAATGTGGATTCAGCTGGCATCACTCATAAAGCTGTGGTAAACAAAGTTAAATGCAAAAAAAAAGGAAAAACATGTGTTCGACTATGAGGAGTGTATTATGTAACAAGACCAAGCCTTAATAATGTCCGTACATCACGGAACAAAAAAATCGTAAACCATCAGATTATCTATCTTAGCTCGAGGTGGTATTCTGAACAAGAAGAAGGATCTATTCTAGTGCGTGAGAGAGGGGGGGGGGGGGGGGGTGGTAGGGGAAAGAGAACTCCACTGTAACATGGAAACTGTTACGTGAAGATATCATAACACACCAATCTAAGGGAGGTCATTGCTTTGCAATTTCCTTTCCGGTAACACCAGCTTGTATGGATACAGCTAGCTTTTCTAGATAAGTCATCTTACATTGCAATAGCTCCTAAAATAATACCAAAGGATACTGGAGCAAAAAAATGAAAATGAAAAAAACGATACCTAAATTAAAAACGCCCAAGATAGGAAATGAATGTAATAATTCCATCCCATAATTCAGCACAATTGTGAGGAAATTCCATATCATAACGGAACCCAAAAAAATCTTGAGTGTTTGTGGCGCATAGTTACCCTTTCAAATGTAATTAATACGACAAAGAAAAGCAAGATTGGGAAAACAGGACCAACAAGAATTTGTACTTCAGAACGGTGAAATCGCAAGCATGACACATCAACCTTACCTAAATATAAATGGCTAAATTGTACAAGTACCCCAATGATTGAAGCGCTAGCAAGTAAAGCCAATCATCATATAGTTGTTACAATGCTGAAGAACGTCCTCAATGTAATAAAGAATGAAACATAGGATTTCGAAGTACTCCACAACTCACCTCTTGAACAGTCATCGATCTTGTTATGGGGCGATCCTTGAAGACTTCATACACCATTCGGTTCATTACAAATCTGGCTACATCTGCTCCACCGTTGAAGCCGCAGAATATGCCATACATCTGGATGCCATTCTCTCTGCAACGAAAATATCTCAGAAAAATAACCGCCATTAGGAACGCAATTCAAACGCTTAAACGGCTTGGATGGCTTACTCGATGTGAACAGCCCAATCTAGAGTGTTCAGTTCTTGCATGAACTTCTTGTGCTTATTGTAGCGTCCTCCAAGAGAGGTGCCGATACCTGAAAATAAAGCGAGAACTAACAGTGAAGCAGCAACTAAGTCACAGCTACTCGCATGATCCTATAGAATGCAGAAAAAAATACATATCCACTAAAAAAAATATCTTCAGACCTGGTTAAGAGTTCATTTGATCTCTTTCGCAAAGTATGGGGTCCCCTAGACGTGCACCTAGAGATCGGCTGGGCATTATAGATACTATATAGAGCTTCTGAGTTCAAAATAGTTATCTCATTTGCAAAGTGCGTAACGCATTGCACTTCGACGGGATGCCATGGACGTTTTTTGAACGTCCATTTGACGTTTGCTATGAGATACGGTGGCCACTCATAACGAAGCCACTGTTGTCTCGTACACAGACAAAACTGATCAGGACTGACCATGTTACTGAATTCAATGAGATAAATAATTAGTTGTACAAAGTGATTCAACAGCGTCAGTACGTAAGCTCAGGTTAGGTTGCACTCGAACTCGTTTTGTCGACTCCGTAGTGTCTTCCAAAAATTGGCAGGCCTTCCAAACAGAGTTCACACTTTCCTCAAATGTATCGAAGCAGAAGTACACCTCTTTTTGTCAGAGTTTTCAGAACAGACAGTGGTTAAGAATGAACACGTGAAGACCGAAGGAACAATAGACATACTGTAACTGTAGCTATCTGTCCAACATTACCCAACAATATTTATTGACTCTCTTTTTTTGTATTGGAAACGTCGAGTACCGGTTCGAAAATAAAGCGTATTTTAATCATCTGATTCAAACTGAAACAATTTACTACAAGGCAACTTTTCGCATCGGAATAAAAACATTCGAACGCAGATCATGGCTAGCCTTCTCATTTCTACGTGCTTGTTACAAATTGCGTTCCTTTTACACTTTAATTTGCCTTTGGGAGGGGTCTTCTTTTGACGACGTATAATACTTGACACGTTCGCCGCAGGAATGCTTTAGCTTTTGGTTTATTAATCAGACGAGATGCAGGCAGTGAGGGCTTTGTGCTCATGCGATCCTGCATGAGCATAAAGCCCTCACCGCCTGCATCTCGTCTGATATACGAAAAATTCGTCGACTCCTGCGGAAAACTTGTGGCTACTTCGGTAAGTTGAGCACCGAGTCTCTCTACTAGACGTGGATATACTATATGATATACGATGTACAGTCAACCATAGAATGCTTCGCTTGCCTAGCGGTTGTGCGCCGAATATTCCTCAAAAGTGGAAATTCAGGATGGGCCACTTTATCTCGACTGCGTCTAAATACTCGACGCTACACTTACAACGATGAAATTTTCATGGACGAGTTGTCCGGGGCAGGGATGGGCGGAATTTCTGTTTTCTGATTTTCTGGCCATTTTGGGCAAATTTTTTCTGTTTTCTGGGAAATTGCCAAAAACTGCTCAAAAAACAGAAAATAGAGCTGCGAACAAAATTACATCCAACAAAAAGTATCCAAAAAGTATCGTAGAATTATGAGTTTCGTTCCAAAATATTTTTCTAGACAATTTTAAATTGCAAACGTGTGGCGCTTTTGGATTTGCTCTGTAGAAATTGCGCCAAACACTCGTGACCTATGCCGCTTTGCTTGCTTGATTGATTGTATAAGTGCTGCTGGCATGTAATCCCTTCATAGGACATTTCTGGTCTTTCATAATTTGGCTTCGTATTCTCTTGAATTTCAACAGTACCTTGCACCATATACGATTACTTTCAACTTTATATTAAGGCAACAAAACTAGTGTTCTGAGCGGCATTTAATTACCTCTTAACTAACCCGCTTGTCCTATGGTTACTGTGGGTAGGGTTACTCTCCACCTCCGATGTAAATTTTGAAAACGGACCTTTTCTTTTCCAACTCTGCTTGGCTCTTGGATATAAAAAATAGTAAGTGACAGAAAAGTTATGGATAGTTTTGGTTTAGCTGATATACGGTAGTGATGCACAAAAATTTTTATGTATCACCTGAATCATTTGTCGTTCTGTAGATCATCGAATTGCTCGAGCGGGCGCAACAAGCGTCTCCATTCGTCCCTGGCGCGCGCCAGAGTGCTCCAATGAATCCTGCTCGCTCGAGGGACACGAAGAGCGCCGTATAGTTGCTCAGGGCTTTCACGAAGACGTCCGACCAACACGATGGTGGGAGTCCTGGTCTCTTGACATCCCGCGGAATTCAGTCCATAACGGCTTTCGTCCAGCGGGTATTTGTGAAGCGCATTATGTAGCCGACCCACCTAATTTTCAACGAATTGGCCCATGTGACAGCGTCTGGTCTTCGAACGTCGACGAAGCTGAGAACTCCGGAGGCCTTCTCTCACTTGCGTGAGTCGTGGCACTCCGAGCATCGTCATCTCGGTTCCACACTCTGTGACGCTGATCCTGCTTTCGTATGGCTCAGGTCTCTAAGTCGTATGTCAGGGCAGGAAGAACAGTGGAGCCGAATAGGTGGTCACGAAGTCGGACTTCTTCGACGCTCTTGAAGGCTCCCTAAGCCGCTCGTTTCCTGCTGTCCAGATCCGGCACTATGTCCCTGGGCATGTTGACTTCGCGACCCAGATACACTAGCTGGGGCGCTCAGGGTTCGTTTCGTCAAGACGGAATTGGGCATCAGAAACTTGTCCGTTCCTCATGAGCATGGTCTTCGTAAGACTCAGTTGCGGTCCATCGTCCAAGTCCGGATTTGGGGACATATGGTGGGCTTTGGGGATATGGTATCCCCCTGCCGAACCCCTCTCTTTACGTCGATGACGACGTCGTTGTAGAATGGTGAGATCCTGGTCGTGAATCCACTGTACAGCTCTCGAAGGACTCTGATGTACTGAATAGGAACGACCTGAGTGAGCAGAGCTTCGACGACCGCTTCAGTTTCGACGGGGTGGAATGCCATCTTCACGTCGATGAGCGGAAGGCAAAGCAGCAGCTTTTACTCTCGTGACACTTCCATCGGCTTCGTAATGGGGTGTATGTGGTCGATCGTGCTGAATCCTCTCCGAAATCCTGCTTGCTCGTATGGCTGTCCTTCGTCCAGCGTCCGGCTGGTCCTATTCAAGATGAATCCAGTGAACAGCTTGTAGACTACGGACAGCAGGCAGATCGGGCGATAGTTGCTAATGTCGTGAACGTCTCCCTTCTTGTACTGCATGACGGTCTTGTAGTCTTCCACTGAGATGTAATATGATGTATATGTGATCAGTAATAATAATAATAACATGATGGAGAGGGTATATAACGCGTGGACTCATGTCTACGCCTTGAATAAATAAATAAATAAATAAATAAATATGCTTGATTCCCATTCTATAGTGTCTATGCATTCAAGAAAACACTTTCACTTAAAAACTGTCGTCCTGAGAGCCCCGCAGTCACACTGATATAAAAATTTTTTTATCAATTGATACCCCTAGTCAAGCCAACGGTCTGTTTTGTGATTACGTCTACATTTTGAGCCTTAAACCGCATCATTTATAAGCCACTCTTCTTCTATCACTCCTTTTAAGCCCCAACCTTTAAAGAACCAATGCTTTTATTTTTCACAGAAACACTTTTAGTATTGCGATTATTGGAGTAATCGTTAGGGCCTTAGCTGTGAAATGGAGCTGATGAGTAATGTTGCATACTTCAATTGTCGAGAATCCTAGGATCTTTGAGTCTAGGTTCACAATTTGCTGATTGTATTGAATTTTGAGTATACTAGAAATTTTTGTAAACGTCTACAAGTTAAAACGCTTGTTCTCGGCCACATTTCTAGTCATACAAAAATATTTGCTACCGGAAAAATGGACCTTTGAGTAGAATAATTAGATCGTCTGATAATTTGAAAATTTTCTGTTTTCTGATTTTCTGTTTTCTGGCGTTTTTGGCTTTTCTGTTTTCTGATTTCTGTTTTCTGACGAAATCGATTTTCTGTTTTCTGGGAAAATGTTTAAAATTTCCCCAGAATCCCTGGTCCGGGGCGCGCCGATGGGCTTGGGGTGCGGTGCCCATCGTGGAGCGCGGTCTGAGGGTGGAAGAATGCCCCGCCCTTCAACACAACTCCCCAACCTTTGCTCCGCCCGGGTTGCCACGAGTATCCCAACCAAAAATTGTGGTTTCAACCCAACGGCCGAAGCAGTGGGCCCGAAGCCGTGCAGTGCGAAACACCCCTCGTCACTATGCAGGCTGTGGCGTATGCGGCGCGGGTTGTCCGAGAATCGCAATCGCGGGAAAGAAAGCAAAAATCGATACGGTGGCGCTCCATCACGTGTTGCTATTGTAACCCGCCCCGGACAACTCGTCCGTGAAAATTTCATCGTTGTAAGTGTAGCGTCGAGTCGTCTAAATTGATAGTCCGAAATACTAAATGTCTATAAAACTCCCACCTGAGTTTATGCATTCCTTAAACTCCTCTGCAAATTCCTCAATCGCTTGATCGTTGTCATTCCAGTTCGGCTCCATTAGAATACAATGAAACAACTGCTAGTCTGAACGTCACAAGCACATAACAACTCGGCCTTTACCTTAAACACAGCAAGATTAATGAGATAAACATCGGTGAAATGCGCGTTTGGGGAAAACTTTCCTAGTCGGGGGGGGGGGGGGGGGGGAAGGGGGATGGTGCATCACTAGAAAGGCAGAACAAGGTGAATTATCGTGATGACGATTTTTCGTACTGCTTTGTCTTACCGTCGTCACTCCAACGGATTTCTAAAGCTGGTACGAACCAGGCTAAGGAAGCGCAACATGAAGAAAGAAATCTACACCTAGGAGAGAGTGCTCCGCTAATCCGCATAGCTCTTAAGCATCTTTGACAGAAAAATAGCTACTATCTATCCCAGACTGAAACAGAAAAGATACAAAACATACAGCGGGAAAAGGAAAACAGGAAAACCCGCAGCGGCACAACGCGCTCTAAAGCGATTTGTGCGCGCTATGGACGATCTTGTTTTGGAGCGCGTAAATTGATTCTACTACGTTTCGATGATACGGTGTGATCCGGACCTGTCGTCGTCGGCTCGAAAAGAAACTTTGAAGAGCGTTCCTTGCTTGTCAGAGCATGGTTCGGAGCTATGGTAGCTGGGTCACCTTATAAAAAGTGTCACTAACACGAAGAAAAATTAAACGACACGCAGTGATAATAAGGGGGCCGGGGTTCTTTAGAAGTTAGAATGCAAGTTCAATTCAATCCAATTCAATTCAATCCATTACGACCATAGAAGACAGTAGTGAGGAAGTTCCCTCATCGTATCTGTCGCATGTACAGTCCATGGTGCCAGGATATGCTTTCTACGCTCTACAAGATGACCAAACCACGTCGTGCAGTAGCTGAGTGATGGGCACTGTTGTACTTTCACGACTCCAGAGATCGAGGAGAATCCGAGAAAAAGTTTTCGCCCAAACTTTGCCCAGAGGGGTCATCTGGGGAGGAAAGTCTGGGCGAAATCAGTAACTATGACCTTAGTCACCCGTACCACCATAACCTACCGTAATCGGCCGTAAGGTGCAATCCTAGAGGGGGAGGGGGCAGTCTATTATGAATTGTTAATGGTAGCTACGCATCAATAAATACAATATGCTATGCAACATATCAATGCCTTAGCATACCTGGTACCCTCCCTTGGAAATGTTCGAAACTTACGCTGAAATATAAAAAGACTTCATTATTGAAGTATGGACAGGCTACGGTTGTGATCCAAAACTCTATTTGCTTTGGAAAGAAACCGCAAAACGCTGCCCATTAATTGATTGAGGTAATAAGGTTGCTTTAACGAATTTTCATGGCTTTATAGTATTGTAATTGTTCCAGATTTCTGTTCAATTTACTGTGTTTTCACTACTCCCTCCCCCTCCCCCAACTAGAATAGCAATTAGAAAACCGATTCTGGTATTGGAAGGACAGCAATTTATAAGGTAACCCTATATATTTATATTTACATTTATAATTTGCAAAAACGCTAACAGCCCACCTAGGGCCGCATAAACCCCACCCCCGGGATCGAACTCTCGACCCCCTCCCGCAAGTCCGTCTAGCCATCCACTCGGCCATCCAATCGCTGCCGCAGGCGGCGACGAATGAATCATTTGAATGTACACTGCAGCTCCGTCTAGGAAACATAGGAAATTACTATAATCAAACTTTAATTTGAGCTCCAAACCTTTTGTAAGTCAAGTTCAGAGCACGACAGGGCTATTCCAGATGCCTTATCAGCCCGCCCCGAAGCGATACCATTTTTTGCCGTTTCGGACCACCCAGTGGCCCGTAGCAAAAACGAAGCACAGTTCCGTAATCCTCGTCTGATGCTCTACAAGACCATATAGGTCACGTTGAGAATCTTTAGGGGAAGTTCATGGGCCTCCCTTGTTAGAGGTCGCAACTGCCGGCAAGAGTACACAGTATTGCGTACAGTAACCTTCGCGCCGCCGCACCACCCGCCGTTGTCATGGCGGGTCCGCGGCACCCGCAAGACTCTGCTGCCGGTCTAATATACTTTCCGAGTATCCTTAACGAAGCTTGATTATCAGTGAGTGTCACTGTTCGCATGCATGCCGATTAACTGAAGATTCGCAGTGGTTATAGGATTCCTGCGGTTCGAACCATTACAATCCTCATATTGGGTGATTGCTTCAATGGGAGCCCAGAAAACTGGCAGAATTGGCAGGAAACTGTGTTGAGGGCACAGAACGGGTGGGGGTCACCATGTAAGGCAGTCTAGCGCAATGAGAGTTAAGGGGTGGGGGACAGGATATCCCTTTTCCAACCTCCTTCAATGTTGTTCTCGACAGGAGTGCTCTCACTGTAGCGTGTACGATGTGGCATTTCCCACATCGTACACGCTACAGTGAGAGCACTCCTGTCGTTGAATGATGTACTACATGTACGTACGCGTCAGATCTTGTAGAGTGTGACAAATGCCACATCAGCGTAACTGAGCCTTACTTCCGTGTGTGTGTGATGATGATGCCCTGGTTAATTGGGTAATTGTGTGCTATTACACTTCATTAGAATATTTATTCTTGACCTACAATCTCTTTCCAGGTGTCTTCGGAAGTGATGTCAAACATTCCACTCTATTCGCAAAGTGATAGAACAGGATTATCCATGGGCTCGTAAGAGGAAACCTGACAAGGTAGGGTAAATTACCCAGTTGGACGGGGTGCTAAATAGACATGGTGGTTGAACTGCCAAGGAACTACTTAAGGTGCTCAGGGGCTCGGAGAGGGGGGGGGGGGGGGTGGGAGAGAGAGTTACCATGAAATGCAACCCTATACGACGTTCTCTGTCAGCACTGGTGTTTCATTACGTGTGCTGTGCAGTCGGTCCTGTTGCCTGCATAGTTTCCCCACGGTGCTTTCTATCGCTGCTCTCGCGTTGCTTCTGTCGCGGACTATGAACAACATCACTTTTGGAGCGGGTGGGTGAGAATTCAGTCGCCTTCTCGCGTCCTCTCGCTTCAGTGCAGTCACTGCGGGCCCTTGCATACACAGCTGAATAGGGAACTGATCTCGTCTTCTAACCTTTTTGAATTAAGTTTTTCCTCCTACATGATCACCTATCTTCCACGCACTTCTTAGGCTTCGTTCGGTCAAAAGAAGACGTTTTCCGACGCCTTGAAGTATGAAGAGGACGTGGATGTGGAAGATAGACGTTAATCGACCCCTTTCCAAATAGTGTCTTGCGGTACCTTGCCGATGTACAGGTCAGTGTTCGAACCCTCCCAGACAATTACATATAGTAGCACTGCATGTAGGGAACGAATGCTTCGTTGAGATGAAGTGACTATGGCGTTGTAGTATGGTAATGTATCGTATTGTGGCCTCAGTAAGGTGCGTTTCTTCGCAACGACTACTGCTCCCGTTTGTTTACTAGCCAGCCACGTAATTGCTTTTCGGAATTGTGCGGATACGAAGCAAGAAGGACTACATACGACTTGCGTTTGTAGCCAACAATGACAGTTTTTTTGCTTTTCGCAGCGGCTGACGAATCCAAACTCCTGTTAGGCGCATAGAGTTCTTAGAACGGATATTTGCTCAATGCTTGTGAGACGTGTTGAAAATTCAAAGACTTCATGTCGTGCTGCCAGGGTCAGTGCGAGAGAGCATCCAAAGCGATTCGTATCGCCATCTCCAGACAAACCTTCTTTGTTATAACACCTCCCTGGTGGCTCATAACTGAAGAGGATTTTTTGGATGCGCAAAATTATTGAGTTTAATTCAAATAGATTTAATGTTTTTAAGCTAAAATGTTTTAAAAACTTTAATTTCAAACTACACATTTATAATTCAGCTTGCATATAGTTTATATATATATATATATATATATATATATATATATATATAAGTGCTCCGACACGCCTAACGGCGGCGTATCTCGCACTTGCGCGCTTCGCGCGACTTTGTAGCATCACTGACATATGGGAGGTAGTTTTTGTAAAACATAAAATTCGCTAGCATCTAGGAACTTGGTGCGTACGTTAGTGGTGAAGGGCATCAAGCCCTTCACCACTTCGGTACCTTCATCATAGACATTCTTTCCTGACCGGCCAGTAATGTCATTGGTTTGTGCTGCGCAGTACTTCTGTCCCTCAGGTTCTTCCTCCGCAATCGTTCTCATGCTCAACAGCAAGCGTTTCAAGCTGTCGTTGGCATGTCTTCCGAAGCCAGGATCCCCTCTCTCGGTTTTTCTTACTGGATCTAATTGCTTATTTTGTTGTCGGCTGCCCAACACAAGTTAACCATGTTACTGAAAAACCCAAATAAGTGCTGTATTACATAGTAGAGTTCGTGGCGCAGCCCACGGAGAGTTTGCTTAGCGTAATCCTTATTTCTTTTGCTTCTTAGCTTCTGCGTCAAACTCATACAGAAAATCAGACCAGAGTCAGCTCAGCAGTAAGCATTTCCGTAGCGGAACACGCCGTGCACTCTACTTCTATGGAATTTCTGACCGGCCAGTAATGTCATTGGTTTGTGCTGCGCAGTACTTCTGTCCCTCAGGTTGTTCCTCCGCAATCGTTCTCATGCTCAACAGCAAGCGTTTCAAGCTGTCGTTGGCATGTCTTCCGAAGCCAGGATCCCCTCTCTCGGTTTTTCTTACTGGATCTAATTGCTGGTCCGCCTTTAATGGTGTTCCCTCCCCCTCTTTAGTCCGCCACCTTCCTGGTCCCAACTACTGGCCCACTTCTTTGTTTCCACTATTGACACCTACTGGTCTCTTCTTGCTGGTTTCCCCGTCCTGGCACCTCCTCCAGGTTATTCCTTTCCTTCCTGGACGCTCTCCTGGTCCACCATAGAGGTCCTCTTACCGCCCTTTTCCCTTTTCCACCACCCCCTAGTGGTCCTCCCATGCTCACGGCACGGTCGGTGACACGTATTCAGAATCAGGATGCTTGGTGCGCAACGTAGGGGACCTGTTCTCTGGATAAAGAAGCTCAGAAGCGCGCACAGTCGCCGCTGAGTCGAGCATGAAGAAGCTATGCATATGGCAGATTCCTTGTTCTCCGTATGAATTCCCTTACGGCTCCCTTCTTGTTGATTCCCTGTCCTGGTCCCGCCTTCAGGTCCCTTCTTCCAGGTAAATTCCTCCCCCTCGGGATACTCCTTCACGACGACAGCGAGCGAACGCGCATTGTGTGACATCGGTGTCACTCCTTACTGTCCCCCTCCCCTGATTGGTAACTCCCTAATGATCCCTACATATTTCCTAAACTCTTCTTGGTGCCACCTGGCCTGCTTCGTTGCTCTCCCCATCGACCATCATAATGCTCCTCCTGGTCGCTGCCTCCTTATCGCCGTCGGTTCTCCACCCTCAAAGTCTCCCTTATACCCTTACCCCTTTAGTAGTCTTCTCATGCTAAAGACACGAAGTTGGCTTCTGAATCTGGACGCTCAAACGCGCATAGGTGCTGTTGTGTTAAGCAGTAAAGGGCTGCGTTTCCCCTGCTGCAGCAACATCCCACTTCAACAGCAAATTTTGCCCGCGCTGTGGATGATGCGGCGTACCTCACTTAGGTTAGATCACTCCACGGACAAACTCTTTTATATATAGGTGGTGATGATGGTGATAGGTGGTGAAATCTCACATAGGTTAGATCATTCGACCACACTTGCTGTGGATGATGCGGCGTACCTCACTTCGGTTAGATCACTCCACGGACAAACTCTTTTATATATAGGTGGTGATATATAAAAAAGTAGAAATGATAATATACCTAATCCCATGTGGGGTGTGGGGCGGAGTATGTAGAAGAAACAGGGCGACATCCCTGCTTAAGAATTAAGGAACACCTTGATGGATTGTTGAGATGGGGCGTTGCTACCCCGATTGGGCCCACAGAGTAGGGGTTCATACCGACGAAAAGTGCGAAGTCTCCACCAGGGGTGTGTGTAGTTGCGATTTGCGACTTCCGACATTTTGGGTCGTAAATCGTAAGTTTTCGTAAATAACGAATCACGGATATCCTTCTAGAAAAAGGCTGTCTGAGTTTATCGCGTCCTTTAAAGGCCGGCAGATGGTGTGTACGCACTTGTAGTTGAATGCCACTGCTGGGCGCTGATACCAAGTACATATTGTTGAGGCGTTGGCGACGAAGTTGGCTCAACATCCTCCGGTTATTCCGCTTTTTCTGTGGTTATTCCGCTCTCCAAGGTGATTGTAAAGAGGCTTGATCAGGAAGAAACTGCTGTTCAAACCGCTATAAGAAATTGACTGAAATCACATATGGAGGGATGGTAGTACCGCGACGAACTTGTCGTTGCAACCTAGGTAGATCCACGTCTCAAGGACGCACATTTTGGTCAGGACAAGAAGGTGGAAGAAATCGCCATATCCCTGTGCGAGAAGCCTTCTGAGGGCAGTCCAAGTATACGCGAAGAATTAGATGAGAATCTCACGATTCCTTTTTATTCGTTTTTTTCTTCGTTTCCAGCATGGAGACAATGTATGCACACACTAGGGCCTCTGCTGTGAGTGGTTAACATATTGAACAACAGCAATGTTCAGTCTTTAAAACATCTGATTTAGGAAGTGAAGGAGTACCTTTCACAAAAACGATCTTTGGGATGACAGTTGATCCCTTCGAATTCTGATTTTTACTTATTCCATATTTAATGTTTTGATACAATAATGAGAGACATTGAAACTTATCAGATTGGTGCAAAAGAAAGGCAGGTTTTTTGCCCTATAGGTTTCAACACTATTTTTTAAAAATAAACAGAAACTTTTCATAAGGTATTAAACATTGTTGGAAAGCTTATTATATGTGCTTCCTAAACCTGTATATGGAATTTAATTCAAATCGCTCATTTGAAAAATGATTTGGTTTTTATTTTCAGATGATTAAACGCGATTTCGCCAAATTTTCCGACATTGGATGATGTTGGGGTGCTTCTTTTTGGTTCAGTCACTAGGTAAACGTCGCCTGCTATCATAAAGTGACCATTTCTCATCGCAACTCACAATCTGTTCAAGAAACGGATCGTGATCGTTGGCATCGCGCAAAGGGTGGTCCGACAATATTTCAAAACGACGATTTTTCTGACTTTCGGTCAGTTCGGCTTCTTGGCCTTCCTAACTTGCTTCAAATAGCGAACAACTGTAGTGTGATCGACGTCGAGGTCCTCGGCAATATCTCCTGTGGTTTTGCACCGATCAGCTTCGACTGACGCCTTCAATGGATCACTATCGACGGCTGCCACGTGGTTCGTCTTCGAGGCAAGTGTTGCCGGCACGAAAATTTTGGAACCAACGTTGTACTATGTATCCGTTGACACTTCCCTGGCCTCACACTTCACTGATGTTTCGAGCAGTTTGAGCTTAGGTTTCAACTCGTAGAAGTAAATTTGACGAAAATCGCGTTTAGACTTCTGAAAATAAAAACTAAACTATTTTTAAAAAGCGATTTGAATCCCACAAACAATCCCATAAACAATCCCATAAACATATTTAAATAGCGCATATAATAAGCTTTCCAATAATTTGTAATAGCTTATGAAAAAGTTTTAGCTTATTTTTAAGAAAAGTGTTGAAACCAACGAAGCAAAAAACCTGCATTTCTTTTCCACCAACCTGATACATAATATAGTATGGCGGTTAGCTGAACCTAGCCTTCGTTTTACCAAAAATAACTCCACTATAATACAGTATTCCCTATCAGATAGGATAACTCATATCATACTGCAATGTAAGTTATTTTATTTTTTTCAAAAAATTTTATATTGTGGCATCATTTTATGTTCTAATCGTGTCTTTTTGGTTTTATTTTATTCATTTTAATATTTATTTATTTATTTAACCAAAAAATGATGTGCAATACTCATTAGAACATGAAATAGAACAGAACTCAAACATTTCAGAAGAAAAAGCAGAAGAAACAGAAACATCACTAGAACACCAAATAATTACAAGATGTAGTATCTTAATTATTTGATTAAATCGTGTAATTATTTGGTGTTTAGACAAGTGTTATTTGTTTATTTGTTATTTATTTTACTATTTATTTACTTTTTAAATTTTTAAGTCAATGGTCTGAAGGCTATAGCTGTGCCCGAACTCCTTGCCGGATTGCTAGTTCAAGCCCGCTGTTTGTGGTGGCGCTGTGGTAGGTAGCGTGAGACGTTCGCCGCCAAATGACTCAACCTTCAGGGGCGACAGCGTTAGCAGCAGCAGCAACAGCAGCAGCAGCAGCAGCAGCAGTGGAGCTCGAGCTCTGTCTGGCCGGCGAGCCAGCCACAGCCCCTGCTCACGCATTGATCGCTTCGTGTGCTCATATGGGCATCGCGTGGAGGTGTGCTACTCGGCGGCGACGGCGTCGGCGTTCGTCGCCCGTAACGGACTTCTTCCTTTCGTTCTCGCTTCGTCTGCTGCTGGCTGCCCCGTCAGGCCCGTCCTGCTCAGGCCTGGCAGCGTCCTCACCTTCTCCCACACTAAACAGCTCACCTCATTCACTTGAATGCTGATTCTAGCCATCCCTCCAGCACTTCTTTCCAGCGCGTGGCCTAAGTGCGTGCGTGTGACGAACAAGGATTCAAGATTTTCGTCAGTTTGCGGCAATAGAGACGTCCGCCAGGTGCTTCAGCTGCCCCGTCATTCATCTAAAGAAAGAAATAATCCCCCCGAAGGCGCTCCAAGCCCTCACCGTGTGGGTGCCAGAGCACCTGCTTGCAGCTCTTCTACTCGTGGTTTCAGCTCCTTTCTGCTTCCGTTCTGCTCGGCATTTGTTTGTGACGGCCCTAGGGACATCACGGAGAGCTGTGTGTGTGTGGCTAGCGTTGTGTGCGTATCATGCAAAACAATTCCAAGCGCCGGCTTACCGTGGAACCTCGAGAGAAGCGAAGCATGATAGCAAGGCGCATGAAAACAGCCATTGTGGCAATTCATTTGGGGAGCGGAAATTCTTTATGTGCTTTTTAATTGTCAAACATGATCTGACGTAGGTGATTGACGAACGCGTGTTTTCGTAGAGTTTTCGCTTTTCACACACGAACTGATTTGGGGTTGGTCGCGGCAGCGCTCACGTACGTCTCGCAATTCAAAATTGATGCCATGATCATTACGTCACAAGATCTATTCAGATCGATAGAAAGATCGAAATTGATAGGGCAATCCCAGTTATTCGATGTTTTGGTGCAGTAGAACGAGAACAAGTCGGCGTTAATCAACTCCTGTCGGAAAACATTACGTGTTCTATAATACTTCGAGCAGTGAAGGTTTTCTGGCTAAAGCATCGAATGTCGGGAACTGGATCGATATTGACTGATTCGTCACATTCGCGTGGTGCGCACTCCGATATAAGCAACTCGGGATAGAAATCAATAATATATCAGTACTGATCCGCCACCTGGTTGTTGTAAAACTGAAGTTGTGTCGTTCCAACTGCCAATGCCCCTTAATGCCCACCTCAAAGCATCTATTCTGAGCAGAAGTAGATAGTATCACTTTATTATTTTTATTAAGCAAATGATACAGTGCTTTCTGTAAATTCCGGCTGTCCCCACACGCACACCAGAACTCGGTAATCTCGATCGATATTGATTGGTTCGTCACATTCGCGTGGTGCCCACTTCGAGTGAGTGAGCAACTCGGTATAAAAAACAATAATCGATCAGTATTGATCCGCCCCCTGGTTGTGTAAACCGAAGCTGTGCCAGTCAACGCTCCTTAATGCCCATCTCAATGCATCTATTCTGAGCAGAAGTAGTTAGCATCACTTGAAATTTATTAAACAAATAATACAATGTGCTTTTTGTAAATTCCGGCTGGCCCCACACACAGCAGAATTCGTTAATTTCGATCGATACTGATTAGTGATTTATTTGCTAGCTAATAGTTCGCTTTTGATTCACACTTCAGATGAGGTGATGTTTGATGTTAAGGCCAATCTATGCTCTATTCGATATTCTAACATACAATAGATTGATTGAGTACGTCAGAGTGTCAATTTTCAGCAAAACTTGATAATAACATCCTTGTATTTTCTTTAATTATAAGTATTGCTCACACAAAAATTGCTAACTAACGTGGACGTTGCAAGTAACAAAACAGAATATGGTAAAAATAGAGGTGATGAAAATAAAGAAACGATTTGTACTAAGCCACCATTTATATTATCGACTGAGCTCTTGTGAATATCTTAGAGCTGTAATTACTTTTGCGTAGACGAGTAGACTGCCATATTGCCTTCATTCTATTAGGTTGTAACGAAATAAATGGCACTGAATTACTGTAAATTTAAACAGCTAATATCTCGGCTTGTAGGCAAGTTTATTAATCGAAATAAAAACCATCTGATTCCACACATCTTTGCCAACGTGACACAAGTTTTTTTTATCCCAGTAGCATAAAAATCAGAATTTCTGGAATTGACGAAATCTTCGAAGGCACTTTCGGCATCCTGTTGGTATTTGAATATTTTCCCTACGAAGAAGTCGCCAAGATGCTTGAAGAAATGGTAGTCTGTTGGGGAGAGGTCGGGAGAAAACGGAGGATGTGGTAGAGTTTCAATGCTCGGCTCATTCATTTTCTGCAACGTCATTCGTGCTACATGGGGGTGAGCATTGTCGTGCAGAAGGAGAACTCGCCTTCGGTTTACCAAGGCCGGCCGGATATCCTTCAACTTTTTCATCATTTCTTCAATTTCAATGCAGTACTTCTCTGCCGTGATGGATTCACCGGGAGGGAGGAAGCTGTGGTGAATAATTCCCAGCGAACACCACCATACTGTCACCATTACTTTCTTTTGGTGCAATTCCGGCTTCGCAAAAACCTTGGGGCTCTCATCGCTGTCCACCCACTGTGCCGATCGTCGCCTGTTGTCGTACATTATCCATTTCTCGTCGCAGGTTACGATGCGATCAAGGAATGGGTCCGTTTCGTTCCGTAGAAGCAGTGCGGACGAGATCTCATATCGTCGGTTTCTTTGCTCCTCAGACAGCTCGTGAGGCACCCATCTTTCCAGCTTTTTGGTCTTTCCAATTTCCTTCAGATGCCGGGCAGCTGTGTTGTGACTGACGCCAAGAACCTTCGCTATCTCCCTGGTACCTTTGTGTGGATCCTCCTCTACCACATCTCTCAGCTTGTCCTCTTCAACATCACTATGCCTCCCACGACCTTCATGTTCTTCCAAGCTCTCATCTCCATTCCGGTACTTCTGATACCAACGATACGCCGTCCGAATTGTGGAACATCCTTAACCGAATGCGGCGTTGATCTTCTCGTCCGCCTCCTTAGCTGTAGCGCCCAGCTTGAATTCATACAAGTAAATGCCTCGGATTACCCTTTTGTCCATCTGCAAAAAAGTCAATAAAACTCTAAAGTTTTCCCACTTTTACATAGAAAATTCGGTACTCACCGGTAGAGCAAAGTTTGCGCTTCTAAATGATGTGCCACATGTTACGGTTTGTTCCTGACCAAACGCGTAAAGACGCGCCAAAAAATGGGGCGAGCCAGTGCCATTTAATTCGTTACAACCTAATATTTAGTACTTATATACTGCACTTTCTGTGCACTCATCAAGATTATTTTTTCCTGTGAAAAATGTTTACACATCAGAAGTATGACATGAATAAGATTAGATACGCTTCCCTGCTCTTCAATTGGGTTGGGCGCTGCGTGATTTCTACTCGAGTGTAAATAATTATTCTGTTATCCATTACTCAGTCAACTTGTCTAGGTATAAAAGAATATATTCTATTTGTGACTTTCTATTAGTGGATGATTACGAATAGAATGACCCGATAACGTACAGTGCGCAACACGATATCCGTCATCCAGAACAAACACGGCTATGAATCAGTCTAAGGTAGCAGAATTTGGTAAGGTACTAAAAATTGCCTTCAAGATTCTAAATGCATTCAAACGGGTAAGAGCTTGTTTTATACCATTTTCATGTCAAATTGTACACTCTTTTAAACGCCTGGTGCTTCTGAAATCAAACTGAACATCTTCTAAATCAAAGCGAGCCCTTCCACATTAAACAAGTGGGTCTCAAAATGGTTAGAGTAATTTTGTGTACGAGAAAAATTTAGCATAGCTTTCTTTGAAGCTTTAATTCATTTGTCCAATAAGTAAACACATTTTTAAGGAAGGTAACGTTTTAGGGCATGCTTCAAGGTGCAGGAAGGCGGCTATTTTTACTGTAGAAAACGAGCTGCTCTTGTCCAATAGGCCGTGGCAATAAACGTTCGCTTATTTCAACATCGTATACTCTGTGATAGCTAGCGACTGTTTGCAAATAATGACAAACAACCAATATCTGTTCCAACAATTTTTACGAAAAATAATCATTTATTCAAAATTAAGTGTGCATGCATCTGTGTTTTTGAAAATTGTGATTGTGATCTTGAAAAGTTTTACCGAACGAATGAATGAACGAATAAATTCGATGTCGGAAATTTTCAAACTAATGAATGAGCGGATTCATTCGATGTCTAAAAATTTTGAGCCAACGAACGAGCGAATTTATTCGCTCATAAATTTTTTCGAATGATGGAAAATCGAATAAACCCTATTTTTCTTTTATTCGAATAATCGAACAGTCGAAAAATTTGCCCGAATATTAGGTTCTGTACTTGAAGATTTGACTTTTATTCGACATTCGAATAAAATTCTTTGATTTTTCTTTGAACAATATTCGAATATGGCTGCCTTTTGTTGCTAGAATTCAAGCGAAAATTAGAAAATCTTGAAATATCGAATATTCGACTACTCTTTTGCAATCTATTTTTTTTTGTTGTTGAAAAAATTAAAATAGAACGATGAGTACCACTAGCGGTTTACTACTACATACACAGGCTTTGATTGTAATCGTAGTGCTATACGATTGTTATACAAACTCAACTACAAATATTTATTCAGCCAAAATGGCACAATATTAATTTGTCAAAAATTTACAGCATAGATTACATTCGATCCAGTTCCATGCTGATATCAGCGGTCCGGGCTGGTAGGCCCAGAAGAGAATATCGTGGGTACTGCGTGCGGTCAATCAGCGCCAGTGATGTAAGGCGTCGCATCCTGCCCATGCTCGGGAAGCAATCCTGCCCGGAAAGCAAGGGGTGCTGGTTCGAGTCTCGCTTAGTGCAAGGGATTTGTTCGCCACTAAACATCCATTTAATCATTTAAGCATAGTTTTGGCATTAAAAATTATTTTTATCGAATTCTATTTCTTATTTTGTGCTTTTTTTCTAATAATTTCTAAGAGATTGAGACTGACTCGCTTTCATTGAATGGCTTGAAACAAAGGTTTTTTTAGTGGTTCACTCACAGTTCACTGAAAAAAATCGGCTTCCTAGTGATGATCAGACCAGAGAAGAGAGATGAGAGATGTACCTCTATTCGTAGGCACTGTATTTATCCCATCGTGTTACAGCTACATTTGATGGAGGGTCTCGCTCGGCACTGAAAAAATCATGTCGATGTCGCAAAAATAGATTTTTAAAACTGAATTTCGCACAGCTAATCCTAGAAGGGAATTTTTCCAAGACAACAGGTGGATGCGGCTTCTTCCATCGAGAGCCAAACAAGGCACAGCAGCGCTTAGAATGAAGGGCTTGTCATTTTTTTTTCCGAAAGGATTGATCCATCTCCACTTTCTGTGAAATTCTCGTTTGTTGTCGGCGAGACTAATATTTCTGAAACACAACAAAACACGGCCAGCGGAGAGAAATCGTGGCGGTTGCCGTGGTGACAGGCTGGTGATAGTGAGAGGCTTAAGGCGTACCAGCGATTTAACAGAATGCGAACATTACACGCAATGATTTTCCTTTTTTATGACTTCTTATTTTTCTTCACGTTGTCTTTAAATGCACTTATTTGGCTACAATGGGCGCGCGTAGTGCAGTCGGAGGAGGCGCCGGCTGTCGCGTGCACCCGATACCAGGTTCCTGGTTCGGTTTCCCGCCCAGGCCAACCAAGCCTTCCATCCATCCGTGGTCGGTGAATTGGTACCAGACTTGTCTGGGAAGGATAGAGCGCTGACTTGTTCATCGGCTGGCCACCGCAAGTCATTGTATGGCCAAATACGCATTCAATTCGCCTCCACGATATCCCGTAGAAGTAGAATGCGTGGCGCATCCCAAAAGGGATTGAATAACGCCGTCCTTTATCCTTTTATCCTTTATTTGGCTACAAATTTCGACACATTTCCTGGATTTCTCCTTATGTGGAACCTGGCTCGATGTGATGACGGACTGGAACAAGTGGATGAGACGCAACAGCGTTTAGGAAGAAAGTGCATCTGAAGTGGCCGTGGTGTTTTCGTCTCCTTTGGCCATGGGTTGTAGTGCAGTCGCGTGCTCGTTCTCATTTGCATCGTCGAAAGCACGCAGTCTCGTCGAACGGATTGATGTCTGTCTGGGAGATTTCTCCTCCTCCTTCCTTTCCTTTGTTCTGGTATCTCCTGCAGATGTTCTACTGAATAGATACCACCTCTACCCCGGTTGTTATACGGCAAGCGAAAGACTCGAGGCGCAATACAGGGTGTCAGGGTGTCTCAAAAAATGCATACACTGTTTTAAAGGTGATAGTAGAGGTACTGAAGAAGTTAAGGGCTCATATGAAAGCTTAAGAAAATAGAAATTTTCTGACATATGAGAGGCATGGAAAGCGCCATGCACTCGTCTGAAATGTTTCATTTTACACTCGATTGATTGTGTTTCACTTGAATACATGTTATAATTTCTTTTCTGTTATAGTTTTTTGAGGGCTCATTCCATCGCGCTGAATCTGGTCTCGATTGTTTTCATAGCTTCATAGTTTTTCGCTTTTTTATCAACTACCTTCTTCTACTTTCCTATATTTCCACGCTTTTTAGGACTTTATGGCACACCCATTGTAGTGTATGAAATGAATAAATAAATAATTTACCGGCCGTTTCGATTGATATGTACTTATTTTAGAGTACAAAACTTAATTACACATTATAGCTTGCAAAAAATGGAGGGTGTTCTAAAAAATAAAGGTACTATGTAAATGGTTGTAACATTGCTGCTAGTAAAGCATTTGGAAATATTTGAGACTCACGTGAAAGGGCAGGGCGACGGGATTACTGTGGCGTGCAAATAGTCAAGATTCCGCCATGCTCCTGCCCGAAACCTTGCATTCCAGACTCGATTGATTGTGCATGGGCTGAATGCTTGTTACAATCTTGTTGCTACTTGATCACATCAATCTGTGCTGCGCTTCTTTTAACGTTTTCCGTCGTCCAGTAGCTGCAGCTATGCCAATTAACCTCTCCATTCAGCTTAAATGTTCCTTCATTCGTCCACAGAATGCGCCTTGAATGCGGCTCCTGTCACATTTAAATCGTGCAATCAATAAACTCTTGTGTAACGTGTAGTTCACGAGGTTTTCAAGTTCAAAACATAGAATAAAATGGATATCAGAGTAAAATGTAAAACGTAATGGACTTATTTCACTTATATGTTGGGGGACGGAATTTTGAGATTTCAAAAAAGGCATTGAATTTTCCTTGGATAAAAATTACTCTAACGTTTTCGGATAAACTCTAGTGTAGTGTCGGAAAAACTTCAATTTTGGAAATTGTTCAGTTTGATTTCAAATGCGTCAAGCTTGCTTAGAAGAGCGTCCAATTTGACTCGAAAAGTGTTCAAGTTGCTTTAAGAATTGGGTAAATGTCGGCAAAACGCACCGCAGGGGTGCGGCTAGGCGCCGTTGCTCCTACCATAATCGCAGCAGTCCATCATGTGCTTTGCCTGTGCCGCTGAGCCGGTGCCTTATTGGCTGGCGCGGTTACGGAAGGGGCAACGGCGCGTTCCCACACCATCGCGCTGCGTCTTCGCGACATGTACCTAAAATTGTCCAATTGGGCTTGAATACTTTTCAGTTTAAAGTGAAAATGGTGCGAATTTTGTAAGAATTGTGTTGGATGTTTAGGTCTATTTAGTACTCAATCGCTTTAATTGTGAAAATTAAGGTTGCCGTAAATCGTGTTTATTCGAAACACTCACGCTGAACATTTTTTGGGTGTTCCTTAGACACCTCACCTCATAAATCACCTGACTCACTAGAATCCTCGGTGGTTTATTTTCACCTTCGACTGTAGTCAGTGGAGCGAGCGACGATTAGCAGATGTAGTTCTCCGGAGCTTGCACTTTTGAAGCATTGTGCGGGAACACTCAGATGACATTTAACTGCTTCATTAGAACAAGAGTAATGTGTAGATGTCGCTGTTAATGAATCCCTTTACGGTACATCTTCTGCAGACATATTGATGACTCGCGTACCATAATTTTATTGTAACTCGTGTTGAATGAGTGCATTAGCTGATTGAATCAACGATCGCAGTACAATAAGCTAATCAGAGATATTCACGATGCACGGATCTGGACACCCTACAGCCGTCCGTCATGCTGTAGTTTAGAATGTATTAGGCTATGGGATTCTTAGGTCCACCTTACAAGGAGAGTCTACGAAGTGGCGGTGGGCTTTTGCGATGCAATTTTTACAGGATGTAGGGTCCCGTGTGTGGAGTCCAAAACCATAGTTACTTTTTTCGGAATGCTCTTCTGTGGTCGAAAAAAAACTGTGTGGACGCGTGAGCTCGAAGTTCATGGTGCGCTGCTGCCACTCAACATGGTGTGGTCAGTTGGCGTAGTGGTAGCGATGGCGTCTCGCAGGCGCACCGGGCAGGTTTGATGGTTCGATCCCCGGTGTCGCCAATGTTTTTGCACACATCGGATCGTTATTATTACATGCTTGCGTGATCACAGTAGTCAATCTGTACACGATTAATGCTTTTAGTATTTAAACCTAACCTTTTTGGCCTTCGTTTGAGTTACCTCTCAGTGGATCGTATTTGCACTGTATCATTCTATTGGATCGCTAACATAAAAAAACATTTCTTGCTCACATGAAGTAACTGTGTTTATTGCTAACAGTGATAATCAACAATTATGATATAGAACTTTGATCGCAACAAGACATCGTTGTGACAGCTTACAACCTCGATACCAGCCAATTGAGGCTTAAAGAAACTGATTTGAATCGTTTCTATCAAGACCATCAGCTTAACTGGTCCCATGCTGATATCAGCGGCCAGCTCATCCCGGATACGGGTGAGTGCTGATCGGTCCCTCGAGGTGTAGATGTTGCGTTCGATCAAACGGCGTCGGTGGTGTAATACCGTAGAGCATTCCCGCCCTGTCAGAGGGAGGTGCGGGTTCGAGTCCCGCCTGGCGCTAGAAGTTTTGATCGCAACAAGACATCGTTGTGACAGCTTAAAACATAATCGCTTATTACGCCAGCAGCATCTTACAAACTCTAGGGACGAACAATCTTTCTCTCCCTGACAAGGCATCACTACTTCTTCTTTGTAGAAGGCATAATCGGTAGGTGTAGAGAAGGGCCCGGGCGAGCATCAGCATATCCAGCCGCCACCCAAGCGTATGCCAGACATGGCCGGTATCAAACGAAATTCATACCTATCCCGTGAAGTTTATGTGTTTGTGTGCATTTACGGTAACGTTGCTGATATGATACGGTGCAAACACGATCCATTAAGAGGTAGCTCAAATGAAAGCCCAAAAAGGCTAGGTTTAAATACTAAAGGCATTAATCATGTACAAATTGGCTTCTGTAATCACGCAAGCTCATAGTAATAACGATCCGATATGTGCAAAAGCATTGTCGACACCGGGGCCGAACCACCAGACCCGCTCGTTGCGCCCGAGAGGCGACCCCGCTACCACTGCGCCAACCAGCCACATCGGGATGGTTGCCAGCAGGGCGCCATGAACTTCGCGCTCACGTGTCCACACGGTTTTTTTCGACCACAGAATAGCATTCTGAAAAAGGTAACTTTGGTTTTGGACTCCCACACAGGACCCTACATCCTGTAAAAATTGGGTGTACGTCGCGAAGACGAGCAGCATTGGGAGATGGGAACGCTCCGTCTAACCAGAATGCATTTAATGAACGTGCCATTCAGAGAGGCCATGCACTGTTGGTACCCTGATCGGCTGGTATGTGTTCGGTCGGTGCTCTGCTTATTTATTGTTGGCTGGCGCGCTCCTACCTAACAATGCTGCTCACCTTCGCGACATGTACCAAAAATTGCATCGCAAAAGCCCACCGCCACTCCGAAGGCTTTCCTTGTTGGAAGTTCACCTGGATCCGGCTTCGCTCGGCTGCGTTGAAATGGGTGCCAGCTACCACTTTCTCAAACACCGAAAGTGCCGTCCGTTATTCATCGACCGACTCCCTCCAAGCACAGTTACGTACTGAACTATTAAGGCTTCGCTAAGAGCATATTTATTCCTTCGCTTGGTGCGTCATGCAGATGGATCCCGAAGGAAAAGCCACTCACCTACGGTTAGAGATTACCGTACGCCACAATAGCAGCGAATAGGCGGGTGCGCTATGTTAGGTGTCTCTCCGTACTGTAGAAGGCGGAGCGAGGCACTCGATTGCGGAAGGGTAATCGAGTGGCGCGCCCGCTTCGAACGAGATTTCTCTGTGATTAGGCTAGGGTCTCTTTTCCGCTTTTTTGTCTGCTGCCTGTTTTTTCGCTCAGTAGGTTTATGCACGGAGTCTACTAGTGTTTGCGTGGCGATATTCTGGTGATTATTCCCTGCATTGAAGAGTTTTAGAAGGTGATTTTCTAGGAGCAACCTGACTCTCTCTGTTTCATTTTCACGTCAAATTGGATATATCTTTTAAACAAATGCGATTCTTGGGGGAATAAATTGAAGGTCTTCGAAGTCGAAAAAGCTTACAGATTTTCCAAACTACAGACTCTCCAAGATGATTACAATATTTGTTTGTTCAAGGAAAATTTGCTACTACTTTCTCTACATTGCTTTCTTTTTCTTCTTTTTCTTTTATTTTTTCCCCTTTTAGTCCAGCTTTCCGAATGAGCGTAATCCTACTAATATAAAAGCGTTAGTCTGTCTGTTCGTGTGTGTGTCCGTGTGTCACAAACCTGTGTAATTCTGTGAAAAGTGTCGAACATGTGAAGGTAACCCGCTGTGTAAGTCTGTGACACGTGTCAAACATGTGAAGGTAAGGCGAACGTACATGTATGACTTGTTAAGATTACTCTCACGTGTGATCGATGGAAATGGACGAAAATTGTCAGATTCAAAAAAAGAAGGTAGAGGGACTTGATCGGACTACTAATGCCGATCGATATTATCGATTTTCGGCCGGAGTTATTGCTTTTCGCTCAGATTTGTTCCGTGGGAGTGGGAATCACGCGATTTTGATGGCCAATGGGTCGACTTCGCTGCTGCTTGTTGAGCTCAATTGGGCGACCAATCTCTATTGATGGTATCGAGTTTTTGACCGGAGTTGCCGGTTTTCGCTCAGATTGAATCAATTTTGGTGGAGGTCAGGCGACCGTTCCTCTTTTTTTTGTTGGAAAAATTACTAATGCTCGTGGGAATTACTCCAATATGATGGCGTTCAGAGAGAAAAACTGATGCAGCTTAACTGCATCGACCGACAGAACAATATCGACTTATCGATTTTTCTGCAGATTGGACACTAGGGAATGCGAATCGCACAAATACGATGGAGCAAGTGTCACGTTAACCGTAGTGAGAACCTCACCTTGCGCTATCCTATGTAATAACAGAGTCCTTTTTTCGTTTGGCGGCCGGAAGATCACTAGTTGTCTGGTAATTTTATAAAAATCTATTTTTTGAGAAAAATTTTAAATTAAAATTTGTTTTGACCCGCGAAATCGATGAGTGCAAATGAGATCGTGCGATGCATAGTGGTGATTAGCTCGTTGCGATTTTTATTTGGTTATTAATAGAAATGCTGATTACATGAGGAATTAAAATGAGTATATTTGCTGCTGCTTTTGCTTTCGAATAAAGCGCGTGAATGAAGAGCATAGCCTTTTTTGCGCTAAAAATGACTTTTTTATAACCTTCAAAGCAAGCCTTAAATAAGCTTGTTTTCCCTGAAAAAAGAGAATTTTATAAAAGTTCAAATAATATGTGCACTTATTGGGTGGGTGAGTTAAAACCTCAGAGAAAGTCATGTTAAATTTTACTTGAAAACAAAAAATACAAAAAACAAACAATTAATCTAACCTTTCTGGAGAGTATCTAGTTTAGTGTGGAAGGACCTCGTTTTGGTTTGGAAAGTGTCCAGTTTAATTTCAAAAACGTAAGGCTTGTTCAGGAGGGTGTCAAATTTGGCATGAAAATGCTATGCAGTAAAATTAAAATGAAGAGGGGCAAAAAACGAATGAAACCCAAGCTGCTGACCCAGTGACGTAAAATCTGCTCCTGGCGTCAAGTCTACCCTGTTCGCTTAAGATGGACTAAACAGCCGATCTCCGTACGTAATCGAAGGCCCCCGAATTCTATAATGTTCTCTACTTCGTGAGGATATCGCTGTCGTTCTAGAGCAGTGTCCTCTAAATTTTCACGGAACTAGAAGAGCGTACATCTGGTTCGATTCCCTCTCGTCAGAAGGCATCGGGACCTACGGAACATTTCTGCTTAACGACGTAGCTGGACATAAAGAAATGTCGTCACGCTTTTTGTAGCTGGTGAGAACTTTCACAAGGCAGTACAATCTGACAGAATCAACCTTTTTATTCAGAGAACGCGTCAATGTTACTGACGTTTTTGAGCCTGAAACAAAACGAAGGGCACGTTCCATTGACTTCTGCTACAACCTTGGTTTACGCGCTACCATCTTTCTCCGTCGAAATTTATTTATTATCGATACTTTTAGAATTTTATTTATTCCTGTACAAGAAGTGCGCCTAAAGCAATAACAAACGACTAACAGCTTAGCACCAGGTAAGGCACTGATGGAGTAGAAAAAAAAACAGGAGTAGTTGAGCAACATACTGAGATGATTCCCCAGTAATAAGAAGAAATGGATTGGAGAGCATGACCTGTGTGCAAGAAGCATAGAAGAAACGAAGCATGAAAGGAAGAGGAATGACCTTGGGGAACGCCACTCACTACGAGCGTCAGATACCCCTAATAATTCAGCTTTCAACGCATCACACTATTCTAGTTATCTAATAGAGGTGTGCTTTTTACCGAAGGGCGCGTGTAACGTAGTCGGAGGAGATGCAGGCTGTCGCATACAGCCGATACCCGGTTCCTGGTTGTAATTTCCCGCCCAGGCCAACCAAGCCTTCCATCCCCCGGGGTCGGTGAATTGGTACCAGACTTGTCTGGGAAGGATAGAGCGCTGACTTGTTCATCGGCTGGCCACCGCAAGTCATTGTATGGCCAAATACGCATTCAACTCGCCTCCACGACATCGCGTAGAAGTAGAATGCGTGGCGCATCCCATAGGAGATTGAATAACGCCGTTCTTTATCCTTTATTATTATCCCTTTACCAAAGAATTTAGTCGGCTCATATAGAATAAGAGTATTAGGAAATCATCCCTCAAATTGAGAGGCAAACACAACCACAAATATTGAAGTTGAAAAAACCGGTCAGCATGGAGACAATCAGATGTTAGTCAGGAAAATTTTTTACAGTTTCCGCCATCTCATTAGATCAAGCCATTCGTTTTTCGTTTTCGTTCCCGATTTTTCCTGTCATTTACATGTTAGGTCCATAGAGCATCGAGGAATTTGTGCACATTTTGAGAACTCGTCACTTTCAGTTCATTTCGGGCTTCCTCGAAGCTGTGAGGAATGCACGTAGACATAAGCTGTTCTGCACGGATTTTCTGTGCTGTCTGGAACACACACGTCGCTAACACTTTCGATTTTGAGGCATTTATTCCATTTTAAGTCGAATAAAACACTTTTCAAGGCAAGCTTGATCTCTATGTCTGAAGAATCTGAACATCTTTCAGATTACAGTGAGCGTTTTCCACGTTAAACTGGACACTTTCTAGGAAGGTTAAAATAATTTTTTGTTTAAGGAACATTTGATATGCCTCTCTTTGAAAATTTTTAATTTACCTGCGTATCAAAGTGAACACACTGTTTGAAATTTCAAAAAACTACTTCTTAGCACTTCTTAGGGGAGCATGGTGATGTAGCACTTCTTTTAAAGTGCTGGAAAGTAAAAACTTTTTAGTGCGTTAAAATGAGGGATAGCGCCATGCCTTCGTCTAATTTTTTGCTTTCTCCCTTAAAATGATAGTGCAAGTGCTGCCTACGTGGAACAACATAGTGAAAATATTTTGAATTGTTAACCACACCTGCAGGACGGTGATAAACAAATAAATATGTGTGTTTCCTGTTTTGTTTGTATTGTTTTGTATTATACCGTAGACCTAGTCTATCGATCGATTTGCACGTAGACGACGGGCGCGTGTAGCGCAGTCGGAAGAGGCGCCACTGCCGCGTGCACCCGATACCAAGTTCCTGGTTCGGATTTCCCGTCCAGGCCCACCAAGCCTTCCATCCCTCCGGGGTCGGTGAATTGGTACCAGGCTTGTCTGGGAAGGATAAAGCGCTGACTTGTTCATCGGCTGGCCACCGCAAGTCATTGTATGGCCAAATACGCATTCATGTCGCCTCCACGACATCCCGTAGAAGTAGAATGCGCTGGCGCATCCCAGAAGGGATTGAGTAACGCCGTCCTTATCCTTTATCCTTTATACCGTAGACAAGTGCGTCACTTCACGCAAACAGAACTCTTGCTATCAGTGAGAGGAGAATCGCGACATACTGGACGAGTACATGGTGCAGTCTCTCCTTTTAAAACGCTAGAAATTTTTTTCTTTCTGTAGTTTAAAATAGGCTTTAACTGTATATATGAGGTTTAAATATACAGACTTGAAAAATGCAAAATAGCTTCACTAGCAAGCTATTTATCAGAAAATGTGGCTTTGATTACCATACTATTCCCAGCAGTGAAACAAGAAACAAACAACTCGGACTACAGACGCTTTCATTCAGACGAAGAATATACGACCTCGTAATGGTACACAAAATTCTCCATGGTTTCTGTGGACTTGACAAACGTGATTTCTTCATGGTGAGACCATCTAGAACCCGAGGTGGAGGAAAGAAACTTTCACTAAGTACTGCAAAATCTTCCATACGGCATTTTTTTGTTAATAGAGCAGGTTCGGATTATATGAAACTTACCAAAAACTCAGTTACTCCGTACAAGCTGAAGCCATTTATTACGAATGCAATTCGATTCATAAATAATTCTAGGACATAACGAGATCTTGTGGCAGAGCCCCTCTGGTTTGTTCTCCTTTCTATTCTTCATTTAATCGCATTTACTTTCTAATCATTCTATTACACTTTGGTCTGGATCATTATCCACTGTCATTTGGATGTCATTCTACATTGTTTTTAATTATATTGCTCTTCACATGGATTTTAGCCATGTAATAAATAAATATAAATAAATAAACTGCTATTTTTCCTTGATTCTGTTTACAATATTTCACACATTATGTCCACTATTGGAGGCACGTAAATTAATCATTTTCAAAGAAATTCATGCCAAATTTTTCTTGGACAAAAAATCTGTCTTTCTAGTATGTGCATGGTTCTATAAGAGCGCACGTTTTTGATTTGGAAGTTGTACAGTTGGATTTCAAAAGCGCCAAACTTGCTCTGAAAGGGGTCCGATTTTGGTAAGGATGATGTCCAATATGGTTGAAAATGATTCAGTTTGACTTCAAAATTGTGTATCTTCGGAACACAATTGGACGAGTGTTGATTTAGATTACTTAATGTAGTACATTTATTTATTTATTTATTTATTTATTTATTTATTTATTTATACGTGCGTGAGTGTAGCGCAATCGGAGGAGGTGCGGGCTGTCGCGTGCACCCAACACCGTGTGCCTGGTTCGGATTTCCGGCCTAGGCCAACCAAACCTGCCATCTTTCTGAAGTTGGTGAATTGGTGCTGAAATTGTCTGGGATGGGTAAATCACTGACTTTTTCATCAGCTTTTTCATCAGCCACCGCAAGTTATTGTCAGGCCAAATACGCATTCAAATCGCCTCCAGAAGACCTTGCAGAAACAGAATGCGTGGCGCATTCCGAAAAGGATTCAGTACCCCACTCCTTCAACCTTTATCTATTTATTTATTCGTGTCATTGAAATCATTGAACAGCATCTGGCTAACAATATAGTAGGCAAAAGAGTTGTTTGGCGCACTTCTTCGACAATATCCTTTTAGCAAACTATTCAATCGGATACAGTCTCTATGTTTTCCAGATTGCCTCTAGAATGACGCGTTTCCTAAAGAAGAACAGGTCTTGTCAGATAATGACTCCTCTCTTCTACAGTGTTCTACCTAATCCCTCTTTGAATTGCAGAGGTGAGGGCGAAATGGAGTGCCGCTTCTGCGGCAAGGCCGCTGCTCCAGCATGCAACTTAAGTGCAGCGCTATATCGAGTCGCTAGGGCTGAAAAAGCGAAAAAGGGTCGAGTTATTCAGTTACTCCATCAAAGTATCGATCGCCGGAAAAACGTGGTAGCTCGCGCGTTCGCACTTTCCCCGGCGGATATGTTCGAGAGTCGTGTGTGGGCTGTCGTCTCCATCAGATCCGCTTGTCCTTAGTCAGCTCTCCTTCCTGGCTACTCTTGCTCTGCTGCTTATTTAGGCTTAGGCTTAGGCTTTGATCCTTGTGTGCTGCTGTGCACATAGGATGACGTCTGTTCCTCTGTATGGGTCCTAGGCGACTTCTTCGCCGTCTTCCGTAACTTACTTAGAATCAGTTTCCTCGATGCAGCTGGACATATCGGGTGACCAAACTTCTCCAATGGCGCCTGCCTTGTGCCAATTCCTCACCCTCTTCTCTGGCAATATTCGGTAATCGAAGGTTATTTTCGAATGTTCGCCTTCGTGTTTTCTCGGGCACCTGCGAGATCATCTACCACCTTCAGGAGTCCACCACATGGCCTCCCGAGGAATTCGATACTCGGGCATTTGCAGGACGTGTCTGGCGAGGCCTAGACATCATTGTCCAATGCAGAAAGACTGTTTGACGATGCAGCTGGACATATCGGGTGACCAAACTTCTCCAATGGTGCCTGCCTTGTGCCAATTCCTCACCCTCTTCTCTGGCAATATTCGGTAATCGAAGGTTATTTTCGAATGTTCGCCTTCGTGTTTTCTCGGACACCTGCGAGATCATCTACCACCTTCAGGAGTCCACCACATGGCCTCCCGAGGAATTCGATACTCGGGCATTTGCAGGACGTGTCTGGCGAGGCCTAGACATCATAGTCCAATGCAGAAAGACTGTTTGACATGCATCGGTGTAGAAACGTGGTCTGTATGTCTTGCTCTCGTGTATCCGTCGAAGACACTTCTGATGGAAGGCGTTTAGCTTTTCGTGCTCCTCACAATGCTAGGCAACAACAGGGGCGACGATAAAATGGCAGTGTCGCAGCTTGATATTCAGCGCTATGGATGATAAGCTCCAGATTGGTCCAAGCTCTCGAAACACAGATGCCGCTCTAACAATAGAACATAGAACATAGAAGATTTATTAGCTAAAAGTGATACGAAATCAGTTTAGCAAAGAAGGTTACGTGAAAAATTGGATTTTTGAAAATTATCCACAACAGAACGTCAAAACTTGTTGAACAAAAACGTGATACAAATCAGTTTAGCAAAAGTTGGTTTATTGAAGATGAGCTAAAGCAGAGCGTAAAACTATTGAGTCAAAAGTGATAGGCAATCCGTTCAACACAATATGTTAAGCCTATGTCATACCTTCGCTCACCCCGAGCGAAGGCGACGAACAGAGCGATGAGCGAAGTATCTTCGCTAGCGTGAAGCTAGCGAATAGGCGCGCAGTTAATAGCGTTGTGTGCAGCTGCGTCGCAGCATCGCTACCGATGCTGGCCGACGCTCTGCTCAGCTCAGCGACGCGGTCGCATCGGTAGCGATGCAGTATCGCTCGAAAGTATGACACCCCGCTAGCGAGGCTTCGCTAGCGGTGGATCGGACAACTGGTACAGGCGTCTGCCCCTCCACAACGTCTGATACCGTCCCTTCCCCAAATATGTTAGTTGTCCATCGCCTTCGCTAGCGAAGAGCGATGGTATGACATAGGCCTTACAGAAAATTTCGCCCTTCAAAGACAGCGAAGGCGAATTGCTTCCATGGTTTGCATATAGTAAAAACGCTTCTTTTTCCAAGGAGCGGCTTCGTAGTTCATTCTCAGGACAACTATTATTTGTCGTTCATTCTGCTTAAAGGCTAATATGTAGTTGGTCTCACAAATGTGCTCTCTGTTTAAGAAAGCATTCCAATTTGTGGTTAAACGTCCCAGGTGAAAAATTAGTGAAGAAATCAATGCTCGCTACTTTTTCTGATTCCACATTCCCATTATTTGTGCACGCCCCAGGGCTTGTTTGCTACTGGATATTGTCTTCTGAGCGCATACAATGCGTTTCAAAAGTACGTAGCCACCTTGAATTCAACAGTTTTATCCTTCGTCTTTGTTTCTTCGAACCGGAGTTTGTCGCATTCAGTTGCTCGCAGTCGGAAATACCTATGTTGCTTTTTACAGGAAAAAGCTTGATCTCTAGCAAAAATAGATCCTGGCTCGAAATCACACGCGGACGACCCGGTACAGGTGCAGACCGATAACCATTAGGATTTCGAAGGAAGTGGTCGACACACACATCCATGCGAACGTCCGAGCTGACGAGCAATAGCGCAGTTTGTCAAGACGGCATCCTTGAGCGCTCGGATCTGAGCTTGTTCCTCGATAGTCAGGACACGCCCACGGACTGGCATAGTGGTTATTTTTCAAGAACAGGTCAAGCTGGCTATTTATGACAAGAACTTCCCGCCCAATAGCGCGCAAAATTTGAATAAGAGTGAAAATTCCCGATATCTTGGAGTGGCTACATACTTTTGAAACAAACAAAAAAATTCAAAAACGCCTAGTTTTTGATGGAGATCAAGCTGGAAAGAGCAATCTAGCTATTTTCGTCACAGGGAATCCAATGCGGCTAACGCCAGGTCGTAGAAAGGAACGCGAGACGTGAAATTATCAATTTCAAGGTGCTGCGTACTTTTGAAACGCACTGTATAGCGCAGTTGGAGGAGGTGCTGGTTCTCGCGCGCACCCGATACCAGGTTCCTGGTTCGGATTTCTCGCCCAGGCCAATGAAACCTTCCATCCTTTCGGAGATGCTGAATTGGTACCAGACTTGTCTGGAAAGGAAAAAGCGCTGGCATGTTCATTGACTGGCCATCTCATGTCATTGTATAGGTCACAAATACGCAGTCAAATTGCCTCCACCACATCCCTTTGAGGTAGAATGCGTGACACACTAAAAAAGGATTGATTAATGCCGTCCTTCATCCTTTGTCCTCCATCTTTAATATGTATGTGGAAGACACGTGACTGCCACACGCTCTTCGTGACGGCGCCTGAGCGCAGTGTTACAGCTAGAAACTGGGAGGAAGTTTCAAGTTCTTCTGTACTCCACATTTCTCAATACTCTTCACTGCTCGTCTGGCATTACGAACTTGACCGAGGATTGCCTTTCTAGCGCCAAAATGCAACCACGAGACATCTTCGTAACACCGCTCATCTCATGCTTTGATCCATTATGAAGTTTTCTATGCCCAAGTGTTTCGTCGTTTTAGCCAGTACGGGTCGTCACACAGTTCTTTCGCTTCCGCCCTCTTCGTCTGTATTTCAAAGTGCCGTGCTGGACGCATCCACACCGCGAACGATTTTGATACGAAAGGTATGCATTGCATTTGTTTTGTTTTTGTTTTATATTTATTATATATTTCAAAATTTACCTAATTGTCCTGTTATAATAACATACAGGTCCACCTCCAGCTTATCAGTTGTACGTTTATGCCATTATTGATCGGAACCCATGATCTGACAAGTGACACTTGTAGACCATTCTCGAAGTTTCTTCTTGATAGGTATAGTATATAGCCATGTTGCCTTCCATAACTTTAATCACGATGTCAATACCACAAGACTACATAGACAGCGCGACAGGAGGTGCACCCACCTCCTGCTGAAGGCGTGGCGTCAGGAGGTACAGCCCCTGTTCTGCGGACCGAAAACTTTTGTTTTGCGTCTCAAAGGTTTCGCAAGACAGCCCTTAAAATATCGGTGAAGCCTAGGGGTTGGGGGTGGGTGAGCAAGGGGGATGAGAGGAAGATCGCCCCCCCCCCCCCTCGACGAGGGGCGTGACTGTATTTTGTACCACCTGACCGTCCTTCAACTACATATGTACCTTGGAACTATCATATGAATGGCATCGAGGTGACGGCCATCGTTCGAAACATCAACAGCAAATTGGGGGAGGACTCCACTTCCATTAGCACTGGTAAGTGCTGGTTCGCTCGCTTCGAAGAGGGCGACACGGACATCGAGACATACTTCGGTCGGAACGCCACCACACAGTGGAGACTACGCCGTTCTCGACGTTGTCGAAGAGTTCTGGGGCGTTCCGAAGGTAACCACCCAGACTTATTACTGGAGATAAGAGTTGGGTCCTCCTCAGTCGAGGAGAAGACCCGCCAACGCAAGCCAAAATGGGCCTTCACCCCAAAAAGTGTCTCCTTTGCTGCTTCTGGGATTCGCGAGGAGTGCTGCATTCCTACAAGCAGTCACCAGCGGCATTTACGCCAGTCATCTTTAGAAGCTGACGAACACTGTTCGGCAGTAACGACCGAGAGAAGCTTCTGTCCATCTTCTTCACGACAACGCTAGGCCGCAAACAGACTCGTGAGAATCAAAGGAGCTGACTTATTTCGTCCCCTTAGAGGCTTTCCTAGCGAGGAAAAAATCACCAATACTGAAGATGCTGAAAAGGCGGTTAGCGACTTCTTCGACTTCCAGTCTTTCCATTTCTGGGAGAATAGCTGAACTGCCTGTTTAGGTGGCGCACTGTAGTGATTAACAATGGCGATTATAGTGTTGAGTGAACTCCGTTGTATGCTGAATAAAAAGAAAATAAAGAGGAAAAATCTCGAACGCCCTAGGATTTTCTTAGCACCCGAATATTGTAGAATTTGAGGGCTTTAAGGGATCCAACCAGGGATGAGCGGATTAACCGTTATCCGTTATCCGTTATCCGGTTTCCGGGAGGTTTTGGCCTCTCCGTTTTGTTGTTCGTTATCCGGCGATTTTGTGCCGGATAACGAACAACAAATTAGCTGAATCTTAGCTCTGGACGTGGTGATGGGAGTACTATGTACAGGATCCTTCACGATCGTAAGAGTGGTCGTCAGAAACAGCAGAAGTATTCAAATCTAGAAGGGTTAATTGAAGTTTCCTCACTTGGGAACTGGCTACAGAGTTTTAAGGATGTCTAACTTCCAGCCTTCCAGAAGGCCCGCTAAGCCTGTACCATACTTATGTGAGCCTTACTTAGCACAGCATTGTTCTTTCATCTCAAGTCATGTGCTGACCAAGACGGCATACAAGCCGCTACTAGCAATCGTCAAAAGTGGAGAGCCGCATCCTGGGAAGAATTTTTACCGCCGATCATTCCATTGTATCATTTGTGGTTACACGATTGCCGTATGCTCGATTTGATTGCAGGCGGTAACGGTACCTTTTTAGCCAAATGCTGTCGTGAATTGTCAAAAAATACTGCAGTACAGCAGTGAATACTAGCAAAAGAAATAGGATTAATCGAAATACATGGAGCAAGCAACTTCTCCATTAAAAATTTTAGAGGAGCAATAAACTGCTTAACAAACTTATCGTCTTGGGTGCTGAAGACATGTAGATTTTCTTTGTTTTTTTTTTGTTTTTTGTGAAACTTATCTGCAACATAGGAAACACCTCCGTTTTGGGGCTAGGTCGAATATTCTTCCTCAGATCCAGAAGGCCTGGATATCATAACTCTTTGAGTGTTTGCTTGCCGTACACAACTGCTTGCAGCTACTACCCAAAAGTTAGTATTTTATCCATCCCAGATAATTCCACGTTGAACTACCTTGGATCTTGAGATGCTATCGAGCAGCAACAACAATAACGGTTCATAGCATGTGTAGGACAAGATCGTTAAGTGAAGTTTGTTTCGCTGGATGTCTCCTGCCTTCTTATTTCCAGACATCGGAAGAATTCCTCTTCCAAGGACTATATATATTTTTCAACTGCTCTAATTGAAAAAAAAGAGTTAAGCGCAGACTAAAGGCTTGAGCACACTTCGCTGCCTTTGCTGCAGCAGCAATGATAAAGGATATAATCGAGCTGCTGCCTCTGATATCCTTTATCATTGCTGCCGCAGCAAAGGCAGCGAAGTGTGCTCGAGCCTTAAGGCTGATAAATAAGACAATCCAACCTATCCTTTGGGAACAGGTGAAAAGCGGGTATGTTGCTGTCTGTGCGTTTGTCCACGTACGGATAGGCAGAAAACCCATAGAGCGTCGTTAGTGGCGACTGCAAAACGTATAAAAACACAACTAAAACGTCTAGAAATGACTTATAAATTGAAAGCGCTTCAAGCCCTGATCTGTTGTTAAAATTAGTGTAATTTAAAACGAGTTTTGAATTTTGTTGTTTGTTCGTTATCCGTTTTTCCGTTACCCGGCGATTTTCGGATAAAATTATCCGTTGTCCGTTATCCGGTTTTCAAAATTTCATTATCCGCTCATCCCTGGATCCAACCTCTCATTCCGTCACATCTACACTGAAACGGAATACCGTATGCTACTGCTTAAGCTTTGTTAGAGTTGCTTGAAAATAGTCTCCTTCACTAATCGTTTTCGCAATCGAGTAGACCGCTTTCTAGTGCGAACCACTATTACAGCAGTGGAATTGAAATTCGATCCGAGTAAGCAGCGTCAGATATGAGTGTTAGGTATAACTAGAAGAACAAGATATAGAAATCTCATATCTGCCCCAGTGTTCACTTTTGGTGACAGTAATAAGTGAGGGAGTCCACAATCCGCTAAATTTCCCAAATATTAGGTTGTCCCATGAGTCCTTGCCGTCTTTTTCAACGGTTCATTGCTGATTTCGCTGTCAGTCTCTTGCATAGCGCTATACAACTTTCGAAAGAGAGTGATTTGCTTTATTAGAGCATGTATTGCATTTCATTTTTCATCATGAATTTTGTCAATTTTTAGGTCGTTGAAGTGAAAAGTGAAAAAGTAGCCATTTGCGCACTTGTTCTCTCCGCTTAGGTTTGTAATTTTTGCGCAGTTTTTTATAGCATTTGGAAGACAATATTCTGTACTACAAGAATACGTGTTAGTGCTATTTTGTCCTTTATTGATTTTTAGGTCATCAAGTTGGGACGTCCGAAGGAGGAGGGCTATTTTTGCCGACAGCTCCTGCTCTGTGGTTGGACTTTTTGGGTTGGCGTTATATGTCATTCGAGAGAGCATGTCTTGCCCTATAAGAATATGTGTCGCGTTTATTGATTTCTATTGAATATCAACAAAATGCCAAAAAAGGAAAAATCGTACTCACCAACACCTCCTTTTCCTCTGATATTCGACAGAAATCAGCGTGAGCCAATAAGCGCGACAAAAATTCTTACTGAGCAAGACATTCTCTTCCAAACGATATATGACACCAAGCAAAAAAGTCCAACCACAGAACCGGAGTGTTGGTAAAAATTCGGACCGAAAAGTCGGAATTCCTAATTTGATGGCCTAAAAATCAATAAAGAACAAGTGGGAAAATAGGACCAACACATATTCTTGTAGTACAGAACATTGTCTTCCAAATGCAAAAAAAAACTGCACAAAAAATTACAGACCTAAGCGGAGAGAACAAGTGTGCAAATGGCTACATTTTTAACTTTTTCACTTTTCACTTCAACGACCTAAGAATTGACAAAATTCGTGAGAAAAAAGAAATGCAATACAGGTTCTGATAGAGCAATTCATTCTCTTTCGAAAGCTATGCAGCGCTATGCAAGAGATCGCCGGCGAAATCTGCAGTGAATCGTTGAAAAAACGGCAAGGACTTATGGGACAACCTAAAAGTTCCGCAACGTGGCCCGTATGGTGCAGCCGGCAGGAAGCGCCGGCCCCACGTGCCCCGATTAATGATTTTTATTGACTGATCAGCGTGCGCCATGCCGAACTAGCCAGCCTTTCATCCAACTGGCTGTAGTGAATTAGTACCGGATCAAACTTGACTAGTAAAGGAACATTGCCTCGTCCATCGGTTGGTTTCCAACCACGCAAAAATGGTCCTGAATTCGGTTACCATTACTTTGCTATAGAAGTAACTCCTGCTGAGCGGTATTTCTGTTTCAGGAAGGAAGTGTGATTTCGGTGAACGCTGTTGAAGGGGACTCAGCGGCCTTCGGCTGCTCGTCCGCCATTCTTCACACATTCCTTCGCTGCTTTCTCACCCGTCGAGACACGCCGTCAACAAGCACCCTCAATCGCAACAACCGTCTCAGCAGCACCTGTAGCAGTCTAAGTGAGTATTTGCTGCAAAATATTCGAGCTGATGACAGCTGACGATGAAGAACGTATATATCGAATAAGTATACCCAGTAAGCAGTCTTAGAGGAATTCTCATACTTGACATCCTCGCTAGCTCTTGGAATGCGCCACGCTTTATATTCTCTCGCTGCTAAGCATTTACCGAATTCCATACCAGCTTAGTTTCTTTTGGCCTTTTATTTTCACGGTTCCAAAGATCAAGGCGAGGTCGAAAATTTCGAGAAGATTTCTCGCCCACTCATCCTCCTTTGGTTAGTCTTGGTTCCTATCACGAATACAGTGTCAGTTTTCAAAATGACGGTTGATTACGGGATATTGCGGTAAATATGGGTGAGTAAGACTATCAGCTTCATGACCACAGATTCCGCTCAAATTTTGTCTAGTGGGTTATTTGAGGGCCAATCGCGATCATGATATTCATTTTAAAGGTACGGTCGATTACGTTAGGTTACGGTAGGTGTGGGTGAATAAGGTTGTCGGGATCGTGATCACCAATTTCGCTCAAACTTCGTTCAAGATGTTATTCTGGGTGCTTGTCACGAATACTATATGTTTTTAACACTACGGTAGGTACTGGTGCATGAAGATGGTGAGGTCATGATAATCTATTTCGCCAAATTTTTTCTCAGGCAGTTTATTTGGAGTGCCGATCATAAATTTGATATTGCCTCCTCATATTTTGATGGGGTACTGTAGGTTACTCTCGGTATTATTGAGTAAGTTTGGCGGTTGCGATCACAGTTTTTGCCTAAATTTTCCCAGCGCATTTTGCTGGCCTTGAATATAATATTTGATTTTAGTATTACGGTGGAGTACGGATGGTTACGGTGCGTACTGGTGAGTAAGAGTGGCGCGGTCACGATCACCGATTTCGGAAGAATTATTTAAGCTGCCGACCACGTATTTGTTATTTCTTTCCTAAATTATCATTTTTTGTCTACTATGTACTTTATATCTCAACCTAGAAGGTTGGAGGATAGGTCTAACAACATAATTGCAGGAAATGATTCTCCTCGCATAAACAGCTTTACTCACCCGTACCTACTGTAGCCTACTGTAATCGACTGAAATTTTGAAAATGGGTCTCACACTCGTGATCTAAGTTCGAGTTCCTACCCAAAGGTAAAATTTGAGCGAAATCGATAATCATGACGCCGGCAGCATTACTCACCCACACCTACTGTAACCTACCGTCACCGACCGAGACCTTGAATGCCAACCTCATATTCGTAATTAGTTATGAACGCACTCCAAATTGCTTCCGTGAGCGTTGTTACAGAATTTTTTCGGCCTCTCCTCGATTTCTTCAGTAGGTGAAATATAATAATTACAGTAGTGCTTTTCCTCGCAGAGTTATCTGTTACCCCTACCATAACCCAGCCAATGTCATGTCATAAAATACGATACACCAGTCTGTATATAAGTCTGAAAAAGCATTAAAATTATTTATAAAGCAAGGCTATGAAGTACACATCAGTCATTATGAAACGCTGGCCCGCTACGGAGAAGAAAGCTTTGACGTCAAGACTGTCCGTCCTTCATTGGAAGCGATTATGCGTAAAATACCGAACTTCCTGCGCACTTTCTAAAAAAACCTTTAGACGCATACAGACGTCATAGTAGGTAAAGAAGAAAGCCAATGAAGACCATTGATGAGCGATTATTCTGCATTATCAGAAGTCCGTCGTTAGGGAACCATTTCATCCATGTAATTCAGTGTTGATGATGGTTGTTCCTTTCAGCATTTTCGTCACGCTGTTCGGGTTGTGGAATATTACGGAGGCTTGTTGAGATGGGATCGGCGGCATCGAGCGGCAGTCCGGAACCTGAAGAAGCGATAGCCGTTGCCGATCGAATAGCCGTATTTCTGAACGAGAAACCGTTGAAAATGGCACACATGTTGAAAGTCACGAAGTTAGTTTCTACGATGCTCCTCGGTTCACTCCTGTTTTTAATCCTTGGCGAGACCACCCTTTTTCGAAACAGGAACAGTCGCCCGATAACCTTTCTCTATCGTAGAAAAAAGACTCAACGAAAAAGAATTGTGGTGCGCAAACCTGCGTGCTTCTACGGAAGTAGTTTCTTTCTCTCGGATGCAATGCTACATATTGTCGCGTTCTGTACTGCATAAAGAACCAGCGTGTCGTAAAGGATAAAAAGCATCCACAGTAGAAGAAACACCACCGTTCTAACTAAGCTAGAGTGCTAGAGTGTCGATGGTTCAGAACATGTTCTCCGATACACACATACACCAGTTGTTCGACACCGTTTACCTCAAACTTGGGTAATTAAACCAAACTGTACTTTTCACAAATACAATACACAATAGAGCATGTTAATAGCATCCTACAAGAGGATGAAGAATAGAAAAAATGAAACATGGGAAGAGCGCCATGTGAATTTCCCATATGACCCTTTTATAAGGAGTTTTTTGTTTGCATAGCTCTTAATCTGATAAAGCTCTAAGTGAAAACTCCTCACAATATCCCACGGAATCGTCCTATGATCGCGAGAAAATCGCGGTACTAACCATAAGTAGATAAACAACATTCCCGCTATCAATCAAATAAACATCGCATTGTTCTGGACGAGTGCATGGCACAATCTCTTCTCACGAACAATTCTTTGCGTCGTAGCACTTTAGAATGCACCCAAGATAATATTTCGGCTGAAGGAATCTGGATTATATGCTCATTCAAAAAATCTGCACGGTACTCCTTAGGGAGGGTTCAGTGTGCACGCGACGCGCGACGCGATGTAATGATAAGCTCCCATATCGATTCACCGTGTCGCGCAGTCGATATCGACACTGAACGCTCCCTTAAGACGGGCAGTTTGTACAAGGGTTTTCTTTTCAGCCAAATTCTCTAAAAAGCAACGATTATTTTGCCTTTGTTATAATTTTTCTCGAAAAGTGTTCGGTTTAAATGAAAATCGGGTACATGTCGTGAACGTGGGCAGCATTGGGAACAGGGAGAGCACCTGCTAACCATAACCAGTCAGAGCACCAACACAACACACGCGAGCTAATTAGACCACTAACCGTATAGTCCCCTCTCGAAAAACCTGTTACAGACGTAGTGTCACATGCGCTAGAGTTCAGTAGTGTCGCAGATATCGTGCCGCGTGCATCTGAATCCAGGAGACTTGTCACAGACGTCGTATCACGTGCATTGGAACACGGAATACCTGTCACAGACGTTGCGCCACATGCGTTGGGATTCAGTAGTGTCACAGACGTCGTGCCACAGCGTCTCGATTCAGAATACACCAAATCGATAAGGCCTGATTGGTAGCCTCGGTCCTCCCACCTCCAAATGCTGCCCACATTCGCGACTAGGTCAGAAAACGATATAGATTGAACCGATTTCTTTCAAGGCTTATCAACGACTCTTCTGCCGAGGAGAAACTGTTGCTGTTCGAGAACGGAATTATTCAGACGATTTGTGAATTGATAGCGGAAAGCGGCAGTGTGTATTCGACGAACAGGTAGGACCTACCAATCGATTCAATCGATCGATCAAGGCCTCCTGCTGCACCTCGGTTACACGCTTACAGGGCTGACTCGGGAGAACGTAAGCGTCGGCCGGCGCGGCAGAATTCCAGCTCTGGTATCGTTCACCGCGGAGTTGGCTATGGCCACGGATCGACCCGCTCCAGATGGGATATAGAGCGGACGGTGCGACGCCTCTTGCTTCTTGCCGAGCAGCTTGCTAGTCCAACGCTGACACTTACAGGTTGAGGAGCGACTGGCACGAGAAGAGCATCTGACGTGGCTTCTGAACGCGTTGAACGCATTTCTGTACTGTAGTTCGCCAGACTTCTCGACGAAACGCCAGCCGGGCGACTACGCGTACATCACTGCTTCCGTTGCTCGTGAGATCGGCGAGTCGGCTGTGATTGTGCTTCTCGAGTACCACCTGAAGAACGACAGCGTCTTTGACGTCAGCGAGCACATGGAGCTGTACCAGGTGACAACTTTCATTTCGACATATTTTCAAAGTTTTGGGTGGAGGAACTATCCTATTTCTTCACTTCGCCAAGTTTGTGTTGCAAAATTTGAGAGACTTACACGGTTAAAACGGTCATCTAACTGGTAATATCGGTTCTTTTCCTTCTGATCAATTTAGCAGGGGCTTGCTTGTGCCTAATGTCGATCTCGAAACACTAGGCAGCGAATACCAAAAAGCTCTAGAAAGAGCAGGGATGTTTCGCTGCACCAAAACAACAAGAAACTGAATGAGAACTTGTCATTAATGTGGCCTACCTCGGGAGCAAGGACGCGTCAAACATATCAGGTCATCGGAAGGAGATGCCATTCAAAGGGTCGGTACTTGATTGCCTGGCACGAGCTCCATTAGTGCAGTGATGGGTTGTGCCTGGCTGGCGCTTTCTGGCCTCCCCATGCAGGCCACATTAACATCTGGTACCAAAAAAAGATTGCGAGGGCTTTCGAACTAAAAGTTCCACAGAACCAAAGCAGTCTAGCGAACAGGAGTAACAACAGTGTCGGATAATATTTCGAATGTTCCTTTTTGAATAATCTTGAAGGAGCTGTTTTGTAAACATGGCAGTCCCCTTTTTGTGTCAGGGTGGTAAGAAAGTCTTAGGGTGTCCGACAGTTTTTTATTTTGCACTTTTTTCTTCAACACAATGGAATTCACTCAAGAATAAAATCACCTTCGTTAATCACTTCAGTGCATCACCTTATGGGCGGCTCAGCGATTCCCTTCTCTCAGAACTGGGAACACTGGGAGTCAAATAAATCGCTGACTGCCCTTTCAACATCTTCAATTTTGGTGATTTTTTTCTTCTCTAGGAATGCATTAAGGGGACGAAGTAAGTGACATTCAGAGAGGACAACATCAGGGAAATGGGGTGGGTGGCTGACCGTGGCTCGGCCCAGCTCCTCCAATTTTTCCCTATCTCATTAGGACATGAGGCCCAGCGTTGTCGAGAAGAAGATGAACCGAAGCACGTCTCGACCTTTTTTCGAACAGCGTTCGCCAGTTTCTGAGGTTGGTTGGCGTAACTGCTGCCGGTGACTGTGTGCACTCGTGGGAGCAACTCGTATTACAACATTCCTCGCGAATCCCAGAAACAGCAAATGAGACACTTTTCGGAGTGAAGGTGGATTTTGGCTTGTGCTGGCGGGTCTTCTCCTCGAACGTGCCTTGGGGACGAACCAACTCTCATCTCCAGTAACCAGGTCTTGCAAAACTCCGGACCTATCTATTGGAGGGTCACTCCACTCTGACACTTTGACAGTAGTGGCAAAACTGAAAGCAGACTAGTTTACAAAGACAATACCGAGAAGTGGCCTCCTACGTGAGAACCGTTCTTCGCAATTTTCTATCTTCAAAGTTCCACATCGTTCACATTTGTTTCGCTTTTCTAGCCCCACTCCGACTAGGACAGCTCCGAAACTCCTTTCGGAGCGGGCACAGAACTGAATTCTGACAAATGAATAATCGGGCCAGCCGCATGCTTTCGGTAAAGACATGAGGGATCCATCACGTTAGCACTTTTCTGTAGTAGAGGGACTGGAGACACGACTGAGGACCGTTGGCTGGGTGTACCTGAGGCTCGTCCCAAGACTGCTAGTGCTAACCTCCGGATTTGACATCCTCGAGAAAGACGTAGCCGTCCACCGTGTGATGGCGTCCCCACCGAGGTCTCTCTTCGAAATCCGTGCCTCCTCTTTCGAAGAGAGCGAACCGGCGCTTCCAGTGCTAATGGAGGTGGTGTCACTCCCAATGCGCAGTTGATTCTTCGAACGGTTTCCGTCGCTTCAGAGCCACGACGCCATTCATAGAGTACGATGACTCCAAGGTGTTCTTGTGGAGATGACATCGGGCCTAAAATTATGGGAGGTATTGTGGCTATGTACTATACCTATCAGGGAGAATAATCTGTAAGTGCCACATGTTAGATCATGGGTTCCGATCAATAATGGGAATTTAACGAATTCGCGAAAAATTCGTTCCCGCCCGGTTAGAGGGAGGTGCGGGTTCGAGTCCCCCTGGCGCTAGAAGTTTTGATCGCAACAAAACATCGTTATGACAGCTCACAACCTCGATGCCAGCCACTTGAGGCTTAATGAAACTGATTTGAACCGTTTCTATCAAGACCATCAGCTTATCTGGTTCCATGCTGATATCAGCGGCCAACTCATCCCGGATACGGGTGGGTGCTGATCGGTTCCACGAGGTGTGGATGTTGCGTTCGATCAAACGGCGCCGGTGGTGTAATGGCGTAGAGCATTGCCGCCCGGTTAGAGGGAGGTGCGTGTTCGAGGCCCACCTGGCGCTAGAAGTTTTGATCGCAACAAAACATCGTTATGACAGCTCACAACCTCGATACCAGCCACTTGAAGCTTAATGAAACTGATTTGAACCGTCTCGAAAAATCGTTAAGGCTTTCTTACCACCCAAGTACTTTTTGTATAGCTTTTTAGCTGTGTATTCCTGAGCAGGGCGCGTGGAGCGCAGTCGGAGGAGGCGCCGGCTGTCGCCGATACCAGGTTCCTGGTTCCGCCCAAGCCAACCAAGCCCTCCATCTTTAGCGTATCATTGTTTTGGCTCAGCCACACTGCTTCTCTCTTTCAGAATGTCATTCAGCGTCGGAGTTGAGGATTTTTCGGAAAAACCATATCAATACTTTCTTACCACCCTAATACGCATTCGCACGGTGCGGTGATTCTTACTAGTGATGCTGTTCTCGAAATTCGTGTATGTCGCTTAGTTGTCGCTGAAGGTCTCGCATTCACTTTGCGAATTGCGGTCCAACAAAGTCTACGTCATGCACAATGACGTCCTGAACTCGTTTAAAGCAGCTATTAAGACCCCGTCTAATGCTGCGTTAAATGTCTTGTTAACCTTATTTCGTGTGAGTGCTGAAATGGCGGCATTAATTTCTCCATGTGATCGTTCTCCATGATGTCGTTAAGACACACCTGCTGGAGGTCTTGATACTTACAAGGGGATAAATGTTCTTTGTAGAGTGCCCTCCTACCACCACACCTCATAAGTCCCTCTAACCAGAAAACCCCTGAAAAATGCTTGTAAAACAGATAAGTGTATAGGAGTGGATCAGGGGTGTGCATTTCCGTTAAATCGTTTAATTTCGTTAAAAAGTAGAGATAGCTGCGTAGTACTGTTTCAGTCGAAAAATATCAGTGTGATTATTTTAAACACTATCTCCACGACAGGTGGGCACTTACAAATGAAACCTTTGAAAACTTTTGAATTTTGACAACTTTCGAAATCAAACTGAACACTTTCGGAATAAAAACGAACGCCTTCAAAATTAAATTACTAAATTATAAGAAATTATCTTCAACAGCCTTCCTTATTCTTTGAAAATTTTTCCCAGCATTATTTTATTATATAGTAGTATGCGAATGAGTTTAAAAGGCTGTGGAAATAATTTCATTAATTTAATAATTTAATTTGGAGGGCGGTCGTTTTTAATAGGAATGTGTTCGCTTTGGCTACGAAAGCTGTCAAATTTCAAAAAGCCTCAGAGGCTTATTTGAAACTGCCCACCTGTCGTGAGTACGGAATATAAGGCGGTTGCACTGACTATCACTATCTTTCGGTTAGAACAATACTACGCATCTACCTGTATTTTTTTTGGCGAAATTTAACGATTTAACGAAAACGTAACCCCTGAATTGGAGAAATATTGAGATGGGGGAGGATTTGAGAAGATATTAGAAAAGGCCAGACGTCGAGATGTCTATTACGTGTTCCCTAAGGGAGCGTTTTGAGTGCACGCGAGGCGCGACACGATATCGATTCACCACTTCGCGCGATCGATATGGCAGCTTATCATGACATCGCGTCGCGCATCGTGTGCACAATAAACGATCGCTAATCGCTCCTTGATAACGTCTGTAGTGACTGTGCAGAGCGAGAAGACACGGCAATGACTAGCGTGTTCATTCATTCTCACTTCTGACGGCTGCATTCGAAAACATTTGTCGGTTGCTGCCTTCGACAACTGGTGGCAGTAATGTGTATTGTAAGTAGTTCCCATTCGATGTCGTTGTCGCCGTCCATTTTGAGAATGTTATTTGCTGCGGCCATGAGTCGACTAATGGCAAGATTATATGAATGAGCTCATTATTAAGACGGTGCAGCTGATGAAGTGTGTTGTTGATTCGCTTCGACAATATCGACTTTCATAATGATATAGTTGTATGCAGGTCGCCGTTTGCATTCCAAAGGGATCTTTTATGCGTCTCAGAAGCATTTCTGCATTACCTTCAACCTGGTAACCCTACTGAACACGAAGATTTGAGTTGACCGTGGCATTCTAACTGAGCCTGAGAGTGTTTTTGAGAAGTTAATTTAGCTTCATATACAGCCAAGGTTTGAAGCTTATTGTTACAATTGCGGTTCATTTGTGGCGTACGTTGGAAGCTGGAAAATACCCCACACATGAAGGATTCGCTTTTTCAAGTTTAATGGCAGCCTGAATATGTGTGGTGATGCAGTCGGCTGCACCCGAAACCAGGTTCCTGGTTCGGATTTCCGGCCCAGGCCAGCCACGTCCTCTGTTCCTTTGGGGTCGGTGATTGGTACCAGACTTGTTTGGGAAGGATAAAGCGCTGACTTGTTCATCGGCTGGCCACCACAAGTCATTGTAAATCCAAATAAAGGATAAAGGGTAAAGGACGGCGTTATTCAATCCCTCTGGGATGCGCTACGCATTCTACTTCTACGGGATGTCGTGGAGGCCAGTTGAATGCGTACTTGACCTTACAATGACATACGGAGGCCAGCCGATGAACAAATCAGAGCTTTATCCTTCCCAGACACGTCTGCTACCAATTCACCAACTCCGGAGGGATGGAAGACTTGGTTCGCCTGGGCGGGAAATCCGAACCAGGAACCTGGTTTCGGGTGCACGCGACGGCCAGCGCCTCCTCCAACTACTGCGCTCCACGCGCCCGTAAATCCAAATACGCATTCAAATCGCCTCCATACCATCCCGTAGAAGCAGAATGCTGTGCGCATTCTAAAAGGGTTTGAGTAGCGCCGTCCTTTATCCTCTTTACCACTTAATAGAATAGGACATTTCAGGCGCTGCTGGAAACTGCCGCTTCTATGGCCAGTGTTCCATCACTGGTTCCATACCTTGTCAAGCCGCACACGAAAGGCGCTAAATCCATCGCAAAAGAGCTTCTTGTGCCGTTCAAGGAGATTATGTGCGCCTACACGTCGACATGGAAAGGCCAGATGGGCTCGCCCGACTTCAGAATGATCGACTTCATCGCGAAAGTGGAGGCCTACACTGAGGCAGGGACTACACACCTTCAATTTCCCTGATTGCTCCTACTGGATGCACCTTCAAACCGTCCCGCTTTAAGGTGATCCTACAAGCATCCCGTGCCTATGAGAGCGATCTGCCGGTCGAGGAGCGCATCCGTACGGCGTCTGTGATGCGACCACGTGGAACACAGAGTGAGGTGTCGTTGACGAGGAAGGCGTTGGAGACGGTTGTCGACAGAATGGAACCCTCCACTGATGTGTCGCTGTTGTACGGAAAGGCGCTGAAGCATCTTCAAATGCAGTCACACAAGTGGGTTGTTGTTGGGCTGAAGATGTACACCATCTCCACGTCAAAAAAAGCTTAACGCGTTTGAAATCGAAATGACCATCTTCCAAATCAAAGCGAGCTCCTTCCACATTAAGCTAGAGACCCTGTAAAAAGTTAGAATATTTTTTTGTCCGAGGAAAATTTTAGTACGACTTTCTTAGAGCTTTTAATTCACCTCCCAATACGTGAACACTTTGCTTGAAACTTTATAAAACTCTCATGTTTTGAGAAAAAATGTTCAAAGCTTATTTTAGGGGCAGGAAGGCGGCCATTTTGTAGTGCCAAAAGGGAGGTTGCGCCCTCTTGAGAATGAGCATTTTATAAAAATTCAAACAATGTGTTCACTTATTACGGTGCCCGTAATGCGCAACAAATGTGGCTAAAAATTAAAGAAATTTTTTTTTCGTTTTTTTTTCGTTTTTTTCTGTTTCCAAGGTCGTAAAAAATTGTCATCAAGACGTTTTAGCTTATCCAAACGCGTAGGAAGTTGTTTTGTGCAATTTTGACGCCAAATTGGACGCTCTTCTATACAATTTGAAATCGAACTGAACATCTCCCAAATTGAAACAAGCTCTTTCCACTATAAATTAAACTTTTCAAAAAGGTTAGAATATTTTTTTTTATTCAAGGAAAATTTTAGTATGACTTTCTTTGAAGTTTTAATACATCTGCTCAAAAAGTGAACACATTGTTTGAAATTTTATTAAATTCTTATTTTTTGAGGAAAAATTATGATTTAAAGCCCATTTTAATGACCAGGAATGCGGCTATTTTATGTTGCTATAAGAATAGATTGGGCCATGTCCTCGTCTAAAGCGTCGCAATTTTTATTTGATTAATAGAAACGTTTCTGTTTGCATGGAGTTTCACACCTGTAAACGATTCAACAAAAACAGTCGTAAAGAACCCATATATCCTCAGTTTGATGCTTCGCTACCAACCGAATAAAAATCGCAACGAGCTAATCGAGTGCATGACGCGGTCTATTCTTTTAGTGCTCCAATTCATTGCTGCCTTGTTGCGCTTTAAATCAAATCTTATTTTATTATTATTCTCAAAAACAAAAATATTACAAATTCTCTATGTTTTTTTGGTAAGCTGAACTACAAAATTTCAAAGAAATTTATACTAAATTTTCCTCGAAAAAATGATTCTCAGCGGTTAGCTAAGCCCTAGTTTATACTTGCACCGCTGCGCGGCTTGGTGCGATGGTCGGGATAGATATCGACTGGGCGGCGCGAAAAATCGATATCTATGGCGATCGTGGTGCCGCGCCGCGTGGCGGCGCAAGTATAAACTAGGGCTAACGCCGCCCTATGCCCATGCTCTCTAAAAGCTGTATACCACTGTTGAATTTTTTGTGAAACGTTTGCAATGCAAACTAGATTCTTGATATCAAACACTCACAACAGAATACTTGTGAATATCAGTCTTCCAAACCGAACCAAGCATTCTGTGTTGCATTCCGAGCAGAAATCGACACTATTTATAGGTATTTTTCGTTCTATTAATTTTATCGATTCCTGCCCTCCTATTCCAATGTGATGTCTTCCTGTAAGAAGGTCAAAATCAATTTCTGATTTAAAATTTTTAGTCTTCTCATACTTTTTTTTAAACTTAGATTTTCTTTCCTCAGAAAGCGGATGTATTGTTCAAGTTTTTACAGCACCTATGAGGTTAACATTTCCATATGTTCCTCTAACTAACAGAAGAATTTCCTTCTTACCTCCCAAGATGTCCTTGTTGAGGTTGCCCCAGGCTCCTACCATAGTTTCTTAGTGTACGTGTACCATTGGTAGCTCTAGGTGCCTTCCGAAGGGATCGTCTCCCAGTCGTGATCAATCGCTTCGCTTCAGGTTTATCGGCGACTATGGAAAGCTCGTCATTCCGTTCACGTTCAAAAAAGACATCCGCAACACGAATCCGTTTTCGCCGTCGCTACGAGAACGAACGAAACGCATCGCCAAAGAACTGGCGTCGATGCCGAACGCGCTGCCGTTGAACGCCAGCAACAGCATTTTCATATGTGTCGACGAGGGGCGGTGTGACATCATCAAGGTATGCGCCATCCATGCACTTCGTCTACATTATCTATTTATTACATTATATTAGCTTTTTCGCGGACCATTTTCACCTTAAGCGGTTTGCTTATCAGTTTAAATTGGAAGTTCATTTTAATTTAACCCCAACTTTATTGGAACATGAACAGGGCACGTAAAACTTGCACACCTGAAATAACACAAGAGGAATCTACTAGTTAGGAATAAGCACACAGGTAAAGACCCTTATTGCACAATAGTTGTATATTTTTAAAAAAAACACAAGAAATATAAATAGAAAGCAAAGTTGAACAATTCTCTGAGCAGGCAACCAGTAAACAGAAACCAGAATGAGGCAAAGGTTAAGGTTCATTTCAAGCCGGGCCCGGATTCATCAACGCGCATACCCATGGGTATGCTGGGTATAGGGGTGGACATACCCACGATGTCGACATTCCCACGATTCATGATAAACCTTACCCGCAAAATCGTGGGTATATCAGTGGGTAGAGAAAACCTCCGATCGTCGTGGGTACATCCGTATACCCGCGACTTGTTCGCGACCCATTGACAAAATGGCGCTCCAGTGAGATCAGAGGCCGAATTCATCAACAATTAACCCGTGGGTATGCGGGTGATAAGGGGTAGAGATAAGATAAGAGTCAGGCAGGGATAACGCAAGACTCAGAGACGCAGGCTTCATTGTGGGTATCTCTACCCCTTATACCCGCGGGTTAGTCGTTGATGAATCCGGCCCCAGCTGTTCTCGCGAGAGGCCTAGTTGTACCTTACCCTTGATTCCTTTCATGAATACGAATCGTACCCACTACCTACTGTTGGTAGTGGGTACGATTCCCTTACGGTGTCTCTACCTATACCCATTGCTTGATGAATCCGGGCCCCGGACACTTTTCAAACCAAAGCAACTAGTTGTTGTTTTTTTTTCAGGAAAATTTGTTATACTAAGATAATAACAGACTAGTGAGAAATGTAATGAACTGCAATAAACTCACCAAGATATGGATGGTATCTTAAGAATATATATATATATATATATATATATATATATATGCTTTTTGATTACTATAGAGTTCCTATTCCTTGGCCAAAACGATATTTTTAGGTTCGTTCTAAAATGCTCGGATACAAATAGTTTTTCGTGTGTGAAGCAATTGCGCCCTGCACTCCTCCAGAATATTGCAAAGCTTGCTTGATTGATATTGTAACTGCTATTTACCTGGTGTGTGTTTTTGTTGTTCCCAGAGCTGTACGCATGTACAGGGTACGGAAAAAGTATTGACGCACTGAACCTAAGCCTTAGAAATGACAACACATTATAAAAATTAACAAGTTTATATACGATAGGTCAACAATGATCCTGCGAACAGAATAGCATGACATGTATTTTATATGGGCTTCTTTGCTGCGAATGCAGGGGCGATGACGACGAGGAGAGGCATCGACGGTGCGCCGCAAGTAGTCCACGTCGATCTCGTTCTATGCTTTGACCTTCAGTGACTTGATACTTTTGTGCATTCAACTTGTAAAAGTGTTACGTACTCTTCAAGGACCTCCAAAGTGCTAATTCTAGCGGAAGGCTCGCTGCAAGGGAGGCGCATCCGGCAAGTATCATGGTTTGTGCATTCATCACAAGCGCCTCTCGTTTTCGTGGACACAGGAGTGAAGATAAATCAGAAGGACTATTTGTATTGACGTTCTAAAGAAGTAACTGGTTTCTTCGCTCGAATCTCACCTCGAGAGTAAGACGTATGTCTTCCAGCAGGACTAGACTTTTGCGCAGAGTCGAGGATTGATCAGGACCAGTGCCGCGCCAACTTGAAGGACATCATTTCGGCAGAGGAATGACTTATGTATAGACCGGATTTGATTCCACTGGATTACTCTATATGGAAATTTTGGAGAACAAGGCTTGCGCTACTTCCCACAAAAGTATGAAGTCAGTGAAGGATGATCTGATCAAAGCATGGAACGAGATCGACGTGGACTACTTGCGGCGCACCGTCGATGCCTCTCCTCGTCGTCATCGCCCCTGCATTCGTAGCAAAGAAGCCCATATAAAATACAAGTGATGCTGGTCCGTTCGCTAGATCATTGCCGACATTTTGAATATAAATTTGTTAAATTTTATAATGTGTTGTCATTTCTAACGCTTAGGTTCAGTGCGTCAATACTTTTTACGCATCCTGTAAATGGCATTTGCAGTGTCAACTATATAAGTGTATCGTATAGGACGCATACACGGCGCATTCTCTCCATATACACATCACCTATTTTTTATTTTTCAGCACCTTAGGATAGATCTTGGAAAATAATCAATGAAATTTTTGTGTCTATTCATACGGTGTAATCATCTTCTCCTTAAGGCTCTGCAGAGGTGATTTTTTTTGAAATTCTTCCTTATCGTAGTTTTCATTAGCGTCTGTTGCACTTTGTGACAGGGTCCAGGGGTGTGTGTAAATGAAATCCGAAAATTCGTAATATCGTAATTACGATAAAACCTTCGAAAGTCGTAGATCGTAAACTGTAAACCGTAACAGGGACTTAATGCGTAGCGCAACTATATTTTTCATGTCTTTTTTTTTACTAGCGATAACTACAGCAACCCAGTATTTTAGTTTAATCTTATCCGTTTTCTAACCAAAAAACTTCGTCTTAACAGGCCGAGTAAATACGGTGTCCACGCAGAAGCCTGAATCCATAAAGTTCCCTTCCTCTTTGCTAGCCTTTGGTTAGCCTGTAAGCCCTAGTTTATACTTGCGCTGCCACGCGGCGCGGCATCACCATCGCCATAGTTATCGATTTTTCGCGCCGCCCGGTCGATATTTATCCTGACCACCGTGCCGCGCCGCGCAGCCGCTAAATCAACTATCTAGCAGGAACAATCTGGACAAGTTATTGTGTTCAAACTGAACAAAATATCTAACCGCGGACCAAGTCGGCGACAACAGCGTTTCCACAAGTGACACTACAGACATCTGAGTGATCATGACACAACAGTGTTGAATAAAGCACCAATATGAAATAAAATTAAAATAAAAAAATAAAACATACATTTTCTTTAGCTTGCATAAGAGCTTTTAACTTCTTCCGTACCTTTACTGTGAGCAAAGTTATCACCTTTCAAACAGTGTGTACATTTTTTTGGGACACCCTGTAGAGTCTCATCTAATAGCGCGTTGCCGTTTCCTCTTTTACTTCGTTTTTTGATTTTCTGCTGTAGCACTCAGGCAGAAGACGTCGCGATGTGCACAGCCTAGTTTGGCTTCTGTCTCTGCTTCACCATTTTCCTGACAGTATAAAGACTGCCCCTTGATAAGATTAAGATCTGTTTTCGAGGAGAAGCGAGGACAAAAAGTCGTTCGAAAATTAACTGCTCAATACAAGATTAAGTTGTTTTCGTCCTTTCCCTTTTCTTTCCGATCATGTACTACCAAGCCACAGAGGACTCTCGGAAGTAATTCCTTTCCATCCGATATAAAGACACGCGAAGAGAGACGAGAGAGCAGATTACCATTTCTGCTGACCCATGTTCTGTTCGTAAAAAAAAACTGCAGGCTGATTGAATTCTTTATGGAGGATTCACTTTAACGCAATAAAGCAGTAGGGAAGCCATAATGGAATACCATCCATGATAGGAAGCGAGGTCACGAGCAGCTTCTAGATACACATGGAAGGAACGAAGCAGGAACGAACTAAGGAACTGTCTGATTACCACTGCGCATCACAGAAGGGAGCAAATGCTGTGAAATAGCCGTACGCAAACGTTCCTTACAAAACAAACGCAGAATAGCCCGAGCGAACGTAGACCGTCTCTGATTAAAAGGGTAAGGGACAAGGAACGGTGTTACTCAATCCGTTTCGGGTTGCACCACGCATTCTGCTTCTACGGGATATCGTGGAGGCGATTTGACTCGCCATACAATGACTTGCGGTGGCCAGCCGATGAACAAATCAGCACTCTATCCTTCCCAGACAAGCCTGGTACCAATTCACCGACCCCGGAGGGATGGAAGGCTTGGTTGGCCTGGGCAGGAAATCCGAACCAGGAACCTGGTATCGGGTAGACGCGACAGCCGGCACCTCCTCCAGTTGCGCTACACGCGCCCAGTCTCTGATTACTAGTACAATTTTTTGAAGGCTTGGAAATTGAACAAGCGCAAGCAAACAAAGAAAATCTCGCGTTCTAGGTAAAAGGATAAGCGATAACGTACGGCCTCAATCAATCTCCTTCGGCATACGCGACGCGTTTCACTTATACGGGATGTTGTAGAGGCAGTTTGAATGCGTACTTGGCCCACAGAATGACTATGAAGTAGTAGTCATCCAATGGGCAAGTCAATGTTTTATCCTCCCCAAGCAAGTCAGATTTTTGTGAGGAGCCTGGAATCGGGTGCACATGACAGCCGGCTCCTCTTCCGACTGCACTACCATGCGCCCTATTTAGATAATTGACCAACATTATCAAAAGACGCTCTCTCGTACCAGAAATTGTGAACACCTTTAAGGTTAAGAAACCCGGAGCTGTATTCGGCTATCGCGCCGCGGTTATAGCTAGCTACCTTCCGATCAAGCAATCGGCGTTTAGGTGCATTCCTGTGACCATCTATAGAGGGTGTCTCAAAAAATGCGTACACTGCTTGAAATGTGATAACTTTGCTCACAGGGAAGGCACTAAAGAACTTAAGGACTCATATGAAAGCTTAAGGAAATCAAATTTTCCTACATATGAGCGGTGTGGAATGCGTTATGCACTCGTCTGAAATTTTGCATTTTACACTCGATTGATTGTGTTTCGCTTAAATACTTGTCATAACTTCTTCACAAAGTGGTCGATTCGACATCGATTGATTTGTGTTTCTTTTAACGTTTAGAACTTAAAGACACATTACTGCTTGCGAAAAATGCAGTTTAACCTAAAAATGCATGTAGTATTTGAAAGGTTCCAACATTGCTGCTATGAAGCATTTTAAGATGTTTGAGACTCCTGTGCAAGGGCAGGGTAACGAGAATTCTGTGGCGTGCAAATAGTCAAGATTGCTCTAAAAAACCTTGCACATCAGACTCCATTGATTATGCATGTGCTGAATGCCTGTTACAATCTTGTTGCTACTTGGTCAGGCTAACCTGCACTGTGCTTCTTTTAACGTTTGGAACTTGATAATCTCGTGAAAGACACGTTACATGCGAGATTGCTGATTGCATACTTTAAATGTGAGCAGGAACTCCATTTTCCAAGAGACATTCTGTGGAGTGATGAAGCCACATTCAGGGTGAATGGAGAGGCTAATCGGCATAATTGCAACAACTGAACAACGGAAATGCTAAAAGAAGTGCAGTGTAATCTGGCCAAGTAGCAACAAGAGTGTAAGATGCATTCAGCACATGTACAATCAGTCGAGTCTGAACTGCCAGGTCTCAGGTGGGCATGACACAATCTTGACTATTAGGTTGTCCCATAAGTCTTCGCCGTTTTTTCCAACGATTCACTGCAGATTTCGCCGGCGATCTCTTGCATAGCTTTCGAAAGAGAATGATTTGCTCTATCAGAACGTTTATTGCATTTCTTTTTTCATCATGAATTGTGTCAATTTTTAGGTCGCTGAAGTGAAAAGTGAAAAAGTGAAAAAGTAGCCATTTGCGCACTTGTTCTCTCCGCTTAGGTTTGTAATTTTTTGCGCAATTTTTTATAGCATTTGGAAGACAATGTTCTGTACTATAAGAATATGTGTTAGTGCTATTTGTCCATTTGTTCTTTATTGATTTTTAGGCCATCAAATTAGGAATTCCGACTTTTCCGTCCGAATTTTTACCAAAACTCCGGTTCTGTGGTTGGACTTTTTTGCTGAGTGTTACATGTCGTTTGGAAGAGGATGTCTTGCTCAGCAAGAATTTGTGTCACGTTTATTGGCTCACGCTGATTTCTGTCGAATATCAACAACTGAAGAAGGAGAAGGAGTTGTTGGTGAAGACGATTTTTCTCTTCTGGGCATTTTGTTGATATTCAATAGAAATCAATAAACGCAACACAGATTCTTATAGAGCAAGACATTTTCTTTCGAATGACATATAACGGCAACCCAAAAAGTCCAACCACAGAGCAGGAGCTGTCGGCAAAAATAACCATCCTCCTACGGACGTCCCAATTTGATGGCCTAAAAATCAATAAAGGACAAGTGAGAAAATAGGACCAACGCATATTCTTGTAGTACGGAACATTGTCTTCTAAATGCTATAAAAAGCTGCGCAAAAAATTACAAACCTAAGCGGAGAGAACAAGTGCGCAAATGGCTACTTTTTCACTTTTTCACTTTTTCACTTTTCACTTCAACGACCTAAAAATTGACAAAATTCATGATGAAAAAAGAAATGCAATAAACGTTCTGATAGAGCAAATCATTCTCTTTCGAAAGCTATGCAAGAGATCGCCGATGAAATCTGCACTGAATCGTTGGAAAAAACGGCGAAGACTTATGGGACAACCTAATATTTACACACCGCAGTAATCTCGTTCCCTTGCGCTTGCATATGAGTCTCAAGCACCTTAAAATGTTTCATCAGCAGCAATGTTAAAACCTTTCAAATACCACCTGCATTTTTAAGATAGCCTGCATTTTCCGTAAGCCATACTGTGTTCTTAAGTTTTACACCTTAAATGAAGCACAAATCAATCAATACGGTCCCTTAAAAAAGAAATCACAAGAAGTATTCAAGCGAAACACAATCAATCAAGTGTAGTGCACATTCCATACCGCTCATATGTTAGAAAATTTCTATTTTCTTAGGCTTTCAAATGAACCCTTAGCTTCTTCAGTACCTTCACAGTGAGCAAAGTTATTACCTTTTAAACAGGGTGTGCATTTTTTTGAGACACACTGTATACCAATTTTCTTCAATGCGTTCCAAGTAGACTCTTGAAACGCATTGAAGAAAGAACTGAACCCTTTCAATTCAAGCTGCGGCATATCCAGCGCAAATGAAGGAATGTTCTTAGTCGTATCGAATAGATGCTCTATTCTTCTGGTGTGGTGACGCCAGTTCTCCCCATCAAATGCTTGATCGAAATGGACATTGAAATTCTTACTTAAGGGAGATAATTTTTGTCTCCGTTATACAGTATATCTGTTTAAATCGTAGATTCGTTGAACTCCGAAGTGCCCGTAAAACCTAATTAAAGGCGAGAGCATTCGATCTCACCTAAGAGAAAGGTAGTATTTAATATGTGTCGGCTATTTATTGTTTTGCCGATTTGCTACTTATTTGTTTAATTATTTATTTACTAAACATAGCATCTTGAATAAAGTGACAACAGCCATATCAGGTGCTAATTTCTGGTCCCGATGACACTCCTTATGCCAACGGACTTTTCGAATTCGACGTATTCTTCCCAACTAGGTGAGTCATTGTTCGTCTCGTGGTTTTCGATTGCTTTTCTCAACCGAGCAGTTTATGCTTTTTAAACCCTGTCATGCTTTGTTCTAAATCGACAAACTTCGCGAAAACTTATCGTAGGAAGCTGTAAAAGTGATCTACAGTTAAGCATATTCACCATCCAGTTTTGCTGCGCTTGATCTCGCACTTCCGGTTCTGGCATCTATGTATAGTAAAACGATTTTTTTTACAAAATTTACATGCCATCAAGCTCGCAAATGAAAAATTAAGTGCTGCCCTGGCAGATAAGCATTCGAAAGGGAACTATCAACTGGAGTAATCGGATAGATTACGAATAAAACACTGTTTTAGAACAAAAAGAAAATAGCTCAAAATGTTCAAGTCGAGCCAGTTTTTTCTACTTTATGCCTTTTACAACCTCTCCCCTTGTTAGAAGCAACATAATGTGCTGCTGCCAAAAAGCCTACCTTCTTAGCCGCACTTGTAGCAGTGTAACTCTCCTCACATATAAAGAAAACAACGGCCACACTACGCTGAAGGACTTGGTTTCACACAGCAGTTATCGATCGGTATTGATTCGCTAACTTCTTTTGTTTATTTTCTGTGAAACACATACAATGGTTAGCATCTCGCTTGATTTTCATCTGAAATGATCAGCTCTGCACAAAAATTGGTCGAATCGATGGATATCCGTTGTAAGGACGCGTATGGTGCTGTCGGTTGAAGGCTTGGTCTCGTCTGGCACCACTAATTGTGAAGCGGGCCGAGAATCGGTCACGCCCATGCCATCCAAACCTTTCATCCATCAGGGTCGTGAAGAGAAGACGTGCCCAGGAGGGATACAACACTGACTTGTCCGTCGAATGGCCACCACAAGCCATTGTATGTATGTGTCGGCAAAATATTGCTGCCAGCGAGCTCAGCGATATGCCGGAATAGTGGAATGCGTGGCGCATCCCATCCCACATAGGGATTTCTTAATCATTCTCATGAACATTCATTTTCTTCTATTCCTTAACAGTCGATTGATCGATATAGTCAACTTGAGCTGCTGCTCATTCACCGGCCATTGTATTCGCATTATCTAAGCAGATCAACGGATTATGCCGCGTTCCTAGAGTCGCAACTGGTGGTAATTAATTTTGCACGGATAAACGGAGGGAAAATGGTCGAATTATAGTAAGTTCTGGGTCTATCCTAGTTGGGGGGGGGGCAGGGAGGTACGTAACTAAAAATCATGTAACTATTTAACTTGCTCACGAAGCGGCTTCAACAAGGACCCAAAAACAAAATTGGACTTAAAAACCAAGAAAACAAACAAACATGCAAACAAAAACAAACAAATCACAGCTGTTGTAAGACGTTTGGCACCCAAAGCACATTCAAACACAGCTGGCCACCGCGTGACGTGTTATAATCCGGATACATCATAGTGAGGAGGGCATATAACTTTGTCTATTTACATCCGCGGCGAAACCGAATGCAGTTTTTTGTTTCTATGTTAATTTTCTTTTCTTTTATTGGGCGCGTGTAGCGCAGTCGGAGGAGGTGCGACTGCCGCGTGCACCCGATACCAGGTTCCTGGTTCGGATTTCCTGCCCAGGCCAACCAAGCCTTCCATCCCTCCGTGGTCGGTGAATTGGTACCAGACTTGTCTGGGAAGGATAAAGCGCAGACTTGATCATCGGCTGGCCACCGCAAGTCATTGTATGGCCAAATACGCATTCATGTCGCCTCCACGACATCCCGTAGAAGTAGAATGCGCTGGCGCATCCCCAGAAGGGATTGAGTAACGCCGTCCTTTATCCTCTATCCTTATGTAAATTTTCTTAGTTTACAATACCGCTCGCGCCGCACGGTCAAAAGTGGGCGAAAAAAACGCCAACATGGCGTCGCAAAGCGTCGCACGCTCATAACTCCTTCAGTTTTAGGTTTCTTGAATAAAGGTTGATACCACTCGATTCGCCTCTTCGAGATCTACACAATCCTGTGTAAAACTTTACCGGAACTCCGTATTTTCGACGTGGGTGGTCCAAAATTGGCTGGACGGGCGATTACAGCAGCTTATTTCCCAGGATATGCGTGCTTTCGGAGTATGTCAAAGATGGCGTACGTCGCCAGTGCTCTGTCATGCAAGGAATGCCCCGAGAGTGCGCCGTGCACAATGCACACAGAACCTAACCTATCAATCGAGTGGGCAAGCGCATGTCCCCTGCGCTTCTATCTTCTCTCACTGGGAACTGCGACGTTTTCAAGACTATTTCGAGCCGTTTGGAGAACGTTATCAGAAATTCCCCGCCATCCCGCTCAAACTTTGGTGTGCGCCGTGAACAATGCATACAGAATCGAACCTTTCAATCGAGGGGGGGGGGGACAGCTCGTAAACTGAGCGTTTGGGCACTTTTAACAGAAATTTCTTGCTGCCCTACTCAGGAATTGCTCCAAGGCTTTCCAGCGAGCCTTTGGAGTGCGCCATGAACATGCATAGAGAATAGAACCTTTCAATCGAGGGGGGGGGGGGGACAGCTCGTAAACTGAGCGTTTGGGGAGTTTTATCAGAAATTTCTTGCCGCCCTACTCAGGAATTGCTTCAGGGCTGGTCAGCAAGCCTTTGGAGTGCGCCATGAACAATGCATACAGAATCGAACCTTTCAATCGAGGGGGGGGGGGGCGACCGCTCGCAAATTGCACGCGGCGGGCGTGTTCGGAGCACAATAGCTCTGTCAAGTTGGAACCTTTCAGATTGCAGTATGTAGGTCTTGTAGGCAGTCGAACGGTCTGCTAGCACGCCAAAGCAGAATGGTTTAGCTTGGGAGGGGGCAATGTTATAGGGGTGCGAAAATGCAGGTGAGGCTTGTGTGAAGCATTTTTTTCCGATTTCCGTGAACCACTGCGAGAAGACGCCACAAGCTAACGGCCTTAAAATGCGTACGCGAACAGAGCGCTTAAGGTAATTTACGACGACGTGCTCATAGCTCCTCAGCTGCCCCAAACTGCCTAGCCTCAGCTGCCGTTTTAGAGGCGGCGAAACCTAACGGTTAGAGTTTCTTGCGCTCCTACTCGCCCAGACTTGAGCCTTCGAAACTCGCGATGGCACCGTTCCGTTCAGCATGGAAAGCGCTATCGAGCGGTATCATTTTCGACCGATTTTGGAAACATCAATTTTTGGCTGTTTCGCATCGAGGAGGAGGCCGCGGCGGAAGGACGATGACGTCATCGAAAAATCGATATCTTCGATTTGGGCCATGTTTGATACCATTCGATAGAGCTTTTCATGCTGAATTGAAAAGTGGCATTTAGACTGGGAAAGCTGTAATCTGGACGAGCAACAGCGCGGAGAACATCTACCGTTGTTGCGCTAAATTGCACTCACGGGCGTGTTCGGAGCGCAATAGCTCTGTCAAGTTGGAACCTTTCAGGTTGCAGCACGTAGGTTTTGTAGGCAGTCGAGCGGTCTGTTAGTACGCTGAAGTATAATGGTATAGCTTGGGAGGGGGCAATGTTATAGGGGCGCGAAAATGCAGGTGAGGCCTGTGTGAAGCATTTTTTTCCGAATTCGGTGGAACACTGCGAGAAGACGGGGCGAGCTAACGGCATCAGAATCCGTATTTGAACAGAGCACTTAAGGTAATATACGACGACGTGCTCATAGCTCCTCAGCTGCCCAAACTGCCTTAGCCCCATCTGCCGTTTTAGGGCGGCGGGCTTAGCGGTTGCAGTTTCCTGCCCTCTTACATGCCCATATTTGGGTTTCCGACACTCCCGGTAACACCGTTTTATTCATAACGAAAAGCTCTATCGAATGGTGTCACTCTCGACCAATTTCAAGAAAAGCGATTTTTCGACAATATCGAGGACGTGGGTGCTTTAGGCCAACCCGCGCCGACGATGACGTCATCGAGAACCGGTATTTTCGAAATTGGCCAAATTTCCTCGTGCAAAGTTCGTCCAAAATTATCTAGGGGTTATTTGGGGCGCTGATTACGAATTCGACGTTCGTTTTTGAAAATTCCGCGGACTTGAGCAGGTTACTTCCCGTTTGAGGGTGGTCGGGTCAGGATCACCGATCACCCTCAGTTATCGGTATGAGCGGTCCCCTTAACCCTCCAAATGTACTTCGGCATCGTGCTTGGCACCCTGAATAAGTCCCCGACCCTGTACGAATTTCGAGCAAAATCGATGACCCTGACCTGACCACCATCAGTTATCCAGAAAAAATCCAAAACCTACCGAAGTCGACTGAATTTTCAAAAACGGACGTCGGATTCGTAATCAGCGCCCCAAATAACCCCTAGACGATTTTGGACGCAGTTTGCACGAGGAAATTTGGCCAATTTCGAAAATGTCGATTTTCGATGACGTCATCACCCGCGCAGCTCGGCCTAGCGCGCCCACCTAGGCCCCCACCTAGGATTTAGGCAATATCGATTTTTTGACAATATCCCCTCGATGGGATATTGTCAAAAAATCGATATTGCCTAAATCGGTCGAAATTGATAGCATAGAGATGTTCAAGCAGAACAGAAAGGTGTTATTGGGAGTGTCGAAAACCCAAATATGGGCGAGTAAGAGGGCAGGAAACTTCAACCGCTAAAGGCCCCCACAGATTTCTGCGGCAGCGCCGCGGCCCTATGCTTAACCATAGGGCAGAGACGCAGTGCTCGCCGCCGGCGGCGTCCCTTCCCTATCCTAACCATAGCGGCGAGCGGCGTTGCCGCAGAACTCTGTGGGGGCCTTATGTCCGCTGCCCTAAAACGGCAGGTGGGGCTAAGGCAGTTTAGGCAGATAAGAAGTTCTGATCCCGTCACCGTAAAGTACCTTAAGTGCTCTCTTCGTACACGCATTCTGATGCCGTTAGCTCCCCGCGTCTTCTCGCAGTGGTTCACGGAAATCGGAAAAAAATGCTTCACACAAGCCTCACCTGCATTTTCGCACCCCTATAACATTGCCCCCTCCCAAGCTAAACCATTCTGCTTTGGCGTGCTAGCAGACCGTTCGACTGCCTACAAGACCTACAAACTGCAATCTGAAAGGTTCCAACTTGACAGAGCTATTGTGCTCCGAACACGCCCGCGCCTGCAATTTAGCGCAACAACGGCTGACGCTCTCCGCGCTATTACTCGCCCAGCTTACCGCTTTCCCCACTACAAATGAAATTATTCAATTCAGCATGAAAAGCTCTATCGAATGGTATCAAGCATGGCCCAACTCGAAGACATCGATTTTTCGATGACGTCATCGTCCTTCCGCCGTGGTCTCGTCCTCGATGCGAAACAGTCAAAAAATTGATGTTGCCAAAATCGGTCGATATTGAAAGCATTCGATAGCGATTTTCAAGCAGAACAGAGTGGTGCTATTGGGAGTGTCGAAAACCCAAATATGGGCGAGTAAGAGGGCAGGAAACTTCAACCGCTAAGTCCGCTGCCCTAAAACGGCAGCTGGGGCTAAGGCAGTTTAGGCAGGTAAGAAGTTCTGATCCCGTCACCGTAAAGTACCTTAAGTGCTCTGTCCGCATACGCATTCTGATGCCGTAAGCTCCCCGCGTCTTCTAGCAATGGTCCACGGAAATCGGAAAAAAATGCGTCACGCAAGCCTCACCTTCATTTTCGCGCCCCTATAACATTGCCCCCTCCTATGCTAAACCATTCTGCTTTGGCGTGCTAGCAAACCGTTCGACTGCCTACAAGACCTACAAGCTGCAACCTGAAAGGTTCCAACTTGACAGAGCTTTTGTGCTCCGAAGACGCCCGCGCGTGCAATTTGCGAGCGGTCGCCCCCCCCCTCGATTGAAAGGTTTGATTCTGTATGCATTGTTCACGGCGCACACCAAAGCTCGCTGGGACAGATTGGAGCTAATCCTGAGTGGGGTTGCGGGGAATTTCTGATAACGTTCTCCAAACGGCTCGAAATAGTCTTGAAAACGTCGCAGTTCCCAGTGAGAGAAGATAGAAGCGCAGGGGACATGCGCTCGACCACTCGATGGATAGGTTAGGTTCTGTGTGCACTGTGCACGGCGCACTCTCGGGCATTCCTGGCATGACAGAGCACTGGCGACGTACGCCATCTTTGACATACTCCGAAAGCACGCATATCCTGGGAAATAAGCTGCTCTAATCGCCCGTCCAGCCAATTTTGGACCACCCACGTCGAAAATACGGAGTTCCGGTAAAGTTTTACGCATGATTGTGCAGATCTCGAAGAGGCGAATCGAGTGTTATCAACCTTTATTCAAGAAACCTAAAACTGAAGGAGTTATGAGCGTGCGACGCTTTGCGACGCCATGTTGGCGTTTTTTCGCCCACTTTTGACCGTGCGGCGCGAGCGGTATTGTAGGTCCTGTTTTGTCCTCTAGATGCCGCTCCGTGAATCACAAGTCAATTTGTTTTATTCCTTTTCGTTTTGTGCCCTCCTCTGGTTGGAATAGACCCGCAAATCTTTTATGTATTGTAGAATTGTAATTTTTCTGAAAGTGGTGGTCTGAAACAGTTGTGCATCTCAATCAGATCGCGGAGGCGCACCGCAGAAGTGCGGGAATGCGCCGTTACTCCTATCGCAGCTGCTGCAGCCAATCAGGCACTGGCTCAGCCACACATGCAGAGTACATGATTAGCCGCCGTGATTACGGTAGGAGCAACAGCGTATTCCCGCACGCCCACGGTACCTCTTCGCGGCATGTGCCCAGTCAGTCTCTCCGTTTAGGCGAATTAATGTTGGGCGTGCAACTTTTATCCATGGTCGCAGTTTTGTAGCCATAGCGAAACTTTAAAGAAACCAAATCGCTGAGAACTTTCGTGGAAGGCGAAAGGCGAAAGTGCATTCTCGTCATGATTGCGATTATCGTGACAGAGCGAGGGCGACACCATAAAAGGTGTTGCTAAGCGACGGACTAATGTTCATTGCAGCCCACTATTGCGCATGTTCTTAATGTTGTCCGTTAGTGGAAATGCTCAAGCGATGGATATCCATAAAGCGTGGAACAGGGTAAAATGTTGGGTTGTTCGTTAGTGATTCTTCTACCTTTATCAATTTTTTTGCACATTTCCCTTCATGGTCACAAATGGAGGAGTGGCGATAAAGCTACCAAGATTACCACTAAGATTTATTTATTTATTTATTTATGCGCCCATTGAGGGCACGCGAAATTTAAGTGATCCATGGCTCAACAACAAGAGAAAGAACGCAATGGGACAAAACGAAGGGAAACGATTAAACTAGTTAGAACAAACAAAACGACCAAACAAAATAAACGACTACAATCGTGGAATGTTAAGATAATGTTAGTCATACAAACTTAAAACACGTACTAGTTGGTAGATGAGGGAGATCACTCGCCAAATGGACCGAGTTGGTTCAAGTGTCCTAATGCAATCACCTTTAGCTTCGATTTTTTTTTCGTGGTTTCCCGGGAACGAGGTTAGAATATCCTCCATGATTTATTTATTACTGCACCTTAAGTGCGCCCAAAAACAGAGTAAAACAACAAGGCAAACTTGCACAAATTCAGTTAACACACATGGAGAACACAAAAAAATATCGCTATGCACTGCAAACTAGTATTTTGTATACTTTACAGCCATCAGAAGCTCAAATACAAGTACTCAGAAACAATGTATGAACAAAAAATTATAATAAAAATAATAGGTAAATTGATACTAATCTAATTTTAAAGAATTAATTTGATTGTAGTAGAAGGGTGCAGAGGTCAGATAGGCAACCAGTATAGCTATGGTGTGATTCCGATTGTATGAGTGAATCACTTTCGAGCAGCCAAAAAGATGGAAGCACCTAGGAGTCCGGCCTTAATTCCGGTCATACCTAAGAGGGCCACAGCCACATTACGCTTCCATTCGATGCCGCTTCCATAGGAACTGCGTTAACCTAACCGACTTGCAATAAAACATTGTCTGAATATAGAGACTCATCCAAATTGAGCATATGAAAACAATATAACTATGTGATTAAAGGGTAAAGTATCAGGGATTCCTCGGGTTTCTCCGTACTTCAGCTTCTGACAGCCGCTATCATCGGGGGAAAACAAAAAAGAAGGCAGGCATAGTGACTCAGTAAAGAATGTTAAGAAAAAAAGAAGACAAGCCTTCAATTCTTGAGCAACATATCACTCAGATGGGATGTATCTTGAATAAGAAATTAGGCAACCACAAAAAAGGAACCATAAACGGAAAAGAGAGCAAGAACAGGGAGGAATTCATGAGTTCTCTGCGCCTGATGCTTCGTAGCTGATGAGACACGCACTAGGGCAAACCTGGTCGTAACCTTTCATTGTGGACGGTCTGAAAAAGATGAGAGAAACTCAGAACTTCCAAGGCTAGTTAGCTAACAGCCTGCTCAGATCGAGTTTTCGAAGTTGACTCTTGAAGGTGCTCCCACTGGTATCCTCAAATAGAGATGCCGGAAGTCGCTGAAACCACCTTGCACACCTGACAAAAATGTTATTGAACATTATATTATACCTTTTATTGTGGATCTTTGAATGGAAGATGTTGAACCCACCTCTTCTCGCACTACATGGCTTAAAGACTCAATATTTACTTGGAAGTATTTTCACTTCTCTCTGAAGAACCCGAAAAGAGAAAGTTAAATTGACTGATTTGACAAAACGTCTCTGACGTGTAAGCTGAGTCCGGGCAAAAGGTAGTCGAAATGAAAAGAAAAGAAAAAATGTCAGACCGTTGGTAGAGGCTCCTCGGGTGTGGCCAGGCTTAAGCACAGGAGCAGGCAAGGCGTATTCAGGACAACGTCTATTGCTCTTCCAAAGGCTAGATGGTCGGCAGAAAGCTGAAGGGATAGAAGACGGCTGCCGTGCCATTTAAAAGCTGCAGGAGAGCTGCCTAATTCAAAGAAGCATGAATCGCAATAGGTGAAGCCCTCCCCACCGGAAGTGGCTACCAGGGACTCTACCTGGTTGTGACAGAGGATGAGACCGGTCAGTTGCGCGACCCTTGCATTGACGCAGTCTAGAAAAAAAACCACGTTTGGGAAGGAGACTGGGTTTACTTCCAAGATTGTGTTACCTATGAGGCCATACGAAAGGACGTCAACTAGAGCATCTAGGCAAAAGATAAAGAACGAGGTTAATCAACCTCTGCTTCGAATGCGTAACGTATTCGACTTCTAAAGGACGTCGTGGAGGTGATTAGGAATGTGTGTTTGCTCTGCACAATGACCTGCGATGGCAACTCGACGCACAAAGCAGTGCCTTGTTCTAATCTCTATGTGTTCCCGTTTTGAGATATCGACATTCGGTTAAAAACGACGGCGTTGGTGAGACGCCTCATCGAGTAAATTGCTCGAACCGTTTTTAAGCCTCTGAAGAGGACGAGGCGGTCGAGAGCTCAGACCAATAAATAATTTCACCTAACAGCCTCGTGGCTTAAAGTAATGTAACAAGTGTGTTATTCTCACCATACAAGTCCGGTACGAATTCGTCGACCACGGACGGATGTGCAAGGGTTGGATTGGCCTGGGCGGGACCCGAACTCTGAGTAGATTCACCGGATCTATCCTTATCTGTGCGTGTAACACAGTCGGAGGAGGTACTGGCTATGCGTGCACCAGATACCAGGTTCCTGGTTTGGATTTCCCGCTCAGGTCAACCAAGCCTTCCATTCCACTGGGGTCGGTGAATTGGTATCAGACTTGTCTGGGAAGGATAAAACGCTGACTGCTGACTTGTTCATCGGCTGGCCACCGAAAGTCATTGTATGGCCGAGGACACATTCGAATCTCCTCCACGTAGAAGTAGAATGCGTGGCGCATCCCAAAAGGGACTGACTAACGCCGACCTTTATCCTTTATCCTTTTATACTTATCAGAAAGGGGCAGGTAGTGATTTGCGTCTCCAAATCCTTGCGTGAGTTTTTACGAGAGCTTAATCTGCTTACCATAATGAGAGGGCTTTCATTTAAATTCAGGGGACGTGGTCGTATGGCATGGAGTGACGCACGAAACTGATACTTAACGGTTGACCCCCCCCCCCCCCGACTAGGATAGATCGAGATTATCTAATTTAGGCAGAGCGCGCCCTATGACAAGTTTTGCGATTGTATATACTGCAGCTATATATATTCAACAGCTCCCTATGATGCTTACGCAGTTTTAGCCATAATGGCTGCTAAGATTGCGCCATGCACTCGTTCAAGATGCCGTAATGCGTACTTTATTGACTGTGCAAATATCATTTACGGAGTTACGTAGCAGCGTATTCCATCGCCTTTCCGTTTAGCCATATGTTCTAGTAGTATTTTCTACAGCCTAAGTTTGTATTTAAAAAATTTAAAAAAATAAAAGTTGGACTTAAATGAAGGAAGAAACTTCCAGTCGAACGCAGTCTTCACATTTTTGCGGCATTCGTTGAGCTCAGGTATTACCTAGGGCCAATTGATAGTATATCTCGCGTTCTTGGTTATGACACTGTATCTTCGATTCTGCGATGGAATCTAAGATACGAGTGGAGACGGATATATGCTTACTTAGTCGATCGTAGCGTCATCCACATCTCCACATTTTGTGATTTTTTTCTTCTGAAGATGGTGAATTAAGCAGGAAATTTGGTCAGTTTTTCAGGTGAACAAAGAACAAAATAATTTCCTTTACGAAACAAGGTCTAGCACTTGGCTAAATCCTGTTGCACCTGCTGAAGTATACGTGGTCGTGTGCAAACGTTTGCGTAAAGCTACCAATATAAATAGCTATGCCCAAATGACCGATTGGAGTAGATATTCGAGCTGAATATTCGAATTTGAATACTCGAATAATTGCGTTCTTCGAATGTATTTAAATTTGAGTTCGAAAAGAACTCGCCTTTTTCAAATGCGTTCCTATTCGAATGATCAGGGAAATCGTGTTTTTCGAATGTATTCAAATTCGAGCACTCGAAAATTTTGGTATTCGGAATAATTTCGAAAATTTTCAGGAAGCAGCAGTTATCCAACTTATCAAAAGGCGTCATTCAAATGTGTAAAGTAAATTTGTATACGAGTATATTTTATACTAATGTCCGATAGAGCTATTCAAACAATAGGTTGTTCCATAAGTCTTCGCCGTTTTTTTCAACGATTCACTGCAGATTTCGCCGGCGGTCTCTTGCATAGCGCTGCACAGCCTTCGAAAGAAAATGATTTGATCTATCAGACCATGTATTGCATTTCTTTTTTCGTCATGAATTTTGTAAGTTTTTAGGTCGTTGAAGTGAAAAGTGAAAAAGTGAAAAAGTAGCCATTTGCGCACTTGTTCTCTCAGCTTAGGTTTGTAATTTTTTGCGCAGTTTTTTTTTTTTTTTTTTTTTTTTTTTTAGCACTTGGAAGACAATGTCCTGTACTACAAGAATATGTGTTGGTTCTATTTTCTCACTTGCCCTTTATTGATTTTTAGGCCATCAAATTGGGAATTCCGACTTTTCCGTCCGAACTCTTACCAAAACTCCGGTTCTGTGGTTGGACTTTTTTGCTTGGTGTCATATGTCGTTTGGAAGAGGATGAGAGATTGAAGATTGAAGATTGCTCAGTAAGAATTTGTGTCGCGTTTATTGGCTCCCGCTGATTTCTGTCGAATATCAACAACTGAAGAAGGAGAAGGAGTTGTTGGTGGAGACGATTTTTCTCTTTTGGAATTTTGTTGATATTCAATAGGAATCAATAAACGCAACATAGATTCTTATAGAGCAAGACATCATTCTCTTTCGAATGACATATAACACCAACCCAAAAAGTCTAACCACAGAGCAGGAGCTGTCGGCAAAAATAGCCATCCTCCTTCGGACGTCCCAATTTGATGGCCTAAAAATCAATAAAGGACAAGTGAGAAAATAGGACCAACACATATTCTTATAGTACAGAACATTGTCTTCCAAATGCTATAAAAAAAACTGTGCAAAAAATTACAGACTTAAGCGGAGAGAACAAGTGCGCAAATGGCTACTTTTTCACTTTTTCACTTTTCACTTCAGCGACCTAAAAATTGACACAATTCATGATGAAAAAAGAAATGCAATAAACGTTCTGATAGAGCAAATCATTCTCTTTCGAATGCTGTGCAGCGCTATGCAAGAGACCGCCAGCGAAATCTGCAGTGAATCGTTGAAAAAAACGGCGGGGACTTATGGGACAACCTAATAGATCATTCGAACGTACTGCTCGATTAGCTTGAATATTGAAGAACTGGCTTTTTCCTTATTCCAGTATGAGTTATCAGAAAAGTCACACTTTTCGAATATATTCGAATTCGAATGCTCGAAAATTTCCGGAATTCGAAATCAATCCAAATTTCCGAGAGCATAACTGAACTAGCCAATCACATTCCTCTTCCGCACGATCTACCGAATCGTGTGTTCCGCGCTCCCGCCCCTTGCACACGCCCAGGGACACCTCCCCGATACAGTATCGTTTTCCTCCGTTTTATTCTTTTATTCTAGCTTCCATTTCAGTTATCCGTACGCACCTCCCAAGTGTGCGTTTTTGACGACTGGTGCCGGCAATGTTCGATTCAATCCGAATCTATACAACGACGGCAAGATTTGCTTGTCTATTCTTGGGACGTGGGAGGGCCGACCCGAAGAGAAATGGAACTCCTACTGCTCCTTGATGCAAGTGCTGGTTAGCATTCAGGTAAGCAATCATGGCATGTGCTTGTCGCAAAAACGCATCGCAGGGGTGTGAGAACGTGCAGCGGGGATGCGAGAAGGCGTCGTTGCTCCTACCGTAACCGGCGGCCAATCACGCTCCCTAGCTTTGTGGTTGAGCTGCTTGATTGGCTACAGGAGTTGAGGTAAGAGCAACGGGGCGTCCTCGCACCCCAGCGATGCGTTTTCGCGACCCGTACCGAAATCGTTTTAGCTGATGTCCAGCTGCGAACATGCCGCCTGAACCCTATCCGTTCAGGGTCTAATATTCGTCAAGGATCCGTACTTCAACGAACCTGGTTTTGAGAAATATCAAGGCACTGAGAAGGGCGACGACTACTCGAGAAAATACAATCTGCAGATTGAGAACGCCACCCTCAACTATGCGATCAGAGATCAGTTGAAAAATCCACCGGAATACTTTAAGGTTTGCGGGGTCTGCGGAGCCGTAGCACATCACTGTGTTCGGCCGGCCACACTGGTTCTCTCTTGCAGAAAGTCATTCAACGTCATTTCTGGCTAAAAAGACACGCCATCATCGAACAGGCGAGAAACTGGATGGCGGAGATGCGAAAGGATGCGGCCGAAAACGAGCGCAATCCGAAGCGAAAGGAAAGCCCCACTTTCGAGACCCTATATAATCCATATCATATCGTGGTAAGCGGCCCTCCTCAAGTGATTTCGTGCCGAAATTCATGTTCTGAAACACCGGTTGTTTAGGAACGTTCGATTCAGCAACTCATAAACGATCTTTCTACAATGCCGTGCCCCGTTGATCAGTGTAAGTTTTAGTAGAACTTCGAAGGTGAAAGTTCTTGGTCAGTCGTGGATATTTTCTTGATTTTCGCAATGTTCTGTTTGAAATTTGTCTACATTATATGGTCATTCACTTCCGCCTATAATAGCGCACAAGATATCCTTGTTCCAATTTTTCTACCACTTCCGCGGGGTGCACGATAGCGCAGTGGGAGGAGGCGCCGCCTGTCGCGTGCACTCCGATTAAGGGTTCTTGGTTCGGGTTTCCTGCCCCTACCAACCAAACCTTCCATCCCTCCAAGGTCGGTAAGTCGGTGCTAGACTTGTCTTGGAAGGGATAAAACACTGACTTAATCATCGGCTGGCCACCACTAGTTATTGTTCATGCGAAATAGGCATTCAGATTACATCCACAATATCTCGTTGAAGTATTTAGAATGCGTGGTGCATCCCGCAAAGGGATCAACTATCGTTGCCCTATATCCTTTATCAATTGTTAATCGCCGGATAGCACACGAGATTTTTTCATTTGAATTTTCTACCGTCTGCGCGGAGTCAAGGCCGGTCTGACTGCTGGTTGGGAATTCTCCCAGGTGGACGATAGTAACCGATACAGTTCACTTGCTGTGAAGCCTTCTAACCGAAAACATATCCACGTGATGCCTAAAACGGTCAACTTCGGACAAAGTTCGGTGGATCTAGCCGATCGATATTGTTTGCGGGGTGTGCCATGCATTCTACTTCTACGTGATAACGTGGAGGTACCTTGAACCTCATTTGGTCAATGCAGTGAATGTTAGTCGATAGACGGATTGGTATTTTGTTATTGCCTTAGGTTTGGTACCAGGTAACATAGCCATGAAGTGCGGTAGACTTTGTTGGCCTGGGCGGGCCCCAAACCTTGAATGGATTTCAGGTGCCATTGTGAGCCAGTACCTTGCCCTATGGTAATAAAAAAGCAAGGATATCGTTAATCAATCATTTCTGGGATGCGCCATGCATTTTATCTCCACGGGATGTCGTGGAGGTAATTTGAATGCGTATTTGGTGTATGAAACAGCTTACGGTGGCCATCTGATGTACTATTTATGTGCATATCAGACGTTCGCAGACGAAGCTTGGATAGTAGGGCTATAAATCTGAGCCAGGAAACTGGAATCGAGTGAACGCTATTGCCAGCACCACCTCCGGCTGCGCTACAGCGCGCTATAAAGGATAAAGGACGGCGTTATTCAATCCCTTTTGGGATGCGCCACGCATTCTACTTCTACTGGATGTCGTGGAGGCGAGTTGAATGCGTATTTGGTCACACAATGACTTGCGGTAGTCAGCCGATGAAGAAGTCAGCGCTTTATCCTACCCAAAGAAGTCTGGTACCAATTTACCGACCCCGGAGGGATGGAAGGGTTGGTTGGCCTGGGCGGGAAATCCGAACCAGGAACCTGGTATCGGATGCAGGCGACAGCCGGCGCCTCCTCCGACTGCGCTCCACGCGCCCACAGCGCGCTATACCCATCACAAATAACAAGTGAGAATCATTATCTTTCAAATGCTACGTCATTTTTGACAGCGAAGGAAAACCCGCTCTAACATAGCTGATCAGCCTAGGAGCAGAAAAAAGTTGGGAATTAAATGGCTGATATTGTACTACAGTCACAGACGCCATTTTTTGTGTGCTTATTTTCGAATATTTTCCGTGTTTTTTATGGAAAGAACTGAACACTCCTCCCTCTCCCTTGAGAGAGCTGCTGTGAAGGTTCAATTCTACGAAGCAGCGCAGTCGAGTCTTCTTAAAACGTCGATCTAGGCCTGTTTCAGATGTTTGAAAACGTCGAATCCATGGTGATTACTTCGGATTTATATCACGCCTGACATTTGACCATATTAACGGCATTCGTCATTGGTATTCCTTATTGCAGGTACATATATTGATATTCTTGATGACAGTTCGGAAACATATCAAGCAATTATTTGCACACCGGTGATTCTAGCGGGTGATATCTTTCGTTGATGTGCAGCTTATACCATCTGTAAGTAAAAGTAAAACGACGAACTATGTATTGGTGTTCTATGTCACGATTCTGCGCAGATTATGTGATAGGAGTTTCATCGCGTTCCATGGCCTCGTGCACCTTCAGCTATTCTCCATCTTCTTGTAACGGCAATGTGACCAAAGCGTTCTGGATGAGGATCTCTGTTTCCAATTTCTCTTCTTCTTTTACAGTCTCTCTGGACATGCTTCGATCTCCTTACATTCCACTACATTCTTTCAAATAATGACGTTCTCTTCTGCATACTGTGTACATTATAGATTTGATTTTCTGTGGAATAAAATTGTTAGGCACAGCCTGTTATTCCGCAAAAAAAAGGAGGAAAACAAGAGAAAACATTCAAGACCTGAGCGTGGTTAATTCTAGCATTGTGCGCACACTATTTAGCCATATTTTGAGAAGTTGTCAGCGGTCCATGGTGGAACTAGGTCGAAACTGTTAGCCTACATCTGAGTGAACCTTTCAGAAGACCAGGCCTAGCGCTACCATTTTCTGCTCCTCTCCTCACATCAACGATAACATCATTGCATGATATGAAGGTGTTATCGCTGTCGTGGATTCGCTGTACCGTGCTGAGCAGGAGCACCATGTCTGCCCAGGGCTTCGATGAGCGCTTCAGCTTCAAAAGAGTCGAATGCCTTCTTCACGTCGATGAATGTAAGGCACAACGGCTCTCACGACGCTTCGATGAGCTTCGTAATGGTGTGTATGTATGTGTTCGACCGTGCCGAATCCTCTTCGAAATCCTGCTTGTTCGCATGGCTGCCCTTCTCCCAGCGTTCTGCTGATCCTATTCAGGATGACTCGAGTGAACAGCTTGTAGACTACGGACAGCAGGCAGATCGGGCGATAGTTGCCAATGTAGTGCACGTCTCCCTTCTTGTACAGCAAGACGGTCTTGCTGGTCTTCCACTGACCTTGCACTCCGACAGGTATCGTCTGAAGAACCGCGCCAAGGTGTTGGTGAGCGTTGGCGGGAGATTCTTCAGGTCTTCGGGTCTGATCCTGTCGGGACCGGGTGCTGTACGCTTCTTCACCGACGAGATGGCGTGTCGGATCTCGGAAGGGAGAACAGAGGGAACGACGTATCCATCCTGCGGAAGATGGCATGGGGGCAGGTGGACGTGGCTATCAAAGAGATCGGAGTAGAAAACGTAGATGACCTTCTCCATGGTCCTTCTGGAAGAGGGGACGGTTCCATCAGGGCGTTGGAGAGCGGCCATCTTGGTCTTGAAGTTGGCGAAGTTCCGGCGGACATTAGGGATGCTTCAACCCTGCCTCTGCAGCTTCAGCCAACACTTCTGCCCTTCTCTCCTTAAGATCCTCCTTTATCGCCGCTCTGCACAGCTTCGTAAGCTCGGACGTCAGTTGCTAATTGCCTGTTGCTTGCTCGCACTGCTCGACGCTGGCGTATCAGCTCGAGAGTTTCCGGAGACAGGCGTCTTCTGGTCTTCAAGCTCTCGGCTCCCTTAGCACTATCGTGGAGATGGTGCACGAAGCGATCGTATTCCTCGTCGACGTTGTCCATGACGACATCTTCCCAAAGGCCGGCAAGAGAGGTGTACATGTCCCAGTTGATGGTCGTTCTGGGATTCCTCTTCTTGAACTTCGCGGCCTTCTCTCCTTGACGCGAAAATCGAAACCTCGCGCGAAGGAGGCGGTGGTCCGTGTAGAACTTGGGGACAACGGAAACGTCGGTCAGGCAACACTTGCGGTTGAAGATGATGTGGTCGATCTCGTTATGGAACTGGCCACCGGGGGATTCCCAGATCCATCGTAGGGAGGGAGGCTTCTGGAACTGCGAGTTTCCATGCATGGTCTTGGTCGACATGATGAACTCAGTCTTTCACCTCTCCACTTCAAACCGTAAATCACGATGTGAAGTTCTTCTTGACAGGTGACATCCGTTCAATGTGCGAATTCCTTACACCTGATTCTTCTAAAGTCATGAAACTAACGCCGACAGACGGACTGAAAGGTAAGAAGTCACGAAGAAGGAATAGATGCCTTTATTTTATTGCATCAGTAATCGAATGAGGTTGGTGCAAACAACTATACAAACAATATCAAGATATCACAATTTTCATGAATCGCTGGGTCTCACAGAAGTTATTATTTTTATATTATTATATAATAATTATTCTTTCACCACCCGCTAGAATGCTCAAGATATACATATATAGTGTAACAACCGCGAAACAATGTAGCAAATTTGATTTGAAGAGGCAAACCGCTAGAAGAAATCAAATGTTATCGACAACATCCAGAAGATAAACACAGACAGGTGAAGTAGTTTGACGTTAGATACAAGTGAAAACAGTGCGCGGTAACGTCAAGAAAATGAGACGAAAAATAGACAAAAAAAAACACACATCGAATTGAACGCTCCTGAAAGCACCTACTGGGAGTCTACCGGTTTCGAGCTATCACTTGATATTAAGGAGAAAGTTGAATTGCTGTTCTGATGGGAAAGCCATCGAAACGAATGAAAGATTCACGAAAGATCACGTTAGTACACACACATACATAGAACAACTGCAAAAAAACAAGTAACAAGGACACAAACACACAATCACAAGGAAGAAAAGGACACTTGCACGAGAACGGTTTCAAAAACCGAGGAATAATATATTTAGAGGAAAAAAGGCTCTGATCAAGCTGCAGTAGGGTTCATATTGCCATCTTCACAACCTGCGTCAGGAATCTCAAGGTAAAAGAAAAATGAAATGAAAAACAAATAACAATGGCATGGCTGAAAAGAGGTGCATAAATAAACACAAGTAGTAATGTGATTCTTGGTTTGAAGGCAAAGAAGAAAAGGCTGCTCAAAATGACGATAAATATACATGACGAAAATGATGACGAGTTAAGTAGAATGAACGAATGAACGAATGATGATGAATGGGGAGATGAATCAGCATGCCGTTTGTCGATTGTGACAGGTGCTGTTCTCGCAACAACACACTCGAACTATTCGGCACCCGCAACCGGATGAAAGACATTGGGAGACCTTGATATCCTGAAAACGCTTGGATCAGAAGCTGAGTGAGTGATGCTCGCTTGGAACGATGACTCTCCTGACTTCTCAAGAAGGACATCGACTCACCTCGATAGTTTGACAACCCGCATCCATTTTCACCGGAGGAGACGACGTGGACACGCTGAGCTGCGTGGACATGGCTTCACGAGATCCGGCCACTGGCGGAAGAGACATCTGGAAAGCAGCAAAAATAGTGCTACATCAGCCGCTGACAACAAGAATGTAAAAAAAAGATCAATTTCTGTTTGGAATGCGCCATGCACTCAACTTCTACCGGGTGTTGCGAATGTAGTTTGAATGTGTTCTTAGCCAATAATACAACTCTTGATGACCAACTGAGTAGCAAGTCAGCGCTCCTTTCTCTTTGGACAAGTTGGGTACTAATTCAGCCTCTTGGGAAAGATGGAAGGCTAATACTGCGGTGTTCTGCACGGACTTGAACAATAAATCGATTCGGGTGCACCCTTAAGCACACAACTACTTCCACTGAGCTAATCTCGCCCTGTAAAATCCAGAGCTACGATTGGCCCCGAAGATGTTTTCTTTCTTGAAGGTACTACCTTAGGAAGACTGTAGTTCAGCATAGGAATTTGGTACAAGTCGTTAATGTGGCCTACGTGGAGGGGCGGGAACGCCTATTAACTACGAGAACCAATCGTACACCCTCTCTGGGTGACTGCTCGATGCTGCCTGATTGGTCTAGTGTTCCCGGCCGTGATGGTCACAGGGACGACTTGCATTAAGAGTTTTTTCAGCCTCCACTTCTGCATTTCATCCTTCTACCCATGAATTGTTTCGAATTCTGAATTTTAATAGAAATGCCTTATATGCGCCTAAAATTTAAAAATAGAACACTCCTTATTCTCTAATCTGAAACTCGTCGTTAAGATTAAGAATATTCAACGGCGTTAACTAATTGCCTTTTGGGATACGCCACGCATTCAACTCCTACCTAGTATCATAACTTGAAAGAGAATGACATGTTGTAGCCAGTCGATGGGCTCAGTCCCTTATCCCTTTCAGGTAAACCTGCTAACGAATCACCGGCCCGGGTGCAATGAAGTTTTCGGATGACTTGAGCGAGTACCGAACCAAAACCCCGGTTCGGAGGGCATGTAACAACCTACGACACCTCCGACTGCGCTATGTATCACGAACGTTAAAGGGTAAGACCCCCCTCTACAGATTGATTGAACCAGCTAATGTTCTCCACTAACCTCCACGAAAAAGTTCCTGCGTGAATGTGTTGCATCTGCTATCCGAGAAACGAGTGTGGACAACTTAAACACAAAACATCCTCCGATTATTCAGAAAAAAATATTCAATGATGCCGTGACTCCCTTCACTCACAGAACCTTATGAATTTTCAGCTACTGCAATTTTCTGATATTCTCCGTTCAATATCTACAGCAAAGTACACGTGAATTAGACCACCTCCATAGCAGATTTTCGACGCTTAATGTCAGTGCAAATGTCACAGTCGCTTCACGATTGCTCCATGATTACGTGGTTAAGCCGTGTTATCCGCTTCTTGAACTTTAAGCCTTCATTGACATCACTGCGACAAGAAGTTTCCGAATAAACTTCTTGAATCTTGTAAACACCGAACGTCATTACAAAAAAAAAACACTACCTCAGACCACTCATGAGAAATTCTATGCAGAACGTCCGAAAATATCTTCAACTTGCAGAATTTATCAGATTTTGTACAAAACTTGCAAAACGACAATACATTGAAAAATGTTCTTTTGCTGCTATTATTAATTTTATCCCAATTTTTTAGATCCCGAGAGCGTTTGCTTGAAAAAAATTCAAATATTCAAACATTGCTGATCCCTTGATAGCCATTTGGGATAAAGGATAGCGCTTGGCGGTTATCGATCGCCCCGGGGGAGATGCGTCGTGCATTTTACTTCCACTTGAAATCATAGAGGTATTTTGAGTGCATAGTTGGCCTACAATTTCTTGCGCGAAGGTGAAGAAATCGGTTTTTTTCAGATAAGTACGGTGTCAAAGATGGAATGGAAGGCTTGGCTAAGTTTGAGTAGGACCCGAATCTTGAATTAATTGGAGGTGCACACAGCAGTCGGCGCCTCCTCCCGACTACGCTCCGCATATTCTTCTGTCAGTAGAAAACATAAATGGAAGTGCTGGCTTTCTAGAAGACTCCATGAGACGGAACATTGACCAGCACACTGGTTTCACGAAAAGGTTTTAAGCATTTATTTCTTATTTGAAAACGAGTTCTACAACAGATACTGCTTACACCGCAAATTTGAGTTACACTGAATTTCACCGATTTTGTGCATCTCGCTGCTTCCCCGCTACTGAAAGTAAGCTGTACTCGGCTGACCTTACAATCAGCTGTTGAAGGGAGATGGAATTCGACGCCGACATTTGCTTCTAGCTACGTGTTCGATAATTTATTTAGATGTGTTACAGAAAGAAGAAGAACGACACATGTCGCGAAGGCGCACAGCATTTGCAGGTGGGAACGCGCCAGCCAATCATAACCGAGCACAACATCGACCATACCCACGCCAAATAGGCACCGATCGTACACGTCCTCCCTGAATGGGACGCCCATTCGATGCGGCTGGCGCACGTCTACCTCCCAATGCTGTGCGCCTACGCGACATGTACAAAAAAAGCTGTTTAGGTAGAAGTAGTAGTATTTGTCGGGCAAGGCATACCTCTCGCTTTGGCTGAGGGATGCTGATCGGCTTTGACAAAGCGGCGATGGTCGAGAGAACGTCCATGCTTCCGGGACTCAAGATGTTGGCCCACAGTAGAGACATAGGGTCCTGATCGACGCTGCCGAGCCATGGAGTAGTCCTGTAAAGGCTAGAACGATGACGATGCACAGATGGAAAGCAGTGCAAGAAGCTGCAGCACTCGTACGCACATTCCGTTGAGGAGATTCGCTTGAAGGAGTGGATTCGGATGATCGTTGACGGGCTTCGGCTGAGGGGGTACGGCGGCAGTCTGTCGGAACGGCGACTCGGGCTTGACCATCGACAGACCGTTGTTGAACAGCGGCAGGCCGACATCGCACGGCTGTAATTCCCTCTCGTAAACCCCATGATCAGCCAGAAACTGCACAGTAAACGCCTTACGGTGTCGGATCTGTCCGTTTTCGGCACTTTCATGAGGCTTGCCATGATGTTGTCGTTCATCACCTGCATGGGATAATCATCGTCTTCCTCTGTCTTCAAGATGTCCTGAACAGTTTTAGGTCACTATTACAACGGAATACCTTCGACGGATCTTGTCCCGAAGTTGAAGTTGATGAGGAAGTAAATACCATGACAATCTGAACTCACATCCAAACCGTCGAACATCATCAATTTCCGTTTTTGTGGGTTCATTGGCCGAGTCCTTGGCTTGCGAGGTTTGCCGACTCGAGACCGCGCCAACTGTATGCTCTTACGCAAGCTCTCCTTGTTTTCGAATTCTGGAAGAGAATGAATATGGAACCAGAATGCTTCGGTTGTCTTGAACTGAACACTCACCAACACCCTGACTCAGGTAATCACACGCCTGATTGACGAGATCGCCAGCATCGAGGTCAGGATTCTCAAGCGCCGCCATGAACAGCTGGGACTGAAATTTACATCATCAGATGAGGTAGAACAACGATAACAGAATTTTGGTATCGTCTTACAATTAGTGATACAATCAATAAATCGATTAAAGCTGCGACACAATCAGAGGTCAATCACATGGCGAGGACACGCCCCTCGAAACATGTCTCTCCATAGTCAACGCTAAGAGCGACATTACTACGCACTGTAAGAAAATTTCTCTCCATTTTTGTTTCGAAAAAGAAAAAATGTCGGAGGAACCAAGAAATTACGAGAGACTTTGGGGCGTGCTTTCTGCCATCCATGAAGCGATGTAAAATCTGCATATTCTTCAGCCATCTCATAAGGATAAAAGTATGATAATCGAATACTTCTACAAGACACTGTGCTCCGAGTTTCGAAGACGTCTGAATATCAGAAACACTGTCATCTAGAGCAAGCGAATGAAATTAGGGATCGGTCACGAATTGTTGGATGAGACGCACAACAGGGCGGCTTTCGCGACGTCAAAAGACCATCGAAAGGCGGAGTCAGAATGTACGCTGGAGTTCGCGAGAACATGGAAGTGGCCTTTTTATGGCTACGTTTCCAAGACATCAGAAAACAACCACTGAACTCTGCCACGCTTAGGGGTTGGGAGTGGGCGTGTCAGTCGAACAAACGGAAAAGAACGCATGTCTTCCGACGACAGATGTGGGCATGCTTCGTCCGTCCTGTCCGTTCCCTTAGCTCCTTCTTAAAACCTTGAGCGAGACAAATGACGTTCTTTGTGTTTCTCGAACTACGTAGGCCACTGGGCTACTCTGGCACGCAACAAAGTCAGGTGTAGACGGTGGTCGTGCCCGTTCTAGCAGATTAATTGTTAAAATGAAGAAGGATAGGTGTAAGCGGTTTCGGGCCTAATCAAGATGTGTAATTGGCCTTTCCATACTCATTTCTCACAAAATCAAGAAACTAGTTCCAAAAATTGAAATTTGCTGAAATTTTTTAATTTTCTTCTTAGATTTAAAAACTACAATTAAAAAAATCTTAATTTCTGCACTATCTTGAAACGTTTACTATGAACCTATCGAAAAATGCTCATAGGGTTCTTTAAAGAAGATGCTGGAATTAATCTGCTCCTGCTTGGAATGCGCTGTGCATTCCACAGCAAGGTGACGTTGTAAGGCAGTTCGAGCGAGTATTCAGCCCAAACAATGACGTTCGGTGTCAAGTCGATAAGAAACTGTGTTTCATCCCAACAATTCACCAAAGGGAGTGATTGGCCTGTTCGCTACTCGAACCACGGATCTATTGAGGGTCCCACGTAGGGACGCGCCTCTACCGATTGCATCTAGCGCAACAACACAATTTTTCCAGAATAGAGTGGAGGAACAGGGAGTTCACAGAATGAAGTGTTCGACGATTCATTAATAATGTTGTCTTCTGAAGCCGTCGCATGGTTGCCATAGAGCCGTGTCTCTTCCGAAGTGCGGAATTTCAGTAGTTCCTGCGGACACACGAGCTAGCTGTTTTATGGGAAATGCCATGAAGATATCAGTAGCGGATGAATACATAGCCTTCACAAAATCATCCACTTGTGAAAACAGGCCTTGTTCAAGGTGTCAGTAAAAGAGTGAAGGATAAAGGATAAAGGGCGGTATTACACAATCCCTTCTTGGAATGCACCACTCATTCTACTTCTACGGGATGTCGTGGAGGGGATTTGAATGCACATTCGGCCACACACACACACACACACACACACACACACACACACACACACACACACACACACACACACACACACACACACACACACACACACACACACACACACACACACACACACACACACACACACACCTTGGAAGGCTCACTGGAAGGCTCGGTTGGCCTAGACGGGAAAGCCGAACCAGGTACCTGGAGACTTCACGCGACTACCGGAGCTTCCTCCGACTGCGCTCCACGAGTCTGCAGCACACGGGCAGAAAGGACGTGATCAAGGCGTTCTACCAGTGAGGAAGGGAACAAGTTCTTTCCCGCTGGGGCCCCGGATGCTCTTGCCCTTCACTTTCATCACCACCACTGGGCGAGGCAAAGGTTGAACTATTGTCGAGTGTCTGCCATGTGGCAGACAAGCCGGAGGTGCTGGCACGAGGCCCGTGTGTCACCTGACGATGTTGGTCAGGTCACATAATCACAGGACTGCCGCCAGCCACACAACTGACTGACTGACTTTGACGACGACGACCAGGCGGGCGATGAGGAGGAAGTGGCGAAACGACGAATCAAAAATCATCGTGAACGACAATGCCAACCTTAATGAATTCGAGTTCGGCAAGGAGATGCTTGGGCGGATGATTGTGCTCGCCTTTCGTCACGGCCTTCTGGTCATCCATCGTGGTCTCGGCTCGGCACTTACACCATGAACCGTTGTCCGGAATCTTCTTCGCACAGACACAACGCCACGACTTGAAATTACGCTCTGGCATCACCTGAAATTCAGCTCCGGAAGTGATTGAGGTCACTTTTTCGGCGTAGTGAAAGCAGCGAAACGAAGCAACGAACCTGATAAATGTTATACCTATATCCTTGAAACATCAATTTTTGATAACCTTTGAACGACGTCACAATCTGAGGTATGTCGGGATTATACCGCACAAACGGAACCTGAATAGGTAGAATTAGGTGTAGCGGAAGTAGCAGTTGATGCACTGTAAAGAGTGGCAGGTGGCGTTTGAAATGCTAGGGGGCAGTTTCTACGCCTCGTAAAAATTGCGAACAACCCTTTAAATTTTTAAAATATTAGAAAAATTCCAGATTCAGGCAAGCAACATCGTCGTTAATACCAATTGCAATTATTCAACCTGAAACAAAAGGACCATCTACACTATTCCTATTTAGAGCTGTTGGAAATTTTTTTTGATTTTTTTCTTAACGTTCGGTCACCGAAATAAAACAATGGAGAACAGGAGCTGAAGACCTCTACAACAGCATTTTAACTATTTTTCTAGACATTTAAAGGAGCGAAAATGGGCGAGCTACGGTACGACAATGAAAAAAAAAAACACGAAAAATAGGCCGACTGACTGCCTTGCAAAAATCGCTTTAAAAATTTGAAAACCTTACATCTTTGTGAAAGTCAATATTCGATCGATCACCAGTAAAAAAAATCTCCAATCTTGAACGAGGAAAGTCCAATTATGTTATTTTCGTTTTTGATTTTTTTCAAAGTTCCGCTGTTGAAACAACGGCAGAAGACTGGAGATAAAACGTTTTTTCCAGCGGCGGCTTGTTTTTTTTCGCGTTTTTTTTTCTTGCGTTTGTGAAGTGAAAAGGGTCTGGTTTTCAACGCAGCTATGGGAAGCTCCCCATACATATCCGTTTGTACAGAAAGCCGGCATTTTTAAAATAATGCCACGCGTCTAACCAGGATACTATCTCAACGGTAGGTCGGAACGGCGCAAATGTTGTATATGGGCAGAACCGCCTCTCCCTGGGTAGTAACAAACTGCAGGTATCTCGACCCCAATACAACTCTGCGCAGAGTTAGGGGCGACGAAAGTCGCGGGTTGGCGCCCTGTTGATTCACGTGCTCCACAGCTGACGGGCGCGCGCGGGATGAGGGCTCGTATCGCGGTTATACGCAGCGCGCATGTGGCGTAGTAGGGAAGAGCTCGGGCTCGTAAACGCGGAGTCGTGGGTTTGGATCCTGCAGACTGCGTTCGTTTTGCACTTTTACAAAATCCATGTTTATCATATAGGTGATCCACCTAGGGGTATTATAGTGTGTTATAGAGCATGTTTACATATAACATATGCTCCAAACTACAGATTAGCTAAAATGTTCACTTCTGTGTGTCACTTATTTTAAGCCTATTTTGTGTGAAGCTATAGTTATGTAACGATAGATATTTTGTGGCCCTAGTAAAAAGTTTCGACTCCACCGTCAAAAAATTTTTTCGCTGAAACTTTGTCTAGGGGGGTTATTTGGGGTGTTGATCACGAATCTGACATCCGTTTTTCACGATGCGGTGGGAGGCCACCCATACCGTTAACAAGGGTGGTCCAGGCAGGGTCACCGATTTCGCTGAAACTTCGTCTAGGGGGGTTATTTGGGGTGCTGATCACGAATCTGACATTCGTTTTTCACGATTCTGTCTCTACCTGCCGTCATCGGCAGAAACTTTAAGAATGTAATCCTGTGCCATATTGTATCTATATTATTCAGCCGAATCGTGAAAAACGGATGTCAGATTCGTGATCAGCACCCCAAATAACCCCCCTAGACAAAGTTTCAGCGAAATCGGTGACCCTGCCTGGACCACACTTGAAAACGGTATGGGTGATATGTTATATGTAAACATGTTCAATAACACACTATAATACCCCTAGGTGGATTACCTATATGATAAACATGGATTTTGCAAAAGTGCAAAACGAACGCGGTCTGCGGGATCCAAACCTCGACCCCTCGTTTACGAGCCCGAGCCCTTCCCTACTACGCCACCTATGCACTGCGCCTAGCCGCGATACGAGCCCTCATCCCGCGCGCGCCCGTCAGCTGTGGAGCACGTGAATCAACAGGGCGCCAACCTGCGACTTCCGTCGCCCCTAACTCTGCGCAGAGTTGTATTGGGGTCGAGATACCTGCAGTTTGTTACTTCCCAGAGAGAGGCGGTTCTGCCCATATACAACATTTACGCCGTTCCGACCTACCGTTGAGATAGTATCCTGGTAAGCCGAATAAACTCCCAAGTTGGACCAGGTTATTATGTGACCTACTACATGTGTATTTGTCTAATATATTAAGCCGCATTAAATCAAAACGAAACTATGTGAGCGCCCCTTCGAAATTCTGGACGGACGGAAAGAAGCAGAGATCGCAGCATTTCCGCAGTAGATCATAAAGCTTAAATGGAGCTGTTAACATGATTTGTGCTCAAACTTGTTAAGAGTTTTATTTTTCCGTTTCTGCAATAAAACACTAGAAAATGTGAGCTAGACAATTAATCTCTCATGGCAATTTTTTTCTGATGTTTATTCATCTACTTATTCGTGACACTTAAAGTGCGCGAAAAAAAACATCGAAACCAACCACTATGAACTGAGGTTTGCTGAAGTAACTGTGCTTTGCAGGCGCTCGCTGCTAAAGAAGAAGTGAAAATCGTCGTGTTTTCAATTGCGCAGAAAATCATTGACAAGTACTTTCCGGGAAGAGCAGACAGCACTACCGGGAAGTGGAGATTAGACACGCACCTCGGTGGCGACAAGTCTCGAAGTCGCTTTCATTGCCCTTCTCCGTGCTCCCCTTCGCGTCAGCGAAGGAGAGTGTAGAGCAGGGGTCACCCTGTGTGATTGGCTGAGGAACTTGATCTACTGCGAGCACTGTGAGCCCAACCCGGAAAGTACCCGATGCTAGCAAAACATGAGCATTTTCGTAATATTCCCATGTATCTATGAAGGTGAGAGGGTGGCCAAATTATTATGTGGCCTACAAAAGACCACATATAATTGATTAAAACTTTAAAAAGGAACTAAAGGCGTTATGAGAAACGGGAGTGAGTTAAAATCCAGAGGCGCTACTCTTTGATGATGGGCCAAAATCTTTACCACTTAAATAACCTATACCGTTTAAAAGCAGAAGCTCCTAGGTCCCTAGTCTCATCTGGAGGATTCTTTTCTGACTGCCGATCCCCCACAGCAGAGCGGACAGCGTCGGGACAGTCAGTCAGTCAGTCAGCCAGCCAGCCAGCGGCGCACGGTTCAAGCGGGTAGTGAAGCGAACGAACACGCCGCAGCTGCTGCTGCAGCCAGCGAAACTCACTTTTTTCTTGTCTTTATCCGGAGATGAAGGAATGCTGATCATACTGAGAGGAGAAATCGCGGACGTTTCTGTCGACGAAGAGGATAGGTCAGACGACCCGGCCTTTTCCATTCCTAACATCTTGAAACACAGAACTTCAGTATACTCGAACACATAGAATCTATAGACATCACGAGAACGCAACGAAAAATGTTCATTACACGTGAGCGAGTGAAATCAGAATGAACGAAAATGGCGAAGGAAACCTGGAAAAAAAGGGAGAAAAGGCATCGAAATCTAGTGCGGAACTACTGCCACACAGCGGAGGCGATGGTACGGAAGGCACCGTCTGCGTGGCTAGACATATCAGATCAGCAGGTGACTACGACTTCAAATAAATGCCTAGGGATAGCGAGAAGGAGGAGGTGGTGGTGGAGGAGGAGGAGAACTAGCATGATGACGTCGAGAGGGAAGTATCACACGACGATGTGACCGAGCAACCGAACGACCGACCGACTGTTGCGGATTGGCAGCGCTTGGTCAACTGACACCCAACCACATCCAAAGTGCAAAATTGAACTTCAAACTGAAACTCAAATCACCATCGTCTACCGCAAGGCAGGCTGACACGTACACACACACACTCAGAGGACTTATTTCACGTTATCAGTATAGGAGCAGCGGAATTTAGAGAAAGTAGATCCGGAATAACTGGAATGGAACAGAAAGACGCGAGACGCGACGACTATGGAGGAAAAACGAGAAGAAAATCGGCGATGAGTGAGTGTCTGGGTGAGAAGAAAAGAAGAGGATGGCGCGAAAGTAAGTGGTGGGTAATTCGTACAAGGTATGACGGATGTGTGAAGGGATGACGGGATTTGCGGAGGAGAGAAAGAAATAAGGAGAAAGGGAAGATGAAAAGAAAAACAATGAGAGAGAGGGGGGAGAGAAAGTTAGAGAGGGGGAAAGAGAAAGAGAAAGATAGAGGGAGAGGGCTAATGGACAGTAGGCCACAATGGCCGAGCGCACAGGCCAGCAACCAGTTTCGCATGGCATAGATTCGCCTGAAAAACATGCTCGCAAAAAAAGATATCGCGGACGCGGCGAATTACACGCGACGATCGCCGCCAACGCCTCGCGCCGCCGCCACCGCCGCCGCCGGAGGCGAAAGCGCGACGCGACGCGGCGTCGTCGTCGTCGTCCGCCGGCGTCGACGACGACGACGCCGACGCCGACTCGAGATCGAGGAAAGTGAGTGAAGGCGCAATGAAATTGGGTTGCGGCCAAAAACTGGACAAACGCGCGCCGTACACGCATCTGCACTCACCTACGAAGCACCGACAGCCCGTGGCTGGCCACCGACTGACTGACTGCTGGCGCTGACCTTACACTGACCACATCAGAAATCGCTTGTGAAAACTGCCTATGAGGAATTCGATGATGTACGGAATAGCATTCGGAGGCGTTCAGTCGGATTCTGCCGAAAATTTTGGGCGGAACTTTGAAGGGTGCATTTTCAAATTAAACAGGACACTTAAAATCAGCGTTTTCAGAGATCTTTTCAAACCAAAATCAACACTAGTCAGACTAAACTGAATGCTTTTCAATAGGGTCCCATATATTGCCCACTTCAAGGGGTTCTATCGACTTGAGGAACAATACTGTAACGGTGATAACAGATTTTCTCCCGCATTGATGCTAAGACTTCTAGCTCTAAAAGGGGATAGGAAGGACTCATGAAGTTACTCGCAGAAGAGCTACTTCAAATCACCGCAGCTCCTAATGGATAACAATTTTTGAACAAGAACATACACTACTCAGACTACAATAAACACGTTTCGAGCTGAAACAGACACTTTTCAAGCCAAATTGGACTCTTCCCCTACAAAACTGGAATCAAAAGAATTCGTAGTGTTTACAAATCAAGGTCGATAGTACTCAAGCATAAAAAACTCCAAATATTGCCCATTTCAAGGACTCCCGAAGCATAGAAAATAATCTCGTGATACCTTGGCTCAGATTCGATTAAAAAACTAGGTTGAAATTTGTTACAGCTTCATATCAAACTGGCCACCCACTTTTCAAGCCAAACTGGACAACTTTCAAACCAAACTTACTATTTTTGAAAACAAATTCGACGCTCTTCAAATCATACTGAATACCTTTAAAAAACCAGAATTTAAAAAAACCAGTGCCGTGTACCAGTTTCACGTGGACACTGTTTTAAGAAGTCCAAGTCAGTCAAAATCAAATTTTCAATTAAAATAATTGCTACATATTTACTTACACAAAGACTCTTTTAGAAGCAAAAGTGCAGAGTTTAAATGGTCATTACGGAATTCTTATCCGTTTAGTTATAAACACCTTTCCTGTCTTGAAGGGGACGTCATACGAAGGGATTACGCCACGCACTCACCTTGTGTGTCAAAATGTGTGGTTGATAGTGCAAATGCTGCACAATGGAGCTATGAAGGAAAGAAATACGTGCAAAATATCAACCGTGCAGCAGAAACAACGGCCAGGAAAAAGAAATCAACTCTGCATCTCCAGGTGAACTGGATGTACACTATCAGTTAGATGAACGTGACGATGGACAAGCGCATGGCGCAATCTCTTCGTATGCAATCTGTGGTCCTCTGTAGACTAGTCTAAGCAACAACAAAAAAATCCTGTACCTACAAGGTTAATGATTTCATAAGGCAACGAATCAAAAACTGCAGTAATTTTTTTTCTGGAAATGGGCAATAAACTCTACGTTTTAAAAGAAAGTCAAAGTAATTGATTTTAAATCAAAAATTCATCTCGGGCTCTTTAGAATGCATGCATCACCAGTTTAATTTGAAGGGTCTTGTTGTCGATTATTTCTATTTATTTACTTATTTACGATTCTAGAGGGGAATCTCGGGTAGGATAAACAACACAAAACAACATCAAGAGTTGAACGTACACCTGATCTAATAAACTATACTAAATCTGCCAAGTTAGAAGGCTTAATCGGTGCCGTTAGGAACATTAATGCACTTGGCAATAAAGAAGTTCTAAGGTACGGCTGCTTTGGCTTGATTTTAATTCGAAGAGTTTCCATTTTGACTTGAAAAAAAGTCTACGGTTAATTTGAAAAGCTTCAGTGTGACCTAAAAAGGTTCCAGTTTCGTCTGAAAAGAAGTCTAATTGGACACGGAAAACTTCCGTTTTAATTCAAAAAGTGACCCGTGCGCTTTGGAAAAGTTGTTCTTGTTTGAGTTGAATATCCCCCAGTTGGATTACGTACACAATAATGATACTCCCGATGGCAAAGAGGGGTCTGGCGAAGACATGAGACCGAGGCGGTGACCGTGCCCTGCTGGGATCCAGAACAGGATTCGCGTTCGACGAGAACGCTGTCACTTCACTTCTAAGGTGTGGTGGATTCACAGTGAAACGCGGGCAAGATCCCGCACCCCTCCACCTTCCCGGGCAGGGACATTGCTGCCCCCGGTCCCCGTCCCTCGTGCAGAATGCCAGGCGGGATAAAGCGGACGGAGGGCGGCGCGGCGTGGTGGAGCGGGTCGTGGACGGGCTGGGCTGGAGACAATAGTCTGTTGCATGGGGGCCGAGTCGAGAGTTGGAGTTGAACTAGGCGATGGATCTAGGCCATCGTCGGTCGTGCGGCGGCCGAATTGCAGCCACCAAGTGGCGGCAGGCGAACGGCCTTCCACGCACAGGCTCCAAAATGGGTCTATGTCGCAAATGGCATTGATCGTGGTGGAGTAGCAGACGAAAGGCACATTTACATACTTGTGGTCGAATGATCGCCGACACCGGTCATCGGCACTTCTCCTCGGCGGGAGCGGCATTCTTCTCCTTCCTCGCCTTCTTCATTACCTGGGCTTTTCCCTCATTTGATACTAGGCAGCGGTTGACCACGGACTTCACACCTAGGCATGGCTCAGGCCTTTCAGCGAGTTCTGCATCGGCTGGCTCCCATCCCTATAGGGTAATGGACTCCTCAAGTGGAGCTGGCGCAGACGGTAAGACGAAAGCAGGTGCATGGTCAAGCACCCAGGGATGGGAAAGTTTGATTGTCAAGCTTTTACTGGCTGATATGCCGAGAAATTCGCCTTTTTCTAAGGAATCTGCTAGAATACACTCAGAAGAGCCAAGTACCCATCTGCTGAACCATGAACGGAACAGGCAAAACAACTTCAAGCAGGACTCCAACGAGGAAGAACCTGATCCAATGGCGTCATGAGCGATTCCTACCGTACTCCGCCAGATTTACCTAAGACACTTTCTTGGCTTAGGGAGTATGATCATCTACACTTCTCATCGGCACCTCTCGCCCGAAACGGCATTCTTTTTTTTTTAATTCTTCTTCTTTACCACCTAGATTTTACCTTCACCTGACTTCCTCAGGTCTAGGAAGGCCATGGACTCTACACCTAGACATGGCCTAGACCTTTCAGCGAGCTCAGCACCAAATGGCTTCCATCTCTATAGGGTAAGGAAATATTCGGGTGAAGCAGACGACAGGAAGTATCTGAACAGGCATTCAGAGACGGGAGAGTCTGATTGTCAAGCCTGTTTTCTAGCTGACATGTCGACAAATTTGGCTTTTCAAGAGATCAGCACCAGGACGCTTTAATAGGAAAGGAAAGCTAAAGTATAAGCTCAAAAAGATCAAGGGCTGGATTCATCAATCTTAGGGCAAAGATAAGGGAAACCTTGCGGGTATCCGGAGATACCCACAAGGGTTGCCAGTATCCCCTATGTGGCGGTATGCCTTCGGCTGGCTGAGTTAGGAATATGATGAGCGTCATATTATGAGTATTTTTCTCCCTTCTACCCTAAATATGCATGGGCCGGTCCATGACCGCATCTGCAACAACCATGAACAAACCTATGGATACGAACTGAAAATAGTAACTCCAAGCAGGATTCCAACGACGAACAACCGGAACCTTGAGGGATTCCCAGCGTACTCTGCAATAAACACAGACGAATAACGGTTCCAATTTCTTGGCTTATGTGGTAGCTAAGAAGCTGATAACGGTGCCGTCACTGAGCTCTTTTCTCCATATGACCAGCTATCATTGTAAGGAATCGTCTTTTGAGAAGACGATCCTGACTGTATCCGGATTTCCACTCGCCCCTCATTCCCTTAAAACTCATGCTCTTTACATTGATATTATATCTGGGCTTATGTGCAAGTAACAAACATTAGAGCCGTTCTTGACGTACTTATCCCCAATACAGCACATTCTGACAAGAAGTTGCACAGAAAAGGGGGCAGTCCTAAATTGGAGGAACCAGAACGTGTTTTTTCTCATCCCCGAATTTCGTTGAGAGCACGAAAGTTTAGAAAGTGAAGACCTCAAGTCAGAGAACTTCAAGAAGAGGAGTGTATAGCAGGTCGAAACATTCGCCCCAATTGGGGTTGGTCCCCTGGAACAAGGATTGTACCTGAAAGGTGTTAAATCCGGCTCCAGAGATTCAAAACTGGCACACTCAACGAAACATCAGAATCTAATGTAGAATGGGGTGAGTTGTCACCAATGTGACGCTCATCGGCGCTCTTTCCTAGTAGGAACGGTTATTCCAACAGTGTGGAGAGGTCTGTGAAGTTTGACTAGGAGACTAACGATAAAAAACGCTACCTTCTCGTGAATAAACTGTGATGCCGTCTCTTGTAATTGTTCTGTCGCTACCGATGAGAAAACGGTAGCGAATGTCCTCCTTCGCCCCTCCCTCTGGATTAGGAAACATCTGTTCATCTTTTCCAAGCAGAACGCACTTTATACGGTATTCCATTTCATCGCTCATAAGCAAGTAATGTACACAACTCAACTCATGAGTAATGTGAACTCAGAGACTCTGGCCTTCGGACAGTTTCGTCGCAGAATGCGTTCATTACGCCTCATGTAGGCCACATTAACGACCCCGTTCACGTAAGCCACTGCCTCACTCCTATCTATCTCAGTTTCACCTTAGACTCCCCCCCCCCCCAATACAGTACCTTTACTACCCTTAAAGGGCTACAGGGGTCACCGTAATTCAAAGTTAGACGAGATGTTCGATTCATAGGGTCCTTAGAGCTCCACAAGGTCAGACGACATGTGTTCTTTGCCTGATTAGACCTGAATAAATGCCCCAAGAAAGCAAAGCGGTCGAAACCGTATCCTTTCGAGGAGGAGGAAGGGGTGAAGAACTTCATCTGCTGCCTAGAATTCGCACATATAGTACGCTGCTAGCTCCAGTGCCAGTCCCAGTCCAAGTCTGTCCACTTCTGCAATGCATCGCACAGCGGCGCCGGCCGGGGCGACCTGGCCGACGGACGAACGGACGTTATCTCATCGTCCAGACGCAAGTAGATCATTCACGTGATTATGGAGAAGGATTTCAGCCGATTTTTCAGCAGTTCAATCCAGGGAGCGTTTTTCGTCCGCAGACGTATTTATTAGCGACGACAGCGTGCTTACGGAAAACTACCTGCCGACGAACATCTACATTGTCCCGACACGAACGAAGGGGGAGAAGAAAGGATGAGCCATGTACTGGGCAGCTCATAGATTTGGCTACACTTTCAGGCGCCACAGGCTTAGATTGTAACTGATGTTCGCTGAAGAAACAAAACGATATAATCTTCTGCTATATTAAAAAAAAAGTTTTTTCTAATAATTTTCTAAATCTCGTAACAGCTTTCTACGTTATAGCTCAACTACCAACTAAAGAGGCTCGCGGTGTCTGCTACATAAAACTACGTTTAGATTTGGCAAAAAAATTTCACCAACAGGTGGTGTTCTAAAATTTCCAGGGTATCTCTCAATCTCTATCCTAGCCAGCCAAACTTGCCTTGAATTCTCCAACATTCGAAATGATAATTTTGCTCTTTGCTTCTTTACCCTCCTCTTCACATACACAGGAAGTTCAAAATCTTCAAAGCTTCAAGGCGTTGAACCGAACCCTTAGTCAAAGGGTTCCATTCACTTCTATCAAGCCAAATTCTAATGGGTGCGATGGTTGCTTTAAATAACAACCACGTAATCCCGTAATAATACTCGTAATCCCTATATCAGACACTTATTGGCGACTTTTTTCTGCTAAAAATTATGAAAAATATGACCTACGTCATGAATAAAATTTGACTAAATAGAGACCTTCCGTATTTCGCGTAAACTGGTTACCAACTAGACTTTTTATAAACTTTTCAACAGCAGATCTAGCTGGGAATGCATGAAAGGTACGTGCATTGTAAATCTGCAGGTATAAAATTGCCATTTTTTGGAACGCCGTTTATCGATGCTCAACTTTCCAGGACAGGTACGTAATTTCGCGTACGATAGCTACATCGTCGGATAAATTTTGCACTTTGTCAGGAAAATATCGAATGAAGAAAATTGACCAAATCACCTACATAGCCCCATAACATAGTACCTGGTCAGCTAATGTTAAAGCCACACATGTGTGTTACGTGTGTGTACTGACAGCGAGAACGTCAAACACGATGGACGAAGCCAACGTAGTGAGCTGGATGCCAGAGTAGCAAAGCGGAAGTTTCGGTACTAGTCGCTAAAATGGCCTACACGTGAAGGTGATGACGTGTAAACTAATCACAACCAATCAGAGCAGCGACCCTACGCAGAAGCTTTGAAATGCACAGCTACTCGATACTGGACAATCCCCCTTTCCACATATGTACCACTTAAACTAGTGGTGCCAATTTTTTAAAAATTTTCCTTACTATTGAGGCAAATCGACAACCACTATGCTATTTGAAACCCACGATCAAGGTTTCCTCTATCAGAGCTCCTGGTTGCCTTGAATACAAGACACTTTTTAATAGTTTTTTTTGTAATTATTTAAACACAAAGCATATGCCTATGTAAAACAATTACAACATTCTGAAAGAGCACTTTCTCCTTAATTTAACAGCTTCTTTAGCTATTTGATTTTTGCCAAAGTCAGTAGAATTCTAAACTGAGGTATAATTCGCATCAGAAAGGTTATGGGTCCACCCTTGCCCTCATCAAAAACTGGCAGCTTTACCCTAGGGGCAACAGCATTCGAGGACTTTTACAGTTTAACCAAGAATTAATGTACCCTACTCGTAGCCAACTTCGTAATTTGTATCAGCTTTTGTATAAATTTCCGATCTTCTAGGAGTTGCCGGCGCCAAAAATCTGTCTGGTTCCTATAGTTTCTGCCAAAAAAGGTCAACAGGACATGGGAATTCACTACCTGTAGGACTACCTGGACGGAGCAACCAGTTCGTTTCTATTCACTCTCATCCTTGAACCTACGGCAGAATAGGACTTCTACGGGTACGAGATGAAGATAGATGACAAAACCAGTGGAGAACAAAGTTCAGAAGAAGAGAACGAAAGAAAAAGTGGTGTAAGAATTGAGAAAGGCCCACCCTGTATCTCTTCCATAATTGATCTAGACTTCTACTTTGGGTGCATGTCGCGAAGATGGGCAGCATTTGAGGGAGGGGGTTGGAGCGCGCCAGCCAATCATAGCCAGGCAGAGCATCACCCTAACACATGCCAGGCGGTCAGAGTGCCGACCGCATACTTCTCTCAATGGAATGCCCACGCAATGGGGCCTGATTGGTGCGCGTTCCCACCTCTCAATGCTGCTCACGTTCGCGACATGTACCAAACTTGGCTATCCTTTCTAAGTTATAACTAGTGCGTAGCTGAGTTCGTCTTGCTAGTTTTTGGAGATTGAGGAGACCAATTCTTGTATGTCACGAAAGCGATGGACAGTGAACTCCCTTCATCTTCACGACCTACGCCAATAGAACATTCAGTCCTTCTGATCTATGCTAAAGAAATCCAACAGAGTTATAGATGCCAGAAGGGTTATGTGAACCAGTAACACCCACCCTAGAAGTCTGGCGAGTGGAACTACTGTAGCTCCTACAGACGTGCCCGGAACTGCATAAAGGGCACTGGATGCCGCCGACCAATCAAATCTTACGATTTTTTTAAAATATTTTCTGGGGTGACTAAAGTAGACAGAAGACTACTTCGAGGACGGTCAGTAGTTTCCACGACCTTCTCGAAACGTTTCACAGATCTGACGGACATTCGAAGGCATCCGAGCGTTTTAGTGATGTTCGGATTCTTCATCCATCACCTGTGCCATTCCAGGATGGCACAACGTCTTGTAGGATCTATCGTAGTCGGGAGGGGGCAACCGTAAAGTGTCAGTTGCCTACGTCATCCCATGCCACACAATCACATCCGCTAGCCGTGGCATCATAGTGCAGCATCTGAGGCTATCGTAGGAATTTAAGCAAGGATTTTTAGACCCAGCGTTGTATTCGAATTTATTGTAACTCTAACAGTGAGTGGATTCAATAAAAAGAATAAGCATAATCGGAGTCAGAATTTTGCAAGGAGTTCGAAATACACAAAAGCTGTGCAAAAAAAATCTTGCAGGGAGACTAGAGCAATTCAGAAACGTGTAAGATAACTTTTCGGACACCCTGGGAAAGACAAGGCGAAGGGAGGATGATGTGGACCCAGATGGCCAGGTGGGGCAGACGTAGAGGAGCGTTTTCAGTGACGGGTGAAAAAGGCGAGCACGTTGGTGGCGGAGTTCGAGTGTCGCGGAGCGGGGGGCGAACCTTGACGAACGGGGGGTTGCTGTGTCCCCCACAGTCAACCCCGGCCAGCAAAGCATCGAAAGCGGGTCAACCGGGCGTGCCAGCTCAAAACGAGGCCGCGCGATCGGTGGCCGGCAAAACATCCGTGATTCGCGCGCCCGCACCAACCATTAAAGGCAGTCGCCGAGAACCACCACCATCACACACACACACACACGGACGGACGGACGGACGGCCACTCGGGCTGCTGGGGGACTGACCTGAAGGACCTGGACGGCCTGGAGGGCGTGGCGGAACCGACCAGGCCAGGCCTAGGCGGCCCTGTCGCGACGAGCAGTACAAGTGGATGGAACCAGCTGGCCACCGTCGAGACAGTCGGGGCAGCCGGCTGGCCCTAGTGGGACACGAACGGGTCGCTCCGACGCTCTCGCTCGGACGCGGAGCTGTTTGCAGGTGGAACGGAGTTGGCACGTCTCCCCCCGATAAGGCGACACGACGACACACGGCCGCGTAACGGACTCGCACCAAGTTCTGGATCAGCAGCGACAGCAGACTGAGTGTGCGTGTGTTTGCCAGCCAGGGCAGGAGGCAGCCTGTAAACATAGCTACTCAATAACGGTCATCGGTGTCCGTCTGAACCCGCCGCGAATTGCCAGGCACGGACAGCGCGTGTGGCCAGCGGACACGGAGGCGATGTGATAACGACGACGGCGGCGGCGGTGAAGAAGAAGAAGAAGGAGAAGGGGAAGGGGAAGAACCTCGAGTATCGCTGATTCGAACACACACACACACGAGAACGAAACGTAATCAACAACAAACTTCGAGAGCTGGCTGGCCGCCCAGCCGGCTGGCTGAATAGATGGCCGGCTGATGATGGCTGACCTTCGGACGCAGCTGACGAGGGCACGAGTTGTGTCGAAATCAGGAAGTCAGGCAGGCCTGCATTTTTTGAGAGTAATAAAGGATAAAGGATAAAGAACGGAGTTACTCACTCCCTTTTTGGGTTGTGCCACGCATTCTACTTCCACGGGATGTCGTGGAGGCGATTTGAATGCGTATTTGGCCATACAAATGGCCAGCCGATGCATAAGTCCGCGCGCTATCCTTAACAGACAAGTCCGGGAGGCTAGTATGGGAGGCTTGGCCTGGGCGGGGAATCCGAACCAAGAACCTGGTATCGGGTGCACGCGACAGCAGGCACCTTCTCCGACTGCGCTACACCCGCCCTTTGAGAACAACACAACGGGACTATTGTTAAAATGATTTCGTCAAGGTGTGCGATAAGATTTTTACTGACATTTCAACAAGGAAGATTATATCGAGATTCATAGAAGCTGGGACATCGAGTCTACAACGCGAATAGTTGGATTAGAGCGTGAAAATTTACAAATTGATCGAAAAAATTAACTCATTAGCCACTGCAATTTTCATAGAAGTGAGACGGATAAAATGAATGATGAAGCCATCCGAAAGAATGCCCTTAGCATTGATGTGCCCGGAAAACGGCCTAGAGTGTTCCACATGCACCAAGAGACTGATGATATCCCCCCCCCCCCACCACGATCAAGCATCTGATCGGGAGAAGTGGCGTCATTGTGCCAGAAGAGTGGACTGACCACACGTCACATCAACAACGGTGAGAACAGCAGAGGAAGTGGAAAATAAAAGAGGAATAGTGAGAAGAAGAAAAAATAGTAGGAATGAAAAGAAGAAGAGGAATGAGAAAAAACAGAGAAAGAAGAAAAAAGGAAAAGACACAGCTGCTCTAGCGTGAGGGATAACCATACTGCCAAACCAAGCTGGACTTCTTAGCTGAAGAATATGAGGAAAACGAAAGAGAAAAAGAAGAAAATAATAGAAACGAGAAAAGCAGAAGCAGGAAAAAATATTATAGAGAATATAAAAGAAAAGAAAACAAAAAAGACGATAGAGAATATGGATAGGGAACAAAAAAGGAGCCAGTCTACCACTCCATCAGAAGAGATGATCATTCCGCTACACCACGCGGAACTTTGCTGAAAAAAATGAAGAGAAGATAGAGAAAACGCGGCAAAACAAGGGACGAAAGAAGCAAGAAGAACAGAAGTAAGAAGAAGAACAAGACGGTAACGATAAAGGCGAGAGAGAGTGTAGAAGATGAGGACCAAGTACGAGCATCAAGTGCTGAGATGAAGATGAAAGTGATGGTGATGTTGAAGATGAGGATGATGAAAAACAAGAACAAATGAAGGATTAAGAAAAAAGGAAACCACTAACAACTAGAGGAAACGAAAGAAGAAGAAGAAAAAGTACAACAAGAACAAGTGAAGAAAGAAGAAAACGGAATAGAAGAACAACAACAACAATAAAAACTCGAGGAGGTAAAGAAAGAAGAAAAAGGAGCATAATATTACTACGTAGTAGGAGGTAGTAATCCACCTACGTAATAAAAACCGTGCTCATCCATATATTGTTTTATATGCTTAAGAAAACTTTATGAAAATAAGTGTGTCACCGTAACTTTGGAGTTTTCCTTTGTTTTCTAAGCGTTCATGCACAACTGGATTTTACAGCGGCAACGTTCCATTTTAGCAGCAAATTTTACCACATTCCTCAGGATCTCTTAATTAGCAGCTGAGGCGCTGTGCCATATACGTGATACTTGAAGGTCACCTTGACGACGCAGTCCAAGGCTCTGTAGGTGAACTTCACAGTCGTGCCATATGGAGAGGAGGTAAGGAGAGTTGTTCAAGAATTCTGCTCCCTTCTGAAATGGATCCCGACGGACTGGTAAGGCTGCCGCCGGGGCTGCGTGGCGCGTAGACCAGCCGGAACAGTAGGTCGCCGCTGTCACCAAGGAGCGAGCCGCACAGCACCCGATCTGGGGTGAACCGCGGGACCGTGCCATGTCGTGAGGGGTAGACGCGGTGTTTGTAGGGTGCCGTGTGTGTTTCGACATGAAGAGACCGACCCCGTCGTCGTGCGGATTCGATGTTCGCCACGGCGAATAGGAAGAAGGTGTCTGGAGGGCTCGTCGCACACGCGTAATGGGGTCAGCAGTGGAAGTGGGCAGAAGAGGGCCGCCGGACGCGAGTAATCGCCGGTAGCTGCGCTCGGCACAGGGCTCAACAGAGTTCTTCTTCGACTGTAGGTAGCCGGCGCAGGTCGAAGGTTGGGGGCGAATTTGGCCGTAACGCAGCTGCTGCAGAGCCAGGCCGACGGGCGAGAGAGGAGCGGCGAGGCGAATTGCGTCACGAAGCATAAATGCCTCAATATGTACATAGACAGTCGGGTGCGTGCGGCTCGCCGGTCAAAGGCACACACCAAACAGTCAAAGAATCGGCTGGTCGGCCGGCCGCCGGCCAGCGCTCGGTCAGTCGCCGCGCTGTCCTCCGCGCTGCCCGCACCCTCCTCCATCGCCGCGGTTGTGGTGGTCCTCGCCGGACGGCGGCGCTGGACGGCCAACCGCCTCCGCCTCTCACAAAGCGGCGGCGGCGGACGACGACCACGACCACGACCACGACCACGACGACGAGCTCGAGCGCGGCGGCAAAGGGCGAGTGCGGAGAGAGGAGGCACGGTCACGAGCGTCCAGACGCCTCGCGAAAGTGTCCTCCTCCGTCAGCGCCAGCGAGGTGACGTTTCTGTCCACAGACACGCGTATCCACACACACGATGGCGCGCACACACACGCATACACACACTCTTGGCTATGGCCGGACGGACGCACAGACACCGACGACTACCGGCAAGAATCGCTTCCGCGTTTATCGGCCGCCGCCGCCGACGCCGTCGTCGCCGACGTCCACTCGCCACGATCGCCATTGTACACACACAACCGCCCGGTAATCACTTCGCCAACTTTCCGCCGCCGTCGCCGTCCCGTCACGACCCGCCGCACTGTGCCATCCACTTCTCGGCCACGGCGGACAACGGCCTTGACGCCCCAAGGAAGTGTGCCACCGACAATCGCGCCGCGTGCCTTTGCTAACCTCCCGAGACGGACAACCCCAACCAACCAACCGGGGATCATGGAGGCGGAAGAATTCTGGCCAGAGATGGGTTTCGACCCATGGAGCCTCAAGTGCGGAACAGGGCCACTAGAAGGAGCTCGGAATGCGAACTACGACTAAAGGATAAATGACGCCGTTAGTCAAACCCTTTTGGGATGCGCCACGCATTCTACTTGCTTGAATGCGTATTTGGCATAAAATGACTTGCGGTGGCCAGCCGATGGACAAGTCAGCGCCTTGTCCTTCCCAGGCAAGTCCGGTACCAATTCAACAATCCCGGAGAGATGGTGGGCTTGGTTGGCCTGGGCTGTAAATCCCAACCAGGAACCTGGTATCTGGTGCAGTCAACAGCTGGCACCTCCTCCGACTGCGCTACATGCGCCCCATCCAATATGAGCGTCAAATTGCAGAATGAGACTCCTAAACGAGGTCTGGCCTGTCGAAGTTCACTGACCTTGACTGTAAGCTGGCCATGCGAATGAGCTGTAGTGAGAGCGGTGAGTGATGAAAGCTGACAAGGTTAGGTCGGGCCAACTTCTAACGAGGCAGAGCACTACCTCTAGACCACCGCTGTAGGTGCCGCCCTAACCTCATCATTACGGTGAAGTTCGACACGTCGGAACTCGTTCAAGAGTTTCATTTTGCAATACCGAGCTCAATATCTGTAATCAGCATTCCGAGCTCTGTCTAAGGAACCTGGTCTCCAGCTTAAGTTCCATGAGAGGCCAAAACATTTCCTCGGTAAGGGATCCGGGTGCAATACGCTTTTTTCACCTGTTTTCCTACTAGAGCGCGAATCTATCCCTTTCGGGAGGTCGGGAGGGGAAAATCCTAACACAGATGTGTTCGGACGGTCACGCCACATATTACCACCCATCTCAGCTGAATTTCTCAAACGGTAGTCAGTATCGTGGGATACCAATGAATCTCTCGAACAAACTCAAGACAGGGAATGCTGAATCAGAACACCATGTCACCCCCCCCCCCCTCCTTCGACTAGGATAGATCCAAGTTCGGTAATAGGTCGCGTGTAGCGCAGTTAGAGGAGGCGCCGGCTCTCGCATGCAATCGTCGCACAGGTCAATCAAAGCATGTATCCTAGTCGGGAGGAGGACTAGAAAATCGGAACAAATGTGAACAGTTTGATCTCTCCCGGCAAGGAAATTGTGAACAAAGGCTGTTCACGGTGTAGTCTTTGTAAACTGTAAGATTTCTAATTTGCAGCCGTTGTCAAGGAGTACATTGTGTAAGCCAAATACTGGAGTGCTCACCCCCCACTACAATAGATCCCAACCATGCCTTCTCCAGGGGTATAAGTCTGGGAAGGGTAAGGCACTGATTTTTTCGTAAGTTGACCACTGCAGAACATTGTGTAGGCCACCAACTACGCATTCAAATTGCCTCCACGACATCCCGTAGATGTCGAGTGCATGCCGCATTCCACAAACGGATCAATCAACGCCGTCCATTATCCTCATTTCGTTTTGCCGTTCACACAAAATGCTCGAAATTTTTTTGAAATTCGAAGATTTTTTAAAATGAAGTCGACAGAGGAATTTCACCATTTATTTATTTATTTAAATACGTCTCAGGGACCAGCCACACGTTGTGGAAGTTGTTCCCCTTTTTGACATTCTAGTTTATAACTCTACTCTCAACTCAGAGTTCAGAATTCTTGGGGGGCGACGATGGAGGACAGCAAGACATTCGTTCCTACTGTAGGCTGCATGTCAAAAATATCTACGCCTATGAGGAAGTACCCTGTCTATGCCTGAGACTCTTACCTCCGGTGAAAAGTGAGGCTAACTGGCTCCAGAGGTCACCTTGTGATGCTATGGGTGCAATCCTACACTTTGGGAATCATGGAGGAATTGCTTTTATCTCCTAGGCTTCACCCTACCATTCCTTGAGACACTCGAATGCCTCCTTCCAAGTCATTGTGTGGCCAAATCCGCATTCAAATTGCTTCAGAAGTAGAATGCGAGGCGCATTCCGAAGAGGTATTTATTAACGCCGTCCTTTATATCCTATCCTTAGACTTCACTAGACCTAACGCAGTCCTAACGCAGCGTTGGGTGACCGCTAGGAAAGCGGCAGACATTCGATCTTAGCCCGTGCAACTTCCAACTGCATCACAATGCTCCCGTCCCCCCCCCCTCACTCCACTAGAATAAGGATAGGGGTAAAGTACGGGTCATTCAATGCCTTTTGGGATGCGCCAGGCATTCCACTTCTACGGGTTCTCTTGGTTGCGATTTGAATGTGTATTTGACCATACAATGCCTTGTGATGGCCAACCGATGAACAAGTCAGCGCTTTATCCTTCCCAAACAAGTCTGGTCCCAACTCACCGACCCCATAGGAATGGAAGGCTTGGTTGGCCTGGGCGGGAGGAAATCCGAACCAGGAACCTAGTATGGGGCGCACGTGACTGTCGGCACCTCCTCCGACTGCGGTACATGTTCCCTCCAGTGGGATAGGTCTCTATAATGTTGTGCTGGACCACGTCTGACAATTTTTAACGTACATCACTTCTATTGTAGGATGCAGAGCGTCTTTTTGATCGAAATTCTCCCTACGCACCAGTGGAAAACATTGAGACTAGCAGTAGTAGCACGGTTGTAGGAAAAAACATGAAGGATAAAGGTCGGCGTCAGTTAGTCTCTGTTTGGGATCCGCCGTGTGTACCTTAAATAGCTTCTACTTCGCGCATTCTTCTAGCAGAAGACGCTGTCGAAAGGAAACTCATGCCTTTAGGTCATCAAGGATCTTTTTTGAACGAAGCTCTGGTCGAAAATTTGCAACACCCTGACAAAGCAGTTCGATAACTTGTCGTGGAAACTTTAAAGGATAATGTCAAGGTTAGCGCTAATCAATCCCTTGTTCGGTCTGCGCCACGCCTTCTGCTTCTCTATGTACCACATCTTACTGGCGTCCACTCATCACTAATATTAAAAAATAATCCATCCATCACTTGGAAGGGCTCATGATCTCATGGTCCTCAAGCGGATGAAGCGCCTGATGGGAAGAGGCTCAAGGCACCCTGGAAAGGCTAAACAGCTAACAGAAAGCTATTGATGATAAATGACTGCGTTAATCAATCCTTTTGCGGCATGCGCCGTGCATTCTACACCTACAGACTATGCAGGAAATCACGCAGGGCTAATTTGTACCCATACATACAATGTCTTGCGATGACCAGCCAATGGAAAAGTCAGCCTCTCATCATTCCCAGACACGTCTGGTGTGTGTTCATCAACTCCGAAGAGATGAAAGACCTGGTTGGCCAGGCGGGATTCGAATCTGGAACCCCGATTCAGGGTGCATGCGACAACCAGCGCCTCTTCCGGTTGCGCTGCCACGATCCGTCTAGAGTTTGTTGTGCCCAAGGTTGCATAGTCCCCCGAGCGAGGCTCGAACCCGTACCCATCTTGCTTTCCGGGAGAGGATCTGATTGGTTCTTTCCAACAGTGGAAATCGCTCTCTCGTAAGTTTTTTGGGTACATGTCGCGAACATGGGCAGTATTTGGAGGTATAAGTGCGCCAGCCAATCAGGTCATATCAAATTGGCATGCCATTCATAGAGGGCTTCTATGGTCAATATTGTGATTAGCTGGCGTATGTGTGTGTTCTGCCGGTGCTTTGCTTGCCTATTATTGGCTGACACGCTACCATCTCTCAATGCTGCCCATCTTCGCGACATGAGCAGTTTTTTTTTTGTAATTTAGTGGCTCAGCAGCAGATCATACACGGCCTTCCTTTAAAATATGCCAAATGATAGTCTGGAGTCACTTCAGGCTTCTTTTCCTAGCTACCGTTAGGATTCTAGTTCAAATTACTGTGATCGGAGGCGAGTTTCATGCTTTGTGATAGCCAAAAAACTGGCACGAATGTGAAATGGACAACACTGTTGTTCTCTTTCACTGTACCTCGCAAAGACGTTTGTAGTAGAATTCGAACTTTGAAACTGTAGAGCAGTGCCTGAAAACGGCTACGGCGCAGCCGACAAGAAGTTCAGCAAGTCTGCTGCTCTCGCCCGTCAAAATATTGCCCTGCCCGATTAGCAAACACCTGGAGAACGTTAGAGACCGTGCACGCGAGTCAAAATTTGGCTCCGATTCTGCGATGTTTGGAAAAGCCAGGGACTCGCCTGTTCGTAGCTGCTGTTCATACGTACCTCTTAGGAAGGCTGGATATAAGGGTAGAGAGTGTATGATTACTCATCAAGTGTGTAAAGACTGTTCTTGGGTGTTTATAAAGACACTGTATGTATCACTATTAATGAGTCTACTTACAAGAAAAAAATCAGACCTTGGTAGAGTGTGCCATGCATTATACTACTTTACGATGTCGTGCAGGCATGATGAATGCATACATGGTCTACACAATCACTTATGATGGTAAAAGTCAGTTGTTTATCTTTCCCAGTCGAGTCCGATGTCAGTTTACCGACCTCTGAGGAGATGGGAGGCACGGTTCGCTAAACGGGACGAGAACCTGAATCGAATTGGGATGCACACCAGAGCCGGCGCCTTCTTTGACTGCGCTACGACGTGCCCTCACTAGGCTAGATCTCTGGAATGTTACTTGTTGGACATGTAGCGCAGTCGGTAGAGGTGCCGGCCTTCGCGTGCACCCGATGCCACGTTCTTGGATCGGATTTCCCGCCCAGATCAACCAATCCTTACATTCCTCCGGGATCGGGGAGTTGGCACCAGACTTGTCTGGAAAGGATAAAACGCTGACCTGTTCTAGCCACTGAAAACCATCGTATGGCCAAATACGAATTCAAATCGCCTCCACGACACCACGTAGAAATAGAATGCGTGGCACATTCCAAAAATGGATTGAGTAACCTTTTGATGTTATGCGCTGAAAATGTTACGTGTTATCTAGTGTTTTCCTCCCGATAACCAATGAAGATATAAGATATGTCTAGATATGTTAATCGTTTAGATTAAGATTGGTGAAAGGGGGAGAAGGACAGGCGTTACTTATTCCCGCCTGATATGCGCCACGCATTCTACTTCTACGGGATGTCGCGGAGGCAATCTGAATGCGTATTTGGCCTACGCAATGACTTGTGATGACCACAGATGGACAAGACAGTGGTTTATCGTCCAAAGGAAAATCTGGAACCAATGAACCGACTCTGGGGATGGAAGGCTTGGTTAGCCTGGGCGGAACAAAACCAAGAACGCGGATTCGAGGTGTACGCGACGGCCGACGCCTCTTCCAACTCTCCACCACAGCCCTTTCCACGGTAATTAGCTCGAAATTCTTAAATCATCGGGTAGGAAATTCGATTCATATTTTAAGTACATATCTCGTTTAGAGAACAAGACCTTCTAAACCGTGTATTCACATCTTCAGAAGGAAGCGCTTCAAACGCATGCGAGTTTGTTGCGTCATCTACCGCACCCCACGTTGATTATCCGTAAGCCGTTGCACTCCTTATATGGGGCCTACCCCAACAGGGGCAATTATTCCCTTCTTTATGCCCCACCGCCTTCCGTGAAACTTCCTCTATACCCTCACGCCATTAGACAGCTATTGGACTCTTCAGGAAGTTCAGGTAGTGAATGCGGGGTCAGAACATCTTGTGGCTTCCCAAACTAGGATTGCGATCCCTAAATTAGTCTCCTCGAAACCCTTGCGTGCAGATTTTAATCAATTTGGGTCTCAACCAATCCTCAAGATTCAGTACTGAAGCGTCCAGAACGGTTTGTGAGTAGGTCGTGAAATGAAAATATTGGAAGAACTTCGATGTTTTTATATGGCACTTTGTTAGCTGTGTGTGTGATGGAGTAGTCGGAAGAAGATGAGCGGGCCGTGGCACGGACCCTTTAGAAATTCTTGGTTCTGGTCCCGTTCAGGCCAATCGAGCTTTCTATACTTCCCGGGTCTGTGAGTTGGTGCCAGACTTGCCTAGGAAGGATGTCCGTGGCCAGGTACCCCTACCCCTCCCCTCCCCCCCCACCCCCGCCCGCCACCATCAGGCGCTTCATCTACTTCCGAACCCTACGAGGCTATGATCCCCTCAAACTGATGAATGAACTAGTAGAATGATAAGCCTCTCCAATAAGGTAGATAGTGTCAAGTCAAGTAGTCCTTGATCCATTCTAGGAGTCCAATATTACCATAATTACTCCAAAAGGACAAAGGATAGGAGAAAAAGACAAAGGTCGGCGTTAGCCAATCCTTTTGCTGGATGCGCTACGCATTCTACTTCTACGAGTATTGTGGAAGCAACTAGAGTGCGCATTTACCCTATAACAATGGCTACGTCGGCGTTTTATTCTTCCCAGACAAGTCTGGTACCAATTCACCGACCACGAATGGATGGAAGGCTTGGCTGAACTGGGCGGAAATCCGAACCGTGAACTTCGAATCGAAGTGCTCGCGACAGCCGGTGCATCATTCGACTGCTCCACACACCCAAGTAGATAACACTATCGGTAAAAATGTTTTTGTCACAGTTATGAACAGCGCTTTCGCTCACTCACGGACTGGACTCTCGCAAATGACAATAATTCCAGTATTACCAAAATCGGACGCGTGTAGCCCAGTCGGAGGAGGTGCCGGCTGTCGCGTGCAACCGATGCCAGGTTTATGGTTCGGATTTTTTGCTCAGGCCAACCAAGTCTCCCATCCTTCCAGGGTAGGTGAATTGGAATTAGATTGTCTGGGTAGGTAAAGCGCCGCCTTGTTCATCGGCTGGCCACCGCAAGTCATTGTATGGCCAAATACTCGTTCAAATCGCCTCCAATACATCCCGCTGAAGTAGAATGCGTGGCGCATCCTAAACGAGATTGACTAATACCATCCCTGATAATTATCCTTATTAATAAAAATGCTCCAAAAGGATAACGGATAGAATAAAGGGCAACGGTCGGCGTTAGCCAATTCTTTTGTAGGATGTGATGCGTGTTCTACTTCTACGAGACATCGCAGAAGCCGTTAGAGTGCATATATGCATTATGCAATGACTTTTAGGGGCCAGCGGATCAACATGTCAGCGTATTATCCTTTTCAGACGAGTCTGGTACCAATTCATCGACCACGAATGGATGGAAGGCTTGACTGGTCTGGGCAGAAACCCGAACCGAGAACTTCTGAATCGGAGTGCACGCAACAGCCATCCGGCTGCTCTTTCACAAACCCAAGTAAATAACTCTATCGGTAAAAAATGGGATCTAGCCTACCTGGGAGGGACAGCGCTAAGGTGACAGTTGCGTCCAGGTGCCGGATTCATCAACGACTAACCCGCGGTTATAAGAGATAGAGATACCCACGACGAAGCATTCATCTACATCTCTTACCTTACATCTAACCCTTATACCCTGCATACCAGTGGTTTTAATTGGTTGTGAATTCGACCCCAGCATCCTACGGCACGTCACTACATCTCTGAGTTCGCATGAGTGCCATAGTGTCAGTTAACAGTAACTGAAGCTCTGAGATAGCTCTGAGAAGCTTAAAGGAGAGGATAAAGGTGCAAAACATCGCATGCCCCCCTCCGACTAGGATAGATCCAAGAATGCTTTTGTTACAGTTATGAACAGCACTTTCGCTCACTCACGGGCTGGGCTCTCACAAACGGCAGAAGCAGGCAGCAGTGACTGGGAGGCTTCGTTGGAGCCGGCCATCGGGAGAAGAGGAGGAGGGCAAATGGCGGAAGGAAGCGGAGTGAAGTTGGGCCGAAGGTGCAGCGGTGAGCCGTGCAAGGCAGTGCGCGCGCGCGGGCGCGGCGGACTCTTCAATTAAGGACGGCTGCTAGCCGAAGCCGAGCGGGGAGAACGATCGTGCCGTCGTGGAAGGGCGACGGCGCGGACAGAGCACGGTGGTCCGTTCGAGGCACACAGAGATGGCGACGGTCAGTTCCGCTTTACCCCCGATGTTTGTTCAGCACCGCGATGCTGTACCGATTGCACCGTTGCCGCCGTCTCTGTATAAGCTATGCGGCGACGGCTTGCGGTTCGCCGCTAAGGAAATATAGTGGACGGCACGAACTTCACGAACCGCGACGACCACGGGGCCACGGGGAACAGAACGTCGCTCGGACTAGACGGTGCGTCATAGTGTCGCGCATTACACGCTCAGAAACGTCAGAAACGCTTAGGATAAAAGGATAAAGGACGGCGTTATTCAATCCCTTTTGAGATGCGCCAACGCGTTCTGCTTCTACGAGATGTCGTGGAGGCGAGTTGAATGCGTATTTGGCCATACAATGACTTGCGGTGGCCAGCCGATGAACAAGTCAGCGCTTTGTCCTTCCCAGACACGTCTGGTACCAATTCACCGATCCCGGAGGGATGGAAGGCTTGATTGGCTTGGGCGGGAAATCCGAACCAGGAACCTGGTATCGGGTGCAGGCGACAGTCGGCGCCTCCTCCGACTGCGCTACACGCGCCCAGTCTCTGATTAACGCCCCAGAAACGTGTCGACAACTTCTTGTACAGCTTCATCTTCGAACACGCCTAGCTGCATTTCCAAAATTCCTTTTCATATGGCAAGATCTGACTATGGGCTTCCTTTCTACCCAAAGTGCTGATCGGATTTTTGAAATTTTCGAGATTTTTTTTTCCAGGAGCGTGCAGCGCAGTCGGAGAAGGAGCCGGCTGTCGCGTGCACATATCATGTTCCTGGTTCGGATTTTCTGCCTAGGCCAATCAAGCCTTCCATCCCTCCGAGGTCGGTGAATTGGTACCAGACCTGTCTTGAAAAGATGAAGTGCCGACCTGTTCATCGGCTGGCCACTGAAAACCATCGTATGGCCAAATACGCATTCAATTCGCCTCCGCGACATCCTGTAGAACTAGAATGCGTGGCATATCCTAAAAGGATTGAGTAGCGCCATCCTTATGTTGTGTCAATCTCGAAATTTAGAAAGCTCATTGATAGGTACTATAGTTGTGCTTTTGAGGAATGTTATCGAACAAATGAATGATCGAATAAGTTCGATGTCGAAATTTTTCGAACAAATGAATGAACAAATTTATTCAATGTCGAAAAATTTTCGAGAGAAACGAACGAATTTATTCGCTCATAAAGTTTTTCAAATGATTCAAAATTGTATAAGCCCCATTTTTCGTTTTTTCGAATATCAGAAGAGTCCAATAATTTGCTCGAACATCAGGTTCTGTGGTTGAAAATTTGAAGTTTATTCGATATTCGAATAAAACTGTCCGATTTTCGAATAAAGTTAAAATATACGATTTTCGAATAATATTGGAATATGGCTCTTTTTCGATGTTGGAAGTCGAACGAATATTCGAAAATCTAGATATATCGAAGATTCGAGTCGAGTGATTCTTCGAATAAGTTCTTCAAATATATTCGTCTGAGCACAATTGTAATAGGTACCTCCAAGGATAATCTATGTTTTTGCATCACTCGTCGTGTACACCACGTTTTGCCTTTTTTCTTGAAAAGTTGATTGTAAATAGTTCTGTCTGTGTACGCATCCACGTACAAAAAAGATTAACACCTAAACTTGGAAAAGCGTTACAGACACGCCTTTCCGAATCGAATCATGTCACAGCTTCTTCGCTATTATTTCTTCATTTATTTCTCGTGGATATCAACACAGGCAGAGCTATTTGCAATTAACAGTCTGAATAATGGTAGAACAAGGTGCACACAATGAGACGAAACAAAAACAAACAACAAACTATAACATAACATAAACCAATGGGCAAGTCAATGTATTGCCCTTTCGAGACAAGTCCGGTACCAATACATCTACCACGGATATATGAAAGGTTCGGTTGTTCTAGGAAATCCGAACCAGGAACCTGGAATCGGATGCACGCGACGACCGGCGCCTTATCCAACTGCGCTAAAAGGGGCCCAGTGGACGGGTATTGTGCAGTTATTTGCTGCATTCTGAGGTAAGCCAGCTGTCCATCACCCCATTATCTGACTTTTTTCCACTTCCATTGACGATAAATGAAGAAGAGGAAGCTTCTTCAATGCTACTCGCCAGTACACAGAAAATATCGGCATGTAATCGTTTGACATTTGTGTTCGAAGGAAATTTCGTTCGCTTCAGTTCACTGGCAAGCAGGTCATGGTCGCGCTGTAACTACTCCTCGCTGCCTGGGCGAGTTTGGTCAAGAACACATGGTGACCGTTCAGTATGTACCTCCGACATGAAATCTCCAGTGAATCTCTGCATCTGGAAACATGAAACGTTAATGGAATCATTTGACTTTCCACAGAACAGATAGCACTAGCTTAACTCTTTAATTTTTCGTCTTCAAAAATCGCGACATATACTTACGAGATCTCATTATAAGGATAAAAAATAAAAATACGGTAATCAGTCCTCAATTAAGATGTGCCACGCATTCTACTTCTATGGGATGTCGTAGAAGCGGTTCAAATGCATAATTATGATGACTTGCAGTTGCAATCCGATGAATAAGCCAGTGTTTTTCCCTTCCTATGCAGATATGGTACTAATCCACTGTCCACGGAGAGATGAATGCTTGGGTGGCTTGGGCGGGAAATCCGAACCAGTAACCTGGTTTCGGGTGCACGCGACAGCCGGTATCTCCTCCGACTGCGCTACACGCGCCCGACATGTGAAGCACACTGACAAACTCAATATCGAGCAGGAGTTTGCACACGCCGACATGAAGAGAACGTCTCCGCTTCTACCGATTGAGCGATCTCAGAGGATCGAAAGCAGATTAGCCTTGATGGCCGGAACTCGAACCAAGAAAGCTATGTTTGGAGCGCTAGCGAAAGCCCGCGCCTCACCCAATAGCGCAGCCACGCGTCGAAGTCATTTATATATCTCAACAATTGATAAATTGGCACATGGAGTTTCAAGGTGAAATAGCATGGTGAGCTTCAACTCTTCGTTAAGCCAATTTCTAGAACAGCTCCACGATTATCAACAAGATCTAAGCCGTCAAGGCTGTTTCTTTTTGAGCGCTGATGAAAGGCTTGAAATTCAGAGGCTAATGGCTTTTCAGCACTTTTGAATAAGGAAAGGAAAGGACAAGGAATTGCGAAGGTCTTGAGACGAGATTGCCTTCTAAACCAGCACTCCAACTACGCCTTGTATCAAGATTGCAGTTGGTCAACCTCCAAGGAGCACTGTGCAGTCCAGCTCTACTTAATGACATGGAGGCAGCTTGATTGTGCTTGAATCTACATAGAAACCCTTTATGACAGACGGTGGGCATGGCTGTAAACCAGTTACCAGTTTACCGATCTCCAAGGGATATACGGCTTTTTTGGACCACAATTCTCAAAGCGATTCGCTATGCTAAAGACGCGGCACCGACCACGTGTAAGAGGCGTCCGGCTCCAGAAGGCGTGTCGCCGACGTCGTGCTATGAGCGTAAGAGGACAAGAAAGAGGAGCCGTGAGGAGGATCTCGAGGGTGGACCACCCTCGAGATCCTCCTCACGGTCACCGCTTGGCGGCCGCCTAAATAGTTTGAGTTAGTAGCTTCACAAAATGTTTTCGACTTTTCCAGGCTACGAAAAAAGCCAAGACGCTGAAACGATAGCCGAATTAAAGCCTTGACAATCTTGGCGTACAACCCAGAAAAACTACGTGTATCGAAACATCCGTGGGCGCGTGGAGCGCAGTCGGAGGAGGCGCTGGCTGTCGCCTGCACCCGATACCAGGTTCCTGGTTCGGATTTTCCGCCCAGGCCGACCAAGCCTTCCATCCCTCCGGGGTCGGTGAATTGGTACCAGACTTGTCTGGGAAGGATAAAGCGCTGACTTGTTCATCGGCTGGCCACCGCTAGTCGTTGTATGGCCAAATACGCATTCAAATCGCCTCCACGACATCCCGTAGAAGTAGAATGCGTGGCGCATCCCTAAGGGGATTGAATAACGCCGATCTTTATCCTTTATCCTTTTATCGAGACATCCATGCCCAACCACCCTTTACATTGAGCACTGATGACGATGTAATACGTAAGCAGAACTCCGATATGGTTCACACTCATCAATTCTATCAGTTAGCAATGAAACAGGAAGTGCATGGCTACGGTAGCTTACTTTCAGCAACAGACAACGTAAAGCCGTACCAGAACACAAATTACAAATCCACAGCAGAATTTACAAAGTGTGAAGTAGAAGCGAAGATCTTCAGCAACGGAAAGCAACTACATACTCACTCAAGAGCAATATAGCAGCTTGAAAGCTAGCATCAAAACGAAGGAAGAGAACAGCATCGAGAGAATTACTCGAAAATTCATGTAAAAATATGGCTGCTGTCCAAAAAGGTGAATTTTTAACGTGACGAATTTGTCAGCATTTGCCTCTTCCGATTAGGACGCTGCTTTGATGCTGGTTAGACGACTATTTAAAGTGCTGACTGTGTTGACATTGTTCCTTCGCTACAGAATATAGGGCACCGTTTGTCAGCACCGTGAAGGCTCTCTAATTATTCCACTGCGCTTCTAGTGCAGTCGGAGGAGGCGCTGTTTCTCACGTACACACCGAGCCGATGCAGGGACGAATCCTGCAAAGGCCAACCGTGGTTTACATTTTTCCTGGGGTCCATCGGATGGTGTCACAGTTGTCCAGGAAAGATAGAGCACAGACCTGTCGGATCTATCCTAGTCGAGAGGGAGCAACTGTAAAGTGTGAGATGCATGCGTTATCCTACTTCAGCTCACAACCACATCACCTGAATCTAAATAAAAAGCCTCCGCATGATGGGAGAGCAGCTGGAGGCTTCGTAATAACCCAACCAAGCTATTAGAGATGCAAATCACTACATGCTCCCCTTCCGATTAGGATAGATCCGACCTGTCTATCGCCTGTCAAACCGCAACTCATTGCATGTGTAGGCCAAACACAAATTCTGTGTAGTTGCCTCTGTCCTGTAGAAGTAAGATGCACGGTGCATTCCAAAGAGAGAAAGTGTCTTACCCCATAGTCTTTCAACAAAGTAACAGGTTACTCAAGTCTTCCCAACTACATATTTATGGTGGCTTTCCATAACCCGCGTGGTAGCGCAGTAGGAAGAGCATCGGCCCGGCTTCGAGGCTCTTGGTTCGAATTTTCCGCAAAGGCGTTCCTAACGCCGGCCTTTATCTTTTTATCTTTTCTCCTCCATAATTCATTGTCCTGTCTGACCTATAGGCATGGTCGGAGGAGGTGTCGACTGTAGCGTGCACCCGATATCAGGTCCTTGGTTCAGTTTTCCCGCGCAGAACAATCAAAGTCCTTCATGCTTCCGGGATCGGTGAATTGGTACCAGACTTGTCTGGGACACATAAAGCTCTGACTGGCCTATCGTCTTGCCAACGTGTGTCATTATATAGGCCTAATAAGCATTCAAATTGCCTCCACGATATCTCGAATGCGTGGAGCACCCCGCAAAGGGATTGACCAATGCCGTCTTTTTAACCTTCATCGTTCATAACCTTGTCCTGTTCGTAATGAACTGACATTTCTCCAAACAAAAAATCGCTGGAGGAGAAAGTGGTCAGAGAGACAGTGTTGTCTGGGAGATCCACAATGTCATCCGGTCCTCGTCTCCTGGATGGTTTTTGTTAAAAACACTCTGAACCGCGTTAATCACGTCGACAGGTGTACAAAGAATGACAAGGACAGCGCAGTGTAAACCGACGACGAGGTGATGAAGATGAGAATCAGTGAACTCTTAGATAATCACAGTCCACAGCTGAGCACATATTTTTCGCACTCTAGCTTCATGCACGAGCGTAGTACCAGCTCGACTGGCAAGAATGGCCGGAGCGCACCGTTTGCAGGGTAAAGTCAGAATAAATTTATATTGCCTTCATGCCTAAACACCTCGACCGAAGACAGAAAAAAGTCCGCTCGAGCGTCTCTCGAATTCCTGAGGTGTTGGAGTTCTCTCAAAAAATCTCTTTTCACCTACTTATTTAATAGTATCATAGAGTTGGAGTTGTTGTGGCGCAGTCGGGGGAGGTGCCCGCTGTAGCGTGCGGCCGATACCAGGTTCTTGGTTCGGATTTCCCGCCAAGGCCAACCAAGCCTTCCATCCCTCCGGGGTCGGAAAATTGGTACCAGACCTGTCTGGAAAAGATAAAGAGCCGACCTGCTCATCAGCTGCCCACTGAAAACCATCGTATGGTCAAATACGCATTCGAATCGCCTCCACGACATCCTGTAGAAGTAGAATGTGTGGCGCATCCCAAAAGGGACTGAGTAACACCGTCCTTTATTATCCTTTTAGCCTTACCATTAAGTTGAGTCACGTGAAAAACGTCTCTACATCATAAAAGAGCGTTGTGTTCACTTCCCCATACTGGTTGAGCGAACGTGGTGCAATCGGCACGATGCACTGCCCTCATGCACCTCGAGTCGATTCAGAGTTCGATGCTGTCCCACGTCCCACTTACGGTTTTGCCGAGCAGAAATGGTTTCCATGCTGTAGTGGATATCGAGGATGATGCTACAAAAGGCTGTGGTTTAAGAGCACCTCTTGTTGTTCAGAGTTATCTCAAGAAATTGAAAGGAACCTTGTTTTACTACATCAATTCCCGACTCAATTTCAGACAACATCAGAATGCCGATAGGCGAATAGGAACAGATTAGTAAAAAATATAAAAGCCGGCACCAATTAATCCTCTTTGGGGAACGCGCCACGCATTCCACTTCCAATTTCTTCGTAACTTATGCTCCACCTGTTGGTGTCAAGCTATTCCACAGTGTGTGGCGCCAATCGCGTTGGCGGTCGTCCCAGTGGTCTCTTATGGTCTCTCGGGAGCCATTCTGTGACACGGAGACTCCATCTATCGTGCTTTCGTCGAAGCTGTTGCCCGGCCCAGCGATATTTAGTCTTCTTCATGTACTGCAGCGGGTCTGCTAATTGAGACTTCTCCCGTAGCTCCGAGCTTCGTAGGCCTTCTTGCCCTTCCTGACGAGAAGGCTTGTCCTCTGAAGACATCTCTCCAGTGCACGATGCGTAGTTTGCATAGAGAACAATGGGACATAAATATATGTAGATGCATGAATATGTCCAGGTTTGACTATACCTAGATCTCGGCATGACGTCCAATTATGATGTGTATTTGATAAGCTACCGACCAAGACTGTTAACGGCTTCATTCCGACCGATGTTTTGGCAGTTTTGCCTCCTTCGGAGTCGGGAAAATTCAGAAATATTCATGACGCCTAGAATTTGAGAATCTGAATTTGAGAAGCGTCGGCAGTAGTTTTGCAGTCGGAGGAGGGCTGGGCTCTTGGTTGCACCGGCGATCGAGTCCTGGTTTGGTATCCATGCAGGCCAACCAAGTCTCCAACACCCCGGAGTCGATAAACTGTTACCAAATTTGTCTCGGAAGGATAACACACAGACGGATCTATCCTAGTCGGTGGGGGGTGGGAGGGGGAAGTGCTTAAAAAAGCAAAACAAGAAGAAACAGTGTGATCTGTCTCGGATCTGGAAATTGCAAAGTCCGCACCTAGCTTTTGAAAAGTGGTTCATTTTCAATTCTGCCGTTGACCTCATGACTACGATAGATCCACATTGAGTTGTTAGTCGGCTGGCTAGCTGATGTAGTTGTGTAGCACGTTTAAATTTATTCTATGATATCCTATAGTTGCAGAAAACATGGCGCATCCCATAAAGAGCGGAAGAGTCGCCGCGTCCTTATCCTTGAGGCTACTCCAAATCACGATCCGCAGAGCAGACTACTTGAGGAAAAGTGGTTAGTGAACGCGTAATTGAAAGCATTTCTGTATTACATCTACGTGATTGATCGGGCTCAGCAAAAAGCTGCTTTTTTCGCGAGGTGCACTGCTTTTTCTTTCGAGGAGAGAAGATGTAGCACGATGGGAAGAACAGACACAACGCGGTGGTGAACACGGCGATTCGTCGTCGTCGTCGTTGTCGCCGTCCAGCTGTGGGAGAGGAGGCTGTCGCACCGAAAACGTTCGGAAAATATCAGCGTTACTCGAGTAGCTCGACTTGTAAGAGGATAAGAACCAGTTGCTGCCGCTTCACCGCCGGTCGGCCGCCGGCCGGCCGGCCGTCGGGCGCATTTGCGAACTAGGCCAATCTCTCGGGACGACGAACCACGACGCTCGACGTGTGGCCCACAACTGTGTTGCCGCGTCTTCGGCGTCTACTCTCCGAGAATCTCTCCGAGTTGGCACCACTTTAGAAGCGCCGCTGCGCGGTGTGCAGATCGGGAACCGGGGAGCAACGCGGATGTCTGCACCACATGCAATGAACGCTTGAAGCCACTGAGAATAACAAGGGCCGAGATCTGTCCTAGTTGGGGGGGGCACTCCATTCTGACCAGGGGTGTGCGCTGACTTGCCGCCGGTAATTTTTTTACCGCATATTTTTAATGCGGAAATTCGCCGGTGAATTCAGGTAAAATCGGTAAATCTGGTAATTTTTTAAAATGTAATATTCCCTCAAAAACAACTAGGTGTAAGCGGCGGCGATGTAAAAAAAACGTAAAGCTTTTCACCGAAACATCATCCCGTTCAGAAAAACCATATACTCTTCATTTTATCATGCATATGTTATCCTAAAGCAAACGACGCCCTGAAAGCAACGAGTATCTACAACAAACTAAGCAAGCGGAGGCCTAACAACGCACAAGTATAGCGATCTATTAGAGTGTCCAGAAGTATCTGCAGAAAACTTCGCAATGTTCCAGATTTTTCTAGAATGTTCTGAAGATTTCAACATAAGTGCTACATAAAGACACTGTCCTGTTGTATCTGCATAGCATATCCAGCTCCGTCTTTCTTGCCTATTTCACTGTATGATGGCCGAACTGTCTACCCATATTAGACATGTACTCCTTTACGAGTTTGAATCTGGGCACTCCGCTGCAGAAGCCCATCGAAACTTGTGTCGTGTATTCGGCTCTGAAGCTCCTTCTGTACTGTCTGAGTGTAGCTGGTTCGAACGCTTCAGAAGCGGAAACAGGAGTCTCAAAGATGAGCTTCGCTCAGGTCGACCGACAACGACATCTTTGGATGAACTAAGGAAACTGGCGGAGCAGCATCCTCATGAAGGTGTGCGTTATTTTGCTGCTGCTTTTGGCTGTTCCCGATCCACCGTGGACAATGGACTGCGATCTCTTGGAATGGTTGAAAAGCTCGGTCAGTGGCTCCACACGAACTGACCGACGACAACCGGCGACGACGTCTGGACATATGCACTCAGCTGCTCTCCTGAAGTCGCACTTTCAACTGGCTGGACACCATCGTCACAGGAGAAGAAAAAAGGGTCCTCTACGTCAACCACGCTCGCAAACCTTCATGTGCCAACGCGATGAAGTGAGGAAATCCTTCGTAAAAGGTGAAATTCATGCGAGGAAAGTCATGCTGAGCGTCTGGTGGGGAGTTCATCTTATCTACCATTTCGAGCTGCTGCCTCACAGCACGACTGTCACTGCCAAGGTCTACGCTACCCAACTGCAGAGACTGACTGACAAGATGCCCAAGGAACAGCCCTGCCTCGACAAAGTTCGCTTACTGGATGATAACGCGCGCCCACACATCGCGAAGACGACTTCTCAGAAAATTCTGGAACTCGGATGGGACGTTCTGCCACCGTACAGCCCAGACCTGGCCCCGAGTGACTACCACCTTTTTCGATCACTCCAGCATTATCTGGAAATGAAGCGTTATGAAGATAAGGCCCACCTCGAAAATGATCTCCGAGCTTTTTTCGCCTCCAAGTCGCCGGTTTCTAGGCAAGAGGAATTCGAAGTCTTGTGGAACGTTGGCGGAGAGTAGTCGATGTTAATAGAAATTATTTGGTTGATTAATAAAATGTTGATAAAAAATTGTGTTATTTTGAAAAAAATTGTCGTATTTCTATGGATACTTTCTGGACACCCTAATATATTGTGGGAGCTTTAGAAAAGATGAAAGCTTAACTGAAACTCTACGAAAACATTTCTGGAACATCCGGCATTACACGAACATTGCTATATTTCTTTTGGATTAACATTCTAACTGCTTTTTGAAATTACCACAATTGTCATCATCTCATTTGATGAAAGAATGATTTACACCTTACACTACTACTTTTTTTGAACTATTACGCTGTACTTGGGAGCAAAGCCAGACACTTCAGGAAAAACAACGAAATGTGACATGCTAACGAACTTCTTTCGTTTATTGTACGGGAAAACAGCTTAAGAGTCCACCAGGAGATCAGGTAGACTAGCAGAGTACATTCCGATGCCTTACATTTTGAACTAAAGTACGGGAACAACGAATGAACGTATCTTCTCCTTATTCCTCCGGTGATCGTCTATTCTGAGAGCTTCTATATCTCTACTCAGCGCGAGGTACTAGCGGAGCGCGTTTTTACCACTGGAGCGCACCATCTCCGCCTCCTGATGTAGACATGGCTGTTTTGGGGTTGAGGACCACGAACGCTAATAGCAAGTTATCGAAGAAGATAGAAGCAATCACTTCTAAACTGAGATCGGTAGTATGTTTCCTTCTTTATTCGATAGATTGAAACATGATTTTGTATTTTAAAAAAGTCGTTAAATTTTTTTGTAAATTTGGGAATTTACCGAAAATTTTCGTTAAGAGAATTTATTGCGAAAATATCTCTAAATCCGTTAAAATGGTAAGTCGTTAACCGTTACACGCACACCCGTGACTCTGACTGCTTCGCAACGTCGGCAAAACTGAAAGCAGAGTAGTTTGCAATTCCAAAAATTGTCTTATGAGAGAACTCTTCTTTGCAATTATCTAACCGGGAGATGCCACATTGCTCACATTTGTGTCGCTTTTCTAGCGATGCCCCCCCCCCCTCGGACTAGGATAGATCCCAAGGACCGGCTGTGATCTCACCCCAACAATTCTCAACAAGACCTACATATGTACATGGCTTTGTAGGGCATTTCTTACTCCCTAAGTAATTTCAAAAGGCTTTGAGAGAGACATTTCTGAAACGCTTAATTGCTTACCTTTCTCAGAGTGTTGAAATTTATGCACAATCAATCTCCTTGTTCCTCACGTTCTCCTTTTGAGATGCTTTTTTTGTTGACATTTCTTTTAGTATCTTCATGAGTTTTTTATGTTTCGCATGAATTTTACGTATAAATAAATGAATAAATAAATAAATAAATAAATTTAATAGAGAATACAGGGATAAAGTTCCTACTTGGTGCGGGCCACTGGGTGCTCCAAAAATGGCAAAAATTTGTCGCCTAGAAAATTCATTTCGCCTTGCAAGGGCTCGAGAGGACTGAAAATCAAATCAACGAGTCAGCCCGTGTGCTAAAGAAATTCTGTCCCACATTTGGGCTAAAACTGAAAACCTTAGGCGAAATCGGTTTAAAATTAGCGCGGCAACGTGACCAGCCCTAGCTGCATGCGGGAGGATACGTAAACCAGACTTTTCAGAAGTCACTAAGTGACAACTTTTGCCTTTTTGGACGGTTGATCAATATTAAAACGTCCTGTAACCTTCACAAAATCGGCTCCTGACCAAACTAGTACTAAATAAACAACTGTCATAACGATGTTTTGTTGCGATTAAAACTTATAGCGCCAGGCGGGACTCGAACCCGCACCTCTCTCTAACCGTGTGGGAATGCTCTACGCCATTACACCACCGACGCCGTTTGATCGAACATAACGTCCACACCTTGTGGGATGGATCAGCACTCACCCGTGTATCGGGATGAGCCGGCCGCTGATATAAATCACCAACGTCGCAAACCTTCGATTCGACCTAATATTTTCGCTTCGTGGGTTTCGTTTGAGGTAACCCTTGGTCCTAGTAGGCACTGGATGCTCAGGCTTTGTAGCGAACGATCAAATGAGTTGGGGTAAAACAGTTCCAAACCAAGAATGTGCGAAATTTCCAATTCTGCGTACAGAAATCTGGCAGCTGTGAGCACTTCCGTTCAGCGTTTCGTTCCCTCCTCCGGTGTTTTGGACTCCAAGGTGGAAACGCACATGCTCGTTGTTGAACACCAGAGATGACCTCCAGCAGCTGTGAGAGGAATATTGTTCGAAAGAGCAGCATAAACGCCGCATTCAAGGGTGATGCCAGTCGCTGTTTGGGAGTGTCGCGTTCGATTTGGGAGGTCGATTCGAGGCCGGCCTCATCACTGTCGAAGAACAACGGGTTCCGGACGCCCCTCAACTGCGAACGACAATCACAATCCGTTGATTACGGACGGTAATTCTCAGCCCTTACAAACTGGGTACTGAAACCTTGACGGAACGCCCTGGAGAACCACGTTCACAACCAGAACAAAGGGGGCCTGGCAGCGCAGTTGGACGAAGCATCGACTGTCGCATGCACCCGCTACCATGTTCCTGGTTCGGATTACCCGCACAGGCCAGCCAAGCCTCCCATCCCACCTGTGTCGGTGATCGGTGAATTGGTACCAGATTTGTCTCGGAAGCATTGACTTCTTCATCGGCTAGCCACAGCAATCACTGTATAGGCCAAATACGCATTCAAGTCGCTTCCACGACATCCCGTAGAAGCAGAATGCGTGGAGCATATCAAAGGGGATGAAGTAACGCCGTCCCTTACCCTTTATGCCGTTCTACGAACCAATGGCGACAGTAGGCCCCTGGTCAACCTTGACACACAATATAGATTAACATTGATCTCGCTCCTTGACTGGGGACATTGATCTCGCTCCTTGACTTTAAAACGATCAATAAAACAGGCAGCACAGCAGAAGCTTGATGGTGGAATTAAGGTAAACAAGGTCGTACATTTGACTACAGCATGCAATGTTTCATGACAAAAAGCAAAGAAAGTTAATCGCTTTTTTGCGTTAAATCTGTCTTCATTAAAATAAGGGTAAAATACGATAATGGTGACAATAATAATAATCAATAAACAAAGAAACTGGATGTTAATTGCACCTTCACTTATTCATTAAAAGAAAATGTTAAAGGAAAAGAATTGATCCCATCATGGCACACAGAATAATAGGAACACTAATTGGATTAAATCCCAATAATATTTTACTTTTACATGTTTATGCACCCAAGGATCTGAGCGCAAGCTTGTGCTTGAACAACCACATAAATACTACGCTTCGGTGGCACTTCTGCACCTTCAGAGCCGGACCGGAGTATTCCAAAGTGAGCAAAAAGCGCGGGTGCCTGACGGCTTGACAAAGTTCAAAAGCTCTTTATCTCTACACCTAAAGAAGTGTTGGCATTTAGTTCTTTCCGAAACCATTCTTGCCGCTCTTCTAGCAGTTGCGCTTCATTCTCGTTCTCCTTAGCTTGTTGTCAGACAATGTCGCACGATCTTTTGTAGTCAATTCTTTTGAATTTCATGTTTTGCTTGGCTTTATTTGTTAGTTCCTTCAACCCCACATGTGGTTCCACATGTAGCAAATTATCAATTGTTAAATAAAATTATCTATCTCAATGAAAATAAAAGGATAAAAGGATAAAGGACGGCGTTACTCAACTCCTCCTGTGATGCGCCACGTATTCCACTTCTACGGGACGTCGTGGAGGCGACTTGAAAGCGTATTTGGCCATATGTGCCATGATTTGCGGTGGCCAGCCAACGGACAAGTTAGTCAGTTTTCCTTCCCAGACAAGTCTGGTACCAAATCACCAACCCCGGAGGGATGGAAGGTCTGGTAGGCCTGGGCAGACAATCCGAACCAAGAACCTGGTATCGAGTGCGCGCGACATTCGGCATTCTTCCGACTGCGCTACGCGCTCCCTTCATTCAGATAAAGGTAAAATAAAACAATGCAATAATAAAATAAAGCCCGTACTGACCAATCAGGGCACCAACCCATATTCTTGTCCCTAATTAGTAGTTTCCTTTTGCGTTATTTCTTACGTGGTCGTCCTACGTTGTCTGTCCCAGGGGTGTGCGTTTTCGTTAAATCGTTAAATTTCGTTAAACAAGTATAAATAGCTATGCAGTATTGTTTCAATAGAAAAATGACAGTGGGACCGTTTTATATACCATCTTCACGACAGACTGGCACTTTCAAATAAAACGTTTGAAACTTCTGGAATTTTGAGAACTTTTGAAATCAAGCTGAACACCTTCCAAATAAAAATGGACGACGCCTTACGAATTAAATTATCAATTTATTGCAAAATAATTTTCAATTGCTTTTCGGACTCATTCTCATACTATTGCAGAATGTAATATTATTGGAAAAATACCAAACAATAGGAAAGACTGTTGAAAACTTAACTTTTAATAATTTAATAATTTTAATTGGAACGCATTCGTTTTTACTTGGAAGGTGTTCAGCTTGATTTCAAAAGTTATCAAAATTCCAGCTTTTATTTGAAAATGCTCAGTCTGTCGTGAAGATGGTGCATAATACGGTCCCACTTGCATTTTTCGGTTGAAACAATACTAAGCAGCCATTGTTTTTAAACGAAATTTATCGATTTAACGGAAATGCACACCCGTGGTCTGTTCACGTCCTAATAAAGTAAAGTAAATGTGGTACAAGTCGTTAATGAGCCTTCTTGGGGACCCTGGAACACACCAGACCACTCAGGCTGCATCAAGCTCACGTTCCACCCAAAGCGGACGTTTTCGGTCTGTCGCCTGATTGGCTGATGTGCTACCGCCCTCGTATATAGGCCACATCAAGGTAGGCTTCTGTAAGGATAGCGTCAAGAGATGGAACTGCCATGAATAAACACCAAATCGTGACTGTCAGACGCGTCTCAAGTTTATTTGAAAGCAAAACATGAAGTTTAGGTGTTTATTAGGATATATGTACAAATCCGAACCTAGCACTTCAGAGTTAGGAAGACAGGACTAACAAACTACTCTCAGTTACAATCCATTTGCCTGCTTCAAACACAGCAAAACGCCTACGAAATCCTCTCGCGACTCAGCAGCATCATCACAAAATAAACAAATAAAACATATGCATTGTCTGAACCATCTATGGTTCATTAGGCAAATTACATTAACGGCCGGGAAAACCACAAATGAAACAAGGATAGAATACAAAATAAACCCGAATCATGATCAATCTATGAAACAACAACGTCAGTCTGAAACCTTTTGCAAAATACGATGAACTGAAAACCCTGATCGCAAACTTAATAGTAGGATAACAAACTCGGAGGTAGTGGAAGTGCAGGAGAACGGATTCAATCCGCTTCTTCCTCTCCAGCAATGTCCGCAGTGCGACCACGTACACCACGTAGCAACGGGTCCATAATACCTGGTCTTCGAGGAGCGGGACTGACCGGATGGATTCCGGGAATCCTGGAATCGACTTGTTGACGAAGGCTCAACTCAAGGACGACACCGCTAAGACACCCACCTTTTGTTTTCTGGAATACGGGCGAAGAAAGGACTTTGTAGAGCGTCGGCCATAGTGATTCGAGCCGCCGGCTCAAACTGCATCATCGCATGCATGAGCTCGAACAACTCGCGCTCCTCCACATCGGAATCCTCGATTTTTCTCTGAAATTACAAACCGTCTCTTGTGCGAAACACTGCTGGGCAGACAACATTGCACTTACCACTAGATTTGCGCATGTATCTCGGATGAAGCTTTCGTCCGTTCCTGTCACATCCAATACATCATTGTGAAAATATTTTGTTCTGAAAGAAATTAGAACTCTTCATTTTCAAGAAAAGAAAAGCCAAGATAAAAGCCGCTTTTGAAACTATAAGGGTTCAACAAATCCTATGAGCTGATTGATAAGTACTGATCAATACCATATGGAATAATGAACAGTTTTGAAGGTTATTAATAAAGCGACATATGGCCACCTAAGTTGAGGAAAAGTTTTGGCACTATTGTACTACCTTTACGACTCCAGAGGTCGAGAGGTCGAAAAAAATTCGCCCAAAACCTCGCCCAGAAGGGAAAGTTATTTGTGTTGTTGATCACGAATCTGACACACGTTTTTTTTTTTTGTTGAAACTTTGCCCCAATACGGTAGGTACGGGTGACTAATGCCGTTGAGGTCATAATCACCGATTTCGCCCAAAATTTCGCCCAGGAGGTTATTTGGTGTGCTGATCACGAATCTCATATCCGTTTCACGTATTACGCTGAAGCACGGTAGATTACGGTAGATACCCCTGGGCGAAGTTTGGACGAAATCGGTGATTATGACCTCGACAGCCTTAATCACTGTACCTACCGTAACCTACCGTAATGGGACGAAATTTCAAAAACGGATGTCAGATTCGTGATAAGCACCCCAAATAATCCTCCAGGGAGAGCTTTGGCGACAAAAATTTCCACCTCTGATATCGTGAAGGTACGATAGTGTCCACGTTTTAACAATAATACTAGGTTTCAGAACTTTTATTAGTTGTTTATCACTTGCTTTACTATATTCAATACAATTGTTTCTTTAGAAGGGGTGCATGTTGGCGAAGTTGGAGGAGGCGCCGGGTGTTGCGTTCACCACCCCGTATCGATGTTCCTGGTTCAGGTCCCGCCCAGGCCGAACAAACCCTCCATCTTTCCGGAGTCGGTGAATTGGTACTAAACGTGCCTGATAAGCACAAATCATTGACATGTTCATCAAGTGGCCACAGCAAGTCCATGTATACGCAAAACACGCACTTAAATTACTTCCATGAAATCCTGTAGAAGTTGAAAACGTGGCGCACCACAAGCACACTTGACAATTCTGTACTTTATCCTTCACTCTTATTCTTCCATTGAAAACAGCATTTATTCTACATTGTTCTTTCCGCACTGCGTCAAAGTCTTGAAGGCAATGTGATGCTATGATGAGCAAGGCTTTTATCTCCTTCTAAATAAATAAAAAACAAAATACTTCAAACTTTTAGCTGTACTTTTCGAAAAGACGACTAACCCCGCTGTGGGACATGCTCTTCGCAGTAGGGTAAATAAATGTATTTTTTTATACACTCCTCGAAACAGAGATTATTAGGTTGGTGAAAAGGTCTTGTACCACAGCGTAATTTTTTTTTCAAAATTTTATTGTTTCTTTTGTGAGCGACTTTAATCTACAAAGTAGCTACCATTTACATCCTTCTGCCATCTCACGAGGAGATCATGAAATCCTTTCTTCCAGAATGAAGTCAGCTGTGACTCGAAGAAGTGCTCCACCTCGGATTACAGTTCAGTTCGGTCGTTGAAGCACCTATCCCTCAGATGTTGCTTGAGAGCTTGGAAGAGGTGGTAGTCCTATGGCGCAAGATCTGGCGAATACGGTGGGTGAGGCAGCACCTCCCACCAAGGCTCCTGCAACTTCTGGCGAGACGACCTTGCAAAGTGGGGGGGGGGGGGGCGAGCATTGTCGTGAAGAAGGTAAACATCCCTCCGCCCCCGCCGTTTGCGCGACATGGCCTCGCTCAGCTTCTGCAGCTGTGTAGCGCACATCTTCGCTGCTACTGCGGTGTCGTCGTCAGGAAGCTCACGATAGAGCGTTCCTCGAGCATCCCATCAACAGCACAGCTTGTGGATGTCCGCCTTGAGATTGTGGTTCCCCTTGTGGGAGCCACTGGACCTTCCGAGTATGGTTAAAGAGGAAGACCCAGAATTCATCTCCCGTGACAACATTCTCGAGAAAGTCCTTATTACGAAAATGAACAAGAAGAGACTGAGTGATAGTCAGTCGCGTAGCCTTGTCCGAGTCACGGAGTCGGTCAGTCTTCACTGCAATCGTAGTATTTATATGCCCTCAGAAGCCAATTTCCACGTATGCGAAATATTCTAGAATGTTTGTGCTACAATTACGTGGCGCCAAACAGTCCTTGGAAGTTCCTGTTGAACCTCGAAAAATTTTCAAAATTTTTGGTGCAAGACTTTCACCAATCTAACACTACAGTCCTTGGAAGTTCCTGTTGAATCTTGAAAATTTTTCAAAATTTTTGGTGCAAGACTTTCACCAATCTAATACTAAGACTACTCGCAAGCTACCCGATCTATTGGAGAGACAATTCTGGGAGGACAGTCACCATTAGAATGTCCGCTTTATTCAGAAACGATCTCATCATCCGACCCTGTACCCGTATTATCAGCGCTTCTAGGCCGTTGACTTCACCGACGAAGAGCGGCTAGAATCAGGACATCCCTTTTCTGTGGATTACAACCACCATGTACGGGACAGCCGACTTCAAAGCCGTGCCGAACTCAACCAACCAGGAACTGAATGTGACATTTGGCTGCAACCAAGGATCACATCGCTGACATCGATGATCATAACTTCGATACGGCAGAATCTTCTCATTATGGATGATACACGACACTAGAATCTGCACCTTTACCAAAGTAGGAAGCATTTTCTGAAGCACCCTGTGACTGGAGAGAAAAGCTGGATTTTGCGCATGAACTGCAACTGTCGTTGGCTATCACACGGAGAAACAGCTTCAACACAGCCCTAGACTGTTCGACACAGAAAGAACATTCTGATTTGCTGCTGGCAACAATCATATCACTATGACAGCATCTGTCCACGCTAGCTATCTGCAGGCCTTCGTTAAACCTAAACCCCCACGGTAAAATAGGAGCAATCACAAAGCGATTTCGCATGTCTGAAAAAAGAGCTGCCAGAGAATTCAGGACCCAAATTGGGAAGTTCCACCTCATACATCTTCCTACCTCCACTTGGAGCGCTGAGGCAACATCTTCAAGAAGTGAATTTGAAATTCGACGACTGGCTTAACTCGAAATGGAAATCACTCAATTCCTTTCTTCGTAGCCTGCAGAATTTTGGCGGAGAAGCAACGACGAGGTATCCAAAGCATTAGAAAGATGTTTGGTCACTGGATGATTTATAAAACGGGACTTGTTATTAGATGGCACACAGGATAAAGCATGATGCTAATCAACCCCTGTTTGATATGTGCTGCACATTGTACTTCTACGAGGTTTAGTAGAGGCAATTTGAATGCGTACTTGTCATTTACAATGACTTGCAGCGTGCAGCAGACTTCTTCAGTAAAATTTGATACAAATTCGCCCACCCAAGGAGACCTAAAGCTTCATTCGCCTGGGTCAGACCTAAACCAAGAGCCTTGATTGCAGGTGTACCGAGACGCTGGTACCTCATCCGACTGCGCTACCACGTGCTTCAGAACCTGCTACTCAACCTAGTGCCCCTCAGTTCAGCAGTTATAGAAAATCTGCATCATCATTCTCTTACTAGGATGACCGGAATTGCAACCGGTTTTTTAAAGAATTCTCTAAAGGAACAGTGAAACCTATTCAGAGTTCAGTATGAAGGGAAACAAGCGGAAAATTCAACGTTCAAGACCACGGCGAAGCAAGAAACGTCTCAAAACTAGCTACACATTTTGCAACGCTACCGACTCTTTTAACCTCTGCTCCGAGCGGGATATTTGGTTTGAGTGGGAAAGAGGGGAGGGGGGGGGGGGCAGAAGTTGCTTCAACGGAACGGATCTCTACGGCGTTTAATGATGAATAAAGGCCTCCGCACACTTCTGCAGAAAGCGGCGGGCGACGGGCGGCAAAATTCCTGAAGTCGTGGAGCCACACGGCACCGCTCGCCGTCGACGGCAAGCTCTGCGTCCCTGCCCTATGGCTAAAAATTAGGGCCGCCGTTTTGTCGCAAGTGTGCGGTAGCCTTAAGTGTTGGACCCGGAGCTTTTCTCCTCTTTCCTCACGGGCGGCGCCGCGTACTGTCAGGACGATGTTCGAGCAATAACCTGAAGCCTATTTCAAGAACCTCCGCTAAGGCAGGAAAACGAGAAAATTTGACTGCTGCGTCAGATTCAAGACCGATCACATCATTTTCAGTTAACAATGCAATTTCTCGAGAATCAATTAATAAAAATTTCAAAATAAATTAATTAATCAATTGATTAGAACTTCACTTTGCTTGCAATGACTTCAACTTATGTTCCTTTGCGTTGTTTCACTTCGACATGGCTATATATGTACAGAATAAAAAATAAATAAAATGAATTCCCTGGCGACACTGTAAGTGGCTCCTGAACTATGGTCAGTTTTGAATTGATATTTCGTTTTTATGGGCACATATGAATCGGCGAAGCAGAGCTAGCAAACTTGAAGTTCTTCAGGCTATTTTTTATCAATTTCAATGCTTCATTGCTGAAATAACGGGGACAAGTGAGTTTTACTTGGCGTAAAGTACATCAGAACTAGTTGAATTTTTTCAGCTGCTCATGTAAAACAAACTCAAATTTCAGGCAGGAAGAACTCAACAGAAAAACGGCAACTGACACGAAAAAATAGCTACTTTCCGGGAGAATCACTCAACGCTGCGGCACATAAAATTTGTTTCGCTCAATGCTCGATCGCTAGCGGAGGGACAATTCAAGGTATAGTTATGCTCTAGATTGTTTAGAATACTCGAATGGCCTCGAGCGCTCACAAATTTCCAATATTCGAAATCTAATACATTCGAAAACGCGATTTTTTTTTTGTTGAATATTCGAATGCGAATGCATGCAAACGCGATGCTTTCAAAATTCGAATTTGAGTAGGTCGTTCGAGCACAATCATAGTACAGAGCTGAGCGAAGGAAGAAACCCCAGGACGTGCTCATCTGAACACGGATAAGCTATGATACACGAGCTACATCACGGAGTTCCCTTCTTTGTCTAGCGCGCAGCGTTAGGTAGTTTACCCGGAAAGTACTGAAAACTGCAACGAAAGGAGCACCTTGTCTTGCGAATCATTCGAAGGGGTATGTGACCGCAAACTCGTTCCATCATTGCAAGATGCTCACGATTACTGTGAGTACGGAATAGTGTGGCTCCGCGATGAAGTTCGTACAAAATGCACCCTAACGACCACGTGTCACACGGCTGCCACCAGCCAAGGTCTGAAAACGGACTCGATCTTCAAGCCATTGCAGTAAATAAACAGCAGGAATTCTAGAAAATGGACCAACCAAGAATGACTTCCGGAGCGCGATAATGTCGAGTAGAAATAATAGCCGAGTGATGCTCATTGTTGAACGTCGCCGAGCCTAAGTCGATGAGACGAACATTCGTATTCTTCGGTCGATGAAAAGTCTAAACCACGGTCGAAAGGTATCAATAGTGTCACAAATTGTAAGTTTTGCTTTAAAAAATTATGTGAATCTAGTATACCCACCACATTTCCCACTTTCTCAGTATAGCAGTCATCACAGACGAAGAGCACGTTCTCAGGCTTGAGATCCGTATGTGTCAGTTTGTTGTCATGCAAGAATTTAACCGCATAACAGATCTGATACATAATGTGCCTCGTGTCCTCGATGTGATATGGTCGAAAGTTGTACTTCCTCTGAAAAATGAGAACTAATTCATTGTATCAGGCAGCTATTATTAAAAACGAATGATACAATAGATACTAACCTGAAAGTCAAACACGCTAAGGCCATAAAGTTTGAAAACAAGACAGCAGTGTCCATGGTAGTCGAAGTGTTCCACCAATTGTATTATTTTGCTGAAATAAAAAAAAACTGAATGAACAAAATAGTGCCCAAAACGTTCTGGACCATAGCGCCGTTACATACCATCTATAGTAAATATTTTGGCAAAAACAAATGTTGCAAAAATTGCTAGTGAGCGAATTAACAGAATAATAAAAATACAATTAGCAGGAAATCAGTTGGGATTTCGCAGTTGTCAATATAGTCACAAATCAATTTCAAGACAATTGTACGGTAACAAGGTTGAAGATGTACTTCATAAGGGAAACAAACAGCCCTTGCTAGTCCAAACGTGCAGGCACTAGTCGTTAACGTGGCCTACATGGGAAGGCGCGAGTCTGTGACAAACAAACAAGGCAGTGAGAGTACAAGTCTCCTCTAGGTGACACGTCCGTTTGAAGCCACTTTATTGGTCTGGTACGTGTCCCATGTAGACCCCTTCACCCAACTAGTACCCTAAAAAACTAATTGAATTACTTTTCCACAGCTGAAGGGGTACACGATAAAAGATAAAGGACGGCGTTACTCAACTCCCTCTGGGATACGCCACGCGTTCTACTTTTAAAGGGTGCCGCGGAGACGATTTGAACGCATATTTGGCCATAAAATGACTTGCGATGGCCAGTCGATGAATAATTCAGCGCTTTATCCTTCCCAGACAAAACTGTTACCAATCTACCGACCCCGGAGGATGGAAGGCTTCGCTGGCCTGGGCGGAAAATCCGAACCAAGAACATGGTATCGGGCGCACGCCTCCGACTGCGCAACACGTTTCGTCATTTAAAGCATAAAGGGAAAAACTCCATGATTATTAGTCCATGTTTGTGAATAGCTACATATTCTATCCTTACATGATTGCACCCCAATTGCATTCAACGTATTCAGTCGCCTTCCCATAACAATCTAATACTAAAATTCGGTCATATCAGTATCTTTTATACATTGGATCCGAATGAATCATTTTCGGATATCCGATTCGGATATCCCGATCCGAATCATCCAATTATCCGGCCACCGCGAAATTGCCCTTATCCGAATCATCCAAAAATCCGGGGTCCTCAAAATCGCCCTTATCCGAATCATCCAAAAATCCGGTGCCCGCAAAATAGCCCTTATCCGAATCATCCAAAAATCCGGGGTCCGCGAAATTACCATTATCCGAATCATCCAATTATCCGGACCCTGGACGATTCGGATAAAATCGGATAATTTCGGATAACCCGTTCAATTTCCTCGCTCCATTTTGAAATCGCGCATCTCGAATAAAAGTGCATTCAAAACGAATTTCGCGGGCGGGCACGCTGCTGAGTCATACGTTTTCGCGCCCCACTGTAAAGTAGTGTCGTAGTGACGTTGAATACAGTTAGCACGCTGCTGAGCGTCACGTCGATCCTTTCATCATTTCCTTCAAATACCATGTTGTGCTGCCGGGGACGGCAAGGAAGGGGACTGAGGGAGAGGAGGGATTACGCACGCCCTTCGCTATTTCACATTGTATAGCATTCGGCGCAAATTGGGTCGAGGGGGGTCATTTTGTGCTGCATGAAATTAAAACTGTTATTCAACACTTGTGTGTCTACCACTTGATGAACTGTGTTAGGCCATTTCTGATGTTCGACATTCATCTGCCTTCTTATGAAGGAGGAGGAGTGCTGAATACATGGTGACCCCTCACCCGACCCAATTTGCGTTATTTGATAATGACATTTTGGAAAGCCGGGATCTTAGAATAATTCGTGTTGGAATCAGGGATGTGAGGAAATTTTTTAAAGAAAGGCGGAAGACGGAATACGGAACGGAAGAGCTCAAAAATGAGCGGAAACCGAAATACGAAACGCCGAAACGGAAATGATTCAAAACTCATTACTTCGTTTAATTTTTCATAAATATACATATACCCATAATGGTAGTAATAACTGAGTCGCCATTAGCGAGTTTGGATAGCGAGCAAGGCGACTTCTTTTCAGCAACATATAACATTTAAAAAAATCCTTGTATTCGTATTATTACTAAGATGAAATGACAAATTTTCAAATTACTAGTGTAACAAATCGAAGTTTGTGCAAAGTCTTTCTGTAAATAGGAAGAAAGTATTTTAAACGCAATGAACCTAACTGACGAGTAAGATGTCAGAGATTTCGCCACTCATAGCACTTAACCGGTCTTATTGAATGTCCCAGGTCTATCCCAATTAGGAGGGGACAGAGTTAAGGTTATAGCTGCGTTCAGCACACCCACGCTCTGAGTTTGCATGGCTACCATTGTATCATTTGGCAGCAGCTGAAGCTCTGAAACAAACTCAGAGGAGGAGATTGGAGAGGCGAGACACCGCATACCCTCCTCCGACTAGCATAGATCCAGTGTCCTTATGGAGCGCATTGTTAGCAGCCTAAGAGTTCTTATAGAATACTGATCTAGATTTGGTGCTTCAGGCCAGACCTACGATTACTAGGGAAAAAGATAAGCATGATCCGGATAAGGAATTTGATTCTTTACTCAAACACTCATGGAACCTTTGTGGCCCTAGGCTATTCGATAGTACATCGTTTCAAGAAAAGAGAAAAGAATCGAATTTGGTTACTTTTTTTGACATCAGGATGCACCACCGATTTGAAAGAAACACAATCACAAATATAGTTAATCTCTTTCTTCAACCTTTAGTTTATGTTCAGGAGGTGAATGAAGGCAGTGCAAAGCAATCAGTGAGTGATGAGTCACCATTTCCGTTCCATCTTCCGGCCCAAAAGAGAGGGACGGACCGGAACGGAAGGACTAAAAACGGCCGGAAACCGAAATTCGGAACATGGAAACGGAATTTTCGCCCATCCCTGACTGGAATGACACAGCTCTTTGATGTTTCCTTCCTTGACGAGAAGTGAGAGTCTTTCGATACACGCACTGCTGTCGATAAAGGATGGTTTCCTCTTTGAAGAACGGTAGAATTCTGATAAACTGCATCTTGCCTTAATGAGTCGGATATCCGATTCGGATATCCGAAATCCGGGGTCCGCGAAATTGCCATTATCCGAGTCATCCAAAAATCCGGGGTCCTCAAAATTGCAGTCATCCGAATCATCCAAAAATCCGGGGTCCGAAAAATCGCCCTTATCCGAATCATCCAAAAATCCGGGGTCAGCGAAATCGCTCTTACCCGAATCATCCAAAAATCCGGGGTCCGCAAAATCGCCGTTATCCGACTCATCCAATTATCCGAAGATTTTCGTTCGGATCCAATGTATAGTATCTTTGAAAAAAATTTAACCGAACGTTTTATTCCTTTATTTTTTATTCTTTCTCCGTGTTTTTGTGCGCGTGGAGAGCACTCGGAAGAGGCGCCGGCTGTCGCCTGCACCCGATACTAGGTCCCTGGTTCGGACTTCCCGATCAGGCCAACCAAGCCTTCCATCCCTCCGGGGTTGGTGAATTGGTACCACACGTGTCTGGGAAGGATAAAGCGCTGACTTGTTCATCGGCGGCCACCGCAAGTCATTGTATGGCCAAATAGCATTCAACTCGCCTCCACGACATCCCGTAGAAGCAGAATGCGTGGCACATCCCAAAGGGATTGAACTACGCCGTCCTCTATCCTTTATTATCCTTTATCCATAACGTCCTAGAACAACTAGGTCGCTCCATCTCTGTCATTCTACATTCCTACGCTTACAGCGTAGAGTTCCCCGAGACAAGTTACTTCCAGCGAATGCACTCTTAACGCAAGGCATCTTCTGATGAAGATCGAGAATTAAAGAAAAGGCTATTTGAGACCGGGTAGCAGACAGTGACATAGACACCAAATACGTATACTGCTTATGTGGCTGCTCAAAACTAGTAAAAAGAAGCCCAAAAAAGGTCACTCCTAGTAAGGCCAACTGGCAGAAGGGAGAAGTACTCCACAGAGAGAATATTTGGATTTATCCTTGTAAGGGGAGGGAGCACCACCATAAAAGTGAGTCGGTCGCATATCCCGCATAGGATTGGAAAACACTGTCTACTCATCAGGCATTTTAGCGTGCTGTCTTTGTATAATTGTCGACGTTAAATTTTAACGCTATTGTCAGACCAGTAGAGTGCAGTGCTCCATCTGATTCGGATAGATCCGAATATTCTGCACTTTTGGCGCAAAGGCTAGCGGTCATTTCTCACCTGGACCGTCTCCCGTGATAAGAACAGGATCTTTTACGACAACAGAAAACGTTCTGCAAAACACAGGGGGCCTCCGAACTTCATAAATACTGTTTAAAGACCCAGAGACGAACACTCTTCCAAGAGAGTTACATACGGACACCCTGGAGGTCTGTGATGATGATGACATGCTCGATAACATTTAGGATATACGACTCTTCAGAAGCTGAACAAACTGGGCGGAATATCAAGTCCGGCGTACCAGCTGTAATTCGTCGACCTTTCCACACCTTAATATCACATCCCCAGGCCTTGTCTCAAACTCATAGGTCGGATGGAACTTAAAAGGAATGAAATTTTCCAAAAATCCTTTGATTTCAGGACTCCGGAACACTGCTGGTGGATATAGTGGTTAAACTTCTTATCGGCAACAGTGTCTAAGCTCATGGGGGGTCCATACTTGCTTATGACGATGAAAGTATTGAAAACGTTTGACCGATGAGAGAAAATGTAAGAGAAGGAGAGAACAGAGAAAGAAAGAAGGAATGAAAGAAATAAAGAAACAGAAAACAAATCCAACGAACCCGACTGACCATGTAGGAACTGCCGATCTAATCTGCACAACTTCTATAGAGCAGTTCTAAGAGCTATTTTTAGCACAGCGACTTCAGTCGAGTAAATAGATATTTCTTGAAAAGGTGGATTACCAAGGAATGAAGCAGAAGTGGAAAACTCTACTATACTAGCGCGTTTAAATATACTGGAATAATATGGAAAAAAATAGTAAAAGCAAACTCTAATGGTTCGTTTCGCCACCTCCCCTCAGAAGAACCATGTTCATTACAACACCTCCTCGCTTGCTCGTCAGTGAATAAAGGTAGTTCAGTACTTATTTACATTATTTTAAATTTAGACAACACACAACAGAGAGCTTGACCTAAAACATTAAAAGGGAACCAGACCGCTATAAAGCTGAGCTGTACCATAATAAGGATAAAAGGATAAAGGACGGCGTTATTCAATCCCCTTTGGGATGCTCCACGCATTCTACTTCTACGGGATGTCGTGGAGACGAGTTAAACGCGTATTTGACCATACAATGACTTGCGGTGGCCAGCCGATGAACACGTCAGCGCTCTATCCTTCTCAGACAAGTCTAGTACCAATTCACTGACCCCGGAGGGATGGAAGGCTTGGTTGGCCTGGGCGGGAAATCCTAACCAGGAACCTGATATCGGGTGTAGGCGACTGCAGGCGCCTCCTCCGACTGCGCTCCACGCGCCCGTTCCATAATAGGAACAAAATTTCAGAAAAAAAAGTGCAGTTGATCTTTAGATCAGCTTCGAGTGAGTCGATGAATCGCAGCTTCATAAGAGGGTTATTACTTCATGCATGTAGTGTTCATGCAAACAGGACATAGCATGAAACTATGTCAGGACTAAGCTGTTTACGCAGAAGCGGAATTACTGATATTATACTCTTCAAAGTTAACAAAAGAACGGAAACCGCTTTTTCAACTCAACAATACTATTAGGTTGGCAACTAAACTCGTGAACTGTCAAGCACCTTCAACAAAAGTGTTTATTAAGAAATAACAATAAACAATTTTCAATCAAAGTAGGATCCCTTGGAACGCGGGACTGCTTCCCATTTATCAGCTAACTGGTCAATCCCACAGTTGTAGAATTCTTCAACTTTTGAAGCCAAGAATCCTTGGAGGTGCATTTTCAACTGGTCCACATTTTCAATCAAACAACCGTCAACATTAATTAATCGTCTTCCAACCAAGAAGTGCTGCAACGAACTAAAAAGGTGGTAGTCACTCGGTGTACGATCTGGTCTGTAAGGCAGGCGAGTGATACGCTCCCGGACAAGGTCTTCGGCTTTTTGAAGCGTCCTATTCGCGACATCTGATCTAGCGTTGTCTTGCTGAAAGATTCCGCTCCTGAAAAGCTGTCGAACCGATTCTGGCGGAGTTCAGCCTTCGCGCGGCCATGTTGGGAAGAGTTGATTTCTGCATCAATGCTTGAACAGTTGTTGATGATCTCCCAGAAGCTAATACGTTCCTGACACCACCAAACGGAGAGCGTTTTGCGAATCGGACACTTCACAAATCGAAGACCTTGGCTGGGAGCGTCTAACTAATCCACCTTACAGCACAGAATGTGCACCGAGTGACTACCACCTTCTCCGTTCGATGTAGCACTTCTTGGTTGGAAAACGATTTATTAATGTGGACCAAGTCAAAATACACCTCCATGGATTCGTGGCCTTAAAAGTGCAAGAATTCTACAGCCGTGAGGTAGATCAGCTACCCAGTAAACGGGGAGCACCTCTATGTTCCAAGGGATCTTATTTTGATTAAAGAATGTCATTTGTTATTTGTTAATAAATAATTTGTTGAAGATTTTTGAGAGCCCACGAACTTAGTTGCCGACCTAATAATTCTCCACTCGTTTAACAGCGACTAAACCAGAATTCAAGCAGTTTAGCTCGTTAGTAGAAATTTCAACACTGAATTCCAGAGCGAAAATCGTTGCTTTGTTTTCAATCAATACCTCGAAAGAATAGATGGTTGAATGTGGTTATATATGGATACAGTAGTGAACCAAAGCAAACATCAATGCAAGGTAATAAGTCATACAATTGATGCTTTAAAAATTACGCACGGAAAAAAGAAGCAGAGAAATGCTTCCATTGGTGCATGCTCCACTAATTCCAGTACAAGCAGAACCAGCGACTAATACAACGATAACAGACACCGAGCTAGCAGCACTTAATCAAGTCTTTTTTCCCGAACTTTTTTTGAGTACCCGATGGTGAAAACAACGACGGAAGTAGATACAAAAAAAAACCAACAGTAGTCACCACAACATTCCTACGCAACAGGCAACGCCAGGGAATATTTTTAACCGCGAATGTAATACGTATTCCAAAGTGCATGTACTATGTATATACCATCTTCATCTCAAATTCTTTGATTTATACCACTTTCAAGTCACATGCAAGCTCTACGCTTTGAAACCAAACTTAACATCTCCCAAATCGGAACGGAAATTGCTTCAAATTAAACTAGGCACTCTTTTGGAAGACAAAAATAAGTTTTCGACTTAAAAACACATTACTCCCCTTGAAAATTTATAATTCGCTCACCCTCAAAAGAGGGTAACACAACTCAAATCAGTTTCTTTAAGCCTCAATTGGCTGGTATCGAGGTTGTAAGCTGTCACAACGATGTCTTGTTGCGATCAAAACTTCTAGCGCCAGGCGGGACTCGAACCCGCACCTCCCTTTGACCGGGCGAGAATGCTCTACGCCATTACACCACCGGCGCCGTTTGATCGCACGCAACATCCACACCTCGTGGGACCGATCAGCACCCACCCGTATCCGGGATGAGCTGGCCGCTGATATCAGCATGGGACCAGCTAAGCTGATGGTCTTGCTAGAAACAATTCAAATAAGTTTCTTTAAGCCTCAAGTGGCTGGTATCGAGGTTGTAAGCTGTCACAACGATGTCTTGTTGCGATCAAAACTTCTAGCGCCAGGCGGGACTCGAACCCGCACCTCCTTCTGACCGGGCGGGAATGCTCTACGCCATTACACCACCGGCGCCGTTTGATCGCACGCAACAGGGTAACACAACGTTTGCAATTTCATTCTTAAAAAAATCAATTTCAAATTTCAAATTTCATTTCATTATTCAAGGTACAAAAATGGGTTTAGGAAGTTGTTAAAGTCCAAGAAAGCAGCAACTTTTGAGTATTACAAGAAGAGAGCGCACTCATCCAGCACGCATTTGTTTATCTGGATGATGGTGTAAATGCTGATTATTTAAGGCTGGGTAGCAAACATATGCGTGTTTTGCACAATTATTATTGTCGCAGTGTGAAAACTACGTGATTCTGCGCGATAAGAATAGAATAGAATATAGGAGATTAATCAAATGAAAATTGCGACATGCTAGACGTGCACATTGTCTGACATCCTCTTGCGGCACGATGAAAAATTGCTGCTTCTCTAAACTCCAAATCGAATATAATACATTTCTGTCGCCTTTTGTCGCCATTTTTGTATCACACTTCTTGGCCAAAAAAATTGTACAAATTCGAAGAAATTAAAAGTAATCTTTTCCTTAAAGAAAATCTAATTTAATCCATTTGTTTGTCATTTTTTCCTCGTTCTGGCATAGAATATGTCAGTATTACTTCAATAGTATGCAGTTCTTTTCGAATTGTCCAGTTTGACATAAAAATTGTATACGAAAGACCAGCTAACATGAAAAACAAAGGCTGGCTGGAACAGCGCAAAAGTGACCTCTGAAGTAAAAATACTATGTATGGGTAAATCTTAGTATCGGGAAGAAAAACGCAGAAGATAAGGAAAAATGTTCAATCCAACAAGCACATTATTCAAACTGTTGTATTGACCTCAACCCCACCGTTTCACAATCCATTAGAAAATAAATTATAACAGAGCAAAGTAATATAAGTGCGATAATAACTTTAACTGTCAAAGTATTAAAAACAACGTGTTGGTTTGGTTTTCGTTTCGAACCATCTCTTAGAGAATCCTGTCCATATGAAATAAATCAACGAAACGAAAGAAACAAACAGCCCGCGAGAACAACTGTAAAGAGAGAGAGAGAAAAAGAGAAAGAGAAAGAGCAAAAATGAAGGATATAGACCTGCAAAATATCAGAAAAAAGTGTAAAAAAACTGAACTGCAAGAGAAGCAAAGGCAGAAAAAAATCGAGAGAGAGAGGTTAAAACGGCAGGAAAAACCAGTCGTGCTCAAATAGGGGAATATGCGACAGTCGTATAATTAGTTTGGCTTAAAGAGGCTAGTAAAAGTAAAGAGATCCCATTAACACCCTGTAAACCGAAGCTCCACTTTCACTTCAGACTCCATTTTAATTAATGAAGGCGCACGTGACACAGTTTGTAGACGGCGACGCTGGCGAGCAAGCTACTTACTGCTCGCTCAGTTCCTCGCCGAAGCTAACGCTTATAATACGGTGCAAGAGACATAGGACTAGCCTTTCAAAGGCAAAACGAACTGCCCATCGAGAAGATATTAGATCGGACCGAATGATTCCACAATTTCGATATTGTAGATGTTTCTGCTCTTCCCCAGTTCTTCCCCATATTTCGATAAACGATTAGGCTACCTTTATGTTGTGAAGAACATGCAGTTTTAATCGCGGAGTTGGAGGTGAAGTTGGAGTTTCGGTTTTGAACTCTGAGGTTACAAATATTTGCGCAATCTACATGCATACCACAAACGAGGTCGATAGAACGTCACTCGGAGTAACACGATTCACGAAGTAAGAGAACGAGTCCAGAGCTTTCAACACCGTCAACGTCCGCATCGCTGACTCGTTTCCAGAAACTCCCAAAAGGACACCACGATTTATTTATTTAATCCAAATCAAAACCACACACTATACACAGAGGAATTCAAAAGAGGAACAGACTAATTGGCTATAGAGAGAAAAGAAAAATAGCAGGCATAAAGGGAATGTAGAGGAGGGCAAGCTTCTTGAAAAATTAAGTGAGATGTGGAAAAAGAAAACATGGAAGCTTTACTAACGCACATATCGTGTAACTGAGCTTGCATGGTGAATCCAAAAATGTTACCCAGATGTCGCCGTCGGTTCTTAGGTCATTTATTGCTCGTAGATTTGTCTGTTTAAGCTAATTTAGTTTTCTGCTTAATCTGGCGACCATTTCTGCTTATTCCTTAAGTTTGATATGTCCTGGGGCCGGATTCATCAACAATTAAACCCGTGGGTATGCGAGGTATAAGGGGTAGAGATAAGATAAGAGTCAGGTAGAGATCAGGTAAGAGTCGGAGATGCAGGCTTCATCGTGGGTATCTCTACCCCTATACCCACGGGTAAGTCGTTGATGAATCCGACCCCTGGTTTTATATCGTTTCATTTTCTTCTTTTTATCCACGTGTATTGCATGACACGTATTCGAATAAATGAATGAAAGAAATGAATAAACAGTGTGGAGACGTTTAACTCTTTGCTAGAATAGCTATGGTAAAGTAGACGAAAGTAAAATAAAATGGATGCTCGTCAACACGTTGAATGGAGTTCTTCGTGAGAGCTCTGAATAAGAGTTATGAAACGCTGCTCATGTCCCTCGAGCGACGAGGATCTGCTGTATCACTCTGGCACGCGACAGCGACGAAAGGAGACGCTGCTGGCGCCCGCTCGAGCAACTCGATGATCAACGGGATGACAGGTGATAAAAGTGAACTACTCGCGATTTCCAGCAATTCAGTGAACAAGCGCAAACGTTTCGGACGCCCATTATAGCCTTTAGACGACCACAGGGTCTCCAGACGACGGAAGTGAGACGAGGTGTTGCCGCACTACCAAGGTGACATCCATTTCAATGTCAACAGGGAGACTTGAAATGGTTGGAAGCAACAGGAGACCTGTGAATTCGTTTTTTTTATAACGCTGCATAGAACGATAAGGACAATAAAGACACAGAAACTCAACGCATGTTAGGGAAAGCTGCAAGCCAAGTGGCTGGGACGCTTGACTAGCACCCACGCATTATCAACAACTCCCGGAATGCATTCAGAACTACGAAGATCTCATAGCTCTGCGAGAAGGAAGAGAGGGGGCGAGTGTGCGATCATTGTAATGAGAGTATCACTGTCTTGGCTAGCAAAAACGCTCAGACCGGAAGCCCACTCGTTCCATTTGTTAATGCACACGACAGCTACAAAACAACCAGCACATTACAGCTGACTTCAGCCATCGCCGACGCTATCAGGCTGACGAGGAAGCCACCAGCAGTCTTGCTACGGCTTTTGTAAGGCGCATCAAAAACTGCAAAACTGAACTGTCATCTTTACGTCGGTTCCCTCTCCGACGATAGACAACCGCCTGAGATAATAACACTGTGTTCGGCTCACTAACGATCAAGGCGTCAGTTCGCATCCATAAATCCTCAACTGGACAAAAAGATGAAAGGGTCAAGGACGCCGCTGCTCAGTCCCTTTTGGGGTGGGCCACGCATCCTACTTCTATGATATACCGTGGAGGCAACGCGCAATTGGCCCATTTGTTCTGATCATCACTGGATAGGCTTGCGGTGGCCGGCCAATGTAAAAGTCAGGGTTTTACCATTTCCTCACAGGTCTGGTGTCAGTTCGCCGACCGTGAAAGGATAGCAGGCTTGGTAGGCCTGAACGTAAAATCCTAACCAGGAGCTTGGAATACGGTGCTCGGCACTTTCTCCGACAGTGCTATCACGCGCTCATAGGCCAAAAATGCATTTAGTTGGGTCAGGATACCTAATAAAAATCTTTTACCCTTACTACAATTTTTGAATGGCGCTGGAGTGTTGTATTAATAGTATTTTGTGGCACGTTATTTACTCAGGATAAAGGATAAAGGACTGTACTACTCAATCCTTTTGGAATGCTCCACGCATTCTACTTCTATGCGATGTCGTGGAGGCGATATGGCCATACCATAACCTGCAGTGACCAGCCGATGAACAAGTCAGCGCTTCACCTTCCCAGGCAAGTCTGGTGCCAATTCAGCAACCTCGGAGGGATGGAGGACATGGTTGGCCTGGGAGGGAAAACCGAACACTGGTATCGGGTGCACGCGACAACCGGCACCTGTTCCGACTGCGCTACACGCGCCTCCTCAACTGGGTAGAAAACAAAAACTGCGAAAAAAGGACGGATATCGTAGAATAGAATGCCCAAGCCTGGAAAACACTTCCGCTCCAGGTTCAATTTTCAAAATATTTCAGCAGTTTCCAAAGAAGATGAATAGAAAACGACCACGCAGTTGATAGAAGAACTTTTTTCGAATCACAACTAAATAGGATAGAGGACGAAGAAAAACAGTAGGCGCGTATACTTGAAAACAAACTGTGAACCGAAACTCAGAGTAACCCATTCGAAATAAACTCGCGTAGCGCAGTCGGCACGGGACCGGATTCCGCGTGGTACCACGAATCATTCATGGGCTCCTTCGCGTCCAGGCAAACCAAGCCATCCATCCTCCTTGACCCATGATCTAGTACCGCACTCGTCTTGATAAGAGAACTTGTCCAGTGACTGGACACCGAAATTCATTGTGCACGTCAAATAAGGGATAAAGGATGGAGGATGCCGTTAACGAATCCCTTCTGGAATTCGTCGCGCATCCTACCCCTGCGGAGTGAAGGCAACATGAACTACGTTTTTGGCCTATCCAAAGACTTGTGGTGGCCAGCCAATGGACAAGTCAGAGTTTTAACCTTCCCTGATAAGTCTGGTACCAGTTCGCCGATCACGGAAGGATGGAAGGCTTGGTTGATCTGAACGGAAAATCCGAACCATGAACATGGAATCGGGTTCACGCGACAGCCGGCGCTTCTTTCGACAGCGCTACCACGCGCTCATAGGCCAAACATAGCTTCAGTTGGGTTAAGCTACCAAGTAGAAGTGAAATGCATGACGCACGCCATATAAGTATTGATTAACGACGGCACCAATACTTTGCCCTTCGAAAGCTCTCGCGCGAGGGAAAAACTCGGAGGCATCTGAACTGGTCCCTCCTTATTCACAATTTTGTATTCCTTCATGACGGCTACGTCTTCGTGGTGTGGTGATGCCATTTTTCCGACAATATGCTTGAACAGGTTGAATAGTGGGTGTACACATGACATACCAAGCCAAAGTTGCTTCTGCTATTTTCTGGTTTAAGGCCGCCACAGACTTCTGCGGCGCCGCTGGCGGCGCCGCTGGAGGCGAGCTCTGCGTCTCTGCCCCATGGTTAAGCATAGGGCAGCGGCGCCGCCGGTGCCGCCGGTGCCGCCGGCCGGCCAGCGTCGCCGCCCAGCGGCGCCGCTGGAAGCGAGCTCTGCGTCTCTGCCCTATGGTTAAGCATAGGGCAGCGGCGCCGCCGAGCGGCGCCGCAGAAGTCTGTGGCGGCCTTTAGACTATGTATGGCTCACAGTGGGCGCGTGTAGAGCGGAGGGAGGAAGTGCCGGCTGTCGCGTGCACCCGATACCAGTTCCTGGTTCGGATTTCACCAACCCTTTCAGAGCCAACCAACCCTTTCATCCCTCCGGGTCGGTGATTTGGTACCAGATTGTCCGGAACGGACGAATCGACTTGTTCATCGGGTCACCACCGCAAATCATTGCATGGCCAAACACGCATTCAAATCGCCTTCTCGACATCCCGTAGAAATAGAATGCTTGGCGCAAAAAGACTGAATAACGCCCTCTGTTATCCGTATCCCTTATGACTCCCAGCGAATCCTAGCATGGTTCCTAGTAAGGACGAGTGGCGCAGCTTGCGGCGACTTTAGCGACACTGAATCAAGATTTAAACTTGGGATCCCACTGACCAGGAAACTATCTCAACGTTAGGTCGGAACTGCTCAAGTGTTGTATATTGTCAAAATCGCCTCTCTCTGGGAAACAAAATGCAAATATATTGACCCTAACACAACTCTGCGTAGAGTTAGGGACAAGAGAAATTGGGCCGCTGGCGGAGTTAGCCCTATGCTTGCAGACGGAGGGCGGGCTCAGGTTGGCTGGAAACAGTGATTATGGGAGTTACACCGCCTCTCTACTCACTACTCCACCATCGCTCGCTCGTCATCGCTATTTCCAGCTAACTTGAGCCCGCCCCCCGTCTGCAGGCATAGGGCTAACGCCGCCAACAACCCCACTTCCGTCGTCCCTAACTCTGCGCAGAGTTGTATTGGGGTCGAGATATTTGCACTCTGTTGTTTCTCAGAGAGAGGCGTGTCTGCCCATATACAATACTTGGGCCGTTCCGACCCACCGTTGAGATAGTTTCCTGGAGAGACCGAATTCTGTTTTCCTATGGTAAGTAGATACGGGTCAAACAACTGGAAAAGATAAAACACTGACTTTTTTCCTGACCATCATAAGTCACTGAGTAGGCCAAACATGTATCCAGGTTGTTCCATGGCAATTCGTAGAAGGACAGTGCGTGGTGCATCCCAAAAAACGGCCGGTTAGCAACGATCCCTATGCTTCATCATTATGCTTCTGTTGAAATCATTAGCTTATTTCCATTCCCTTTACTCCAGCTTAAGTTTAGGCCATCGTACCTACCTCTACCTTAGAAAAAATCAAATTTTCAAAATCTACCCATAAAAACTCCGTTTCTTCTTACAGAGGCTAACTACACAGACACCAAGAAAACTACGAAAACAACGACACTGCGTAATCTTCCTCGTAATAAATAGGATCTCTGACTTGTCCTTAATTCATTAACCCTGCTATATAATAAAAAGCTGCTCCTCTGTCGACAATGGACAGAAGAACGCCTTCACATCTCCACCGGCTTTATTGTTCGCCGCTAACGCTTATCCTCTCGGAGAGGAAAACACGCAGATGTGTTATGGGTGGACCTATGAACAGACTTCACAACAAATAAATAACTCCGATCGGATGACCATTACCAATCGATTTTATTGACTTCCCCTGAGTTGACCGCTTGAGGTGGAAAACTTGCGAAATGATGTGGATGAACAGACTTCACATTGATTAAACAAGATCGGTCCTTATTAATCATTATTCCAGTTCGAAGACATAACCTGTAGTCAAACCGGGAGGCTATGTCGGGTGACTACGGGTAAGAAATAATTTCCTTCACGCGCCTTAAGATCACAACTATAAAAAGAATAAAGGATAAAGAACGCCGTTACTCAATCCCTTTTGGGATTGCGCCAGCGCATTCTAGCTCTACGGGATGTCGTGGAGGCGATATGAATGCGTATTTGGCCATACAATGACATCCGGTGGCCAGCCGATAAACAAGTCAGCGCTTTATCATTCCCAGATAAGCCTGGTACCAAATCACCGACCCCCGAGGGATGGAAGGCTTGGTTGGCCTGGGCGGGAAATCCGAACCAGGAACCTGGTATCGGGTGCAGTCGACAGCCGGCGCCTCCTCCGACTGCGCTCCACGCGCCCATAACAACTAGAACTCGGTAAATTTTAAACCAGTAAAAAGTGTGAGCAACTGTTTTTGCAACCAATTCGATCCCTTACATATGGCCTAGTCGGAAGGAGGCGCCCGCTCTAGCGCGTATCTCGAATTGATTTTAGGACGGATTCGTGCTCAAGCCATCAAAACCTTCCCCCAGCGTCGGCGAAACCACCAGTTTTACCTACAAAATGTGGCCACCGTATATTATAGTGCAAGCCGAGTCGTGACAAACAAAAGAATAAACGACGGCGTTACTTAACCTCTTTTGGGATGCGCCACGCATTCTAACTCTACAGGATGTCGTGGATTGCGATTTGATTGCGTATTTGGACATGCAATGACTTTCCGGTGTCCAGCCGATGAAGGAGTCAGCGCTTCATCTTTCCCAGACAAATCTGGTACCAGTTCGGAGACCCCGGAGGGATGAAAGGGTTGGTTGGCTCTGGGCGGGAAATCCGAACCAGGAACTGGTATCGGGTGCACGCGACAGCCGGCAGTTCCTCCGAATGCGCTACATGCTGTACGAATCACGATACTTTCACGAAATCTCATGTAGGTAAAACATGCGGCGTGTTCCCAAAGCGGATTAATTATTACCAAATTTTCTGGAACAATCCTAGTAGGAGGGGAGTACGTCTAGAAAAGCGAAGCAAACACAAAGGGGAGGATTATCACCGGTAGGAAATTGCAAAGAAATATCGTCCCGTAGGAGGCACGTACCTCGTATCGATTCTAGGCTCAAGCCATCCAAACCCTTCGCTAGGTTTTATCTACAAAATGCAATCACCGCTAGTTCTGTGTTCATATTGACCCAGAAGATTTATCCTAGTGGGTGGGGACTGAGCAAGTGCACCCACTAGGATAAATCTACGGTACAGGTCGCGAAGGTGCACAGAATTGGGAGATGAGCACGCGCCAGCCAATCAGGGTACCGACAGTGCCTCTGAATGAGACGCCCACTCGATACAACCTGATTGGTTGGCGCGTTCCCACCTCCCAATGCTGCGCGACTTCGCTACTTGTGCCTAGATTCGCTTTTTTCTTTTACCCTTTGATCCTATGCGCGTTCGCTACTCAGCGACGACGGGTAAGTCTAGTAGTGGTCAGAATACAGATCTACTAGCGTTGGAACCAAATGCATCTAAGTACCTTATTCCAGAGCAACGAGACGTTCATCACCGCTTAGCCAAGCACTCGCTGCCCCTCCTGATACAATAAGGCTGGCCGAGTGTTACCCGGTTTACAACGAACGGATGTCCCTGGAATCGATAGCGCCTCGCCGAGTGGCGCGAATGTGGCACTTGTTGATCACGGCCGCAATAAATGCTCGTCTCATGGAGGACGCAGTGTTTCCGGGAATGCGGATACCTGGACCGGACGCGGATGTGACCACCCCCCTCCTTGGCACCTTGATTTTCTGTGATGCGGAGAAATACGGGCAGTTTTAGATGGGCTTGCAGCACTTGCTCTGGAACGCCAGCCCTCATACACACCGCCATTGAGTGTTCGCTGTGTGCAGACGCAGTGTAACTGACGTCAGATGTGTTCGCTGCTAGTTTAGGCAGCATGAGCTCTCTCTCCGAAGAATGACATCTGCGCTTACAGCACAGAGGGCTGAGACCACACGTCCGAGATTTCCAATCTGCCTCGTCGTGCTGGCCACGGATGGACCTTTGACATCGCCCAAGTACCATCTTAGGTACTTAGGCGGCCTCTTCTGTCTCTTCAGCTAGACGAACTGCTATTAAGCCCTGTTGGATGGTGAGCGACTACCGTATCTACGTTCTTCGATCTTAGGGTCTCCGCCAATGAAAGCGGAAGAGCAACCGGAACGGGTACCATTATTCATCGCACCACATGACCAGCGCTCCTGACGAACATGCGAAGGGCGAAGAGAATGACGCAATTTTTCAGCTCGACGAATAGTGCCATCAGAGTTTCTTAACACATGACAATGGAGCTTTGACGCATGAAGACGGCTTGGTATACCACCTCTTTGAAAGTGATTAGTGCGAAACACTTTCGAAGACCTCATTCGAGCTCCCTTTCTACTTGAAGACTCCTTGTAAGAAAGCGCGACTTCAATTTAGGATCTATCCTGGTCGGCAGCGAGCAGAGGCATTTTTGCTTCGGTACCTCTTCCCAGGATGTGACAAAGAGCTCAGGTTGCAGCAAATGATATGATGGCCGTTCTACGGAGAGAGAGGGGAAGGATGGTGTGACATGGGAGGCACACTCATTTGCGACGTGCAGTCTGCCTTCTCTCGACTAAGATAGAGCCTTTACTTCAGCTAAGGAAGGGATGAATAGGTGACCGAAATCATCCTGATGGCAATAAATAGTGAAACGGAAGAACTAAAGAGAAATGAGACTGAGCTATAGGAAACGATATTGAACAATAATAGACGACGTATAGAAGAGAACAATGAATTTATCACACTATAAGTGGTCCCCTAGAACCTTTTTGCGATTTTTCACCTAATAATACTACCAAACTCGAAAGCAAGGTTGACCACAAAATCGACTATAACCGAAAACCTCCCTTTTCAAGAGGCCTTAACAATGTTACTTCTCTAATCGGAATTTCGGATCTACACTAGTGTGGTGGGGGGGGGGGGGGGGAGCTTCACTCAGACTCTCCTACAACGTTGGGAGGTTGAGAAAACGTTGCAAAAACTGAAAGTAATACCGTAGAGTGACTACGAGAGGACCTTCCTTCGTAATTCCCTAGCTAGGAGACGCTACACCACTTACATTTCCTTCGCTTTTCTAGCAATGATCCCCTCCGACTAGGATAAATCCCAGAACTTTCGCAGAATGGTGTATTCAATATGAAGCCTTAGCACAACCCACGCATTCACTCAAATGTTTCCCAACGATATACCGCAAAAGTAGAAAGCACGGCGCATCTCAAATAGAAATGTAGAACGCAGACCAGTACTCCTTCATTTATAACATCTTAACATCCATTGTTACTGATGAAAGTTTTTGCAACACACGAAAACATATTTTTAAAGTAAAGCAAATCAAGCAATGAGTAAATAAATAGTAATTCAAGAACCATGATAACAAAGTCGAAATTAGGTTGTCCAACTTCTTCAAGTCGCCGGAGTTCTTTCATTCTTTGCAAGGAAGTTGGCGACATGTCATTGATAATAATGGAGATTACCTCTTGTATTAATGTACGGTCATTCTTTTCTTGTAGCGAAATTTTTTTGAGTAAAAACTATGTTTATAATCCGACAACCTAATGACATAGAATAACGCAGTTTAGTTCAGATGTAAATGGTAGAAGACATGAAGAGGAGTGAAAATAGCCCAGACGGACGAACGTCTGGCTCACGGTCATTCCAATCATTCCAGTCTATAAACTCACTGAGTCCCGTTCGGATCCAGCTGTTTCAGTTTCGTCAAAACCTTGATCTCCAGGTAAGCAGCATCACGATACTTATGAACATTGCGAACAATCTTCACGGCTCTCATCTTATCTCTCTGAACAGAAGGTTTTAGTGCAGCCATCAATTACTATCTTTTTATGCGACAAACCTGCTTGTCGTATGCTTTCACGACCCTTCCAAATGTTCCTTCTCCAAGCTCCTCTCGAAGCTCCCCTAAAACATGACAAAAACTTAATATAAAGAATGGAAATTAATACCTCCAAATGTAGTGTATAACTCAAAAAAAGTAGTGAGCAAAGATTAGGAAAAACAAAAGAAGAAAGAAACAAACATCGTCCGTGAAGTGTATCGTTCTTCTTAAAGATAAGATGACCATCATCATCATCAGGTAGAACTCCAGCAGCTTGCCGATCCAGGTGCGCTTTCATACGCGCTCTCTAAAACATCAACAATAGGAGACAACTCACAAGTTGGAGAAATTCTATTAGAAATGGACCTGATCAGTTTGCTTCTGCAGCCTTGACTTTTGCCCCGATGCAATGATTTTATCAACCTTGGCTGAAACGGTGGGCGGAAGTTGAAGTTGAGCGAGTAGATTTGCTGTCGCTGAGGTGACGGCTTTTACGGGCGGTTGTACGACGTCTTTTTCGAGTTCTTTTTTCTCCTCCACCTTTAGGCTCTCCGGTACGTCAATCGAAACCGACTGCGTGGAGAACGCCGCTGCGACGGCGTTCACGGTCTTCTTAGCCTTCTGCTCATCAGCTTGACTGGACTTCTCGCCAATATCCATTTGACATTTCGATGGCACCTGCACCGCTGCATTTTCCTTGACCTGTTCCTTCCTCTTTCGCAGCGTCACTTTCTTCTCAATGATCCTCTGGTCCTCGACGTTGATGTTATTCGTCGTAGACGCTGCAGTCAGCGGAGACCCGATGGCGCAAATGGTTGTGCCACTTTTCGAACCATACGCCTTCCTCAGAGCCTTTGGCGCTGACGGAGTGGCTCCAGCGTTTCTCGGTTCAATTGGTGGAAGCTCAGTCACAACCATCTTTGCACCTCTTGCCTTATTGTTCGAGGTCGCGGTGGATTTCTCGCTCTCCGGAGAAGCTTTTGGAAAGCTTGCAGGAGAGGGAGCGCCCGATTTCAGAAGAGCAGAGCTCTTAGGCACACCAGCTTCAGTAAACGATGATAGCTTCACAGTGCTATCCTTGTCTTCCGAATGCACGTTATTCACCTCTTCATATTCACCCTTTGGATCAAGACCTTGTTTCTGCGTGGTGCTAGCAACAGCACGTAGAGATGAAGCCTTGGGTGACGGCTCAGTCCGCAGAGGGCGACGTGGTAAATTCGCTAAATTCGCCCTGGGCGTTGGTAACGGGACATGTAGGGCAGCTTGGCTAACTTCGTTCTTCTTCAGCTGAGTCATTTTTCCAGCGAACTGCTTGAACAACGGCGACCTCCTAGCGTTCGCTGACGGAGCGACCATGGCGTTGGTAACAACAGGTGTTCGAGGAATCTCTTCTTCATCGATTAGCCGTGGAACATCAGCTGAAGGAGAAGCCGCGGGCTCTTGAACGGGAGAAAATTCCCTCCACAGTGCTTTCCAGTGGTTGAAGCTTCGATACAAGTGCGGATCCGAGACACATTTGCGCAGACTGGCAAGCAGATGAGTGTTGCGACGCCGGGATACATAGTTTTTGTACTTCCTCTTTCTCGGAATTACAACTATGGGCATGCGTCGCAGAACCAGCGGCGTATCGTTTGAAGGCTTCTTCGGCATATCTTTGAAGTAACACGACGACACTAGGGTTAAGACGTCGCTGCAGAAGTGGGTGAGCGGCGACAAACACGAGTTTCACAAATCTCGAAAACCCGTCTGATCAGGTGAAAGTCACTTCTCTTGACAGCGGAGTACGTCGGATAAATGGTAGAGGCGATCAACCGTCGGTAACGTGCCAAAAAACTGCTCGGCCAGAGTCGAAGATTGATGAAAATCGAGCGGAAGTCACGGATATGGACGCAAAAGACAACCCTGTCCAGAATAAGCACTGCGATGAAACATATGTTGAAGCCAGTCGTGAGAAGTGGACGAACAATGTTGACGAGTGTGCTAGGGCACTGATCTTCCAAGCCGGCTAGCCGGTGAGCCGAAAGCTATAGTCCTCGCAAGAAACAGCCGCGTGCATCCGCCCACCGAGCCAAACTTTACAACCTCCGCCACGCTTCACAATTTTTTCGAAATCAGGGGGATCCCAAGCGCAAAGACAATAAAGAGTTGCATCAAAACCGTTGGCAAACACTTTAAGTCACAGCAACATGACATGTTTCCTTTGGATAACGTCCAAAGCACCTTCGAAATAGACATCGATAATCCAGCCTGCTGCGGCTGTTACACTTTGAACACTACACCGCCGCCGAGTTCTGGACTCATGTAACAAACCTTCTCAGCACGTTCCGCGCGACCTTGGTCATCTCTTCTAGATCTCAGCCTGCTCGATTCTTGTCCACGCGGTCGAATGCTGACTTTCCTCGCTTTGCGGCCGTACATCGCAGGAGCATACGAAGCCGTATACCGCATATCGGTGTATTTTTTTTTCAAGTATCTAAAACAAAATGAGTTAGGCTGGTAGAACCCCACCCGAGATGAATTTGTAAAACAAGACAATTCTGAGAAAGCACCTCAGAGTAAGTTTAATTCTAACTTCTCTATTTGTCGAAATGGTTTTAAAAACTATGCTATCTAACTGATTTGCAACATCCAAAGCTGAAGACATGGATAATCAAGAGCAAGGCCGGAATTTAACAGCAGTGACACCTTTAGAAGTATCCAAATGTTTCCAATATAGTTTTCAGGTAACCGTCGTCCTTATACAGAGAATACGGTGATTGTGCCTATTCATCACCAACTATATCGACGGTGTTGCCTTACCCTGGCGCAGTGTACCCCGTTGTACAGCGTTTGGGTAATTTTGCTCTGAAAGGAAAACCTCTTCAAGATAAAATCTTCAATATCTTCAATGATAGCTTAAATTCAGTCGTAGAGCCATCTGTAAGAACTGTTTGTTTTCAAGTAATCTCCATGCTCAACGTTCTTGAAACCTGGTCGTATAATGATTCAGTTCAGCATTCTTCTGTGCCTGCCAGGATTCCTAACAACTTTTTATAACGGTCAACGTTTCCGCAAAATTCTCTTTTCAAGGTCCAAAAGGAGCTCAAAAGGTCTTGTGAAACTGCGTAGTTCACTAGGTCAAAGACGTTATCTCCACTAAACTACCATTATTACAATTAATCTTTTCGACGTTTCATTTTAAAGTACTGACCGACATGACATAAACTGCTTTAACACCACGCTCACGATAGCTCGTCTAAAATGCTGTACACAACATCGAGTGAGTGGCTGTCACTTTTTCGGTCCCTCACCCCTCCTAAAACCTGAACGTCGTTAGCTAAGTCGGTACTAGGTGCACCGAGAACAGTCTCGAGATAGCGATAGTAAATAATAGGCAAACAACGACTTATATAGGGAAGCAGCCCATGTGCATACAAAGAACTCCAGGATGTGATCATCTACCACACCTATGTCAAAGTTGGCCACATTCCTCCTCTTGCTCAGTCAGTGGTGGTCTCCTCTGTTGACGCGCAAAAGAGTTAGTTGACTTCCAGTCGTTGGTGAGTTTTACTTCTAAACCCTCGGCAGATATTTGGGTACTTGTAGGGATGCGGCCATGAAAAATAAAAACCTGAGGCTTTGAGGCTAAAACCCATAGCCCGTCGTACCCTGCACTTTGAAATGACGTTTGAGCTGGTAGTGTAGGTGTTTCCAACTACTCCTGGCTCTGGAGAAGAGCGAAACTCGCCGAAGCATAAGCCGAATAAAAAACTGGATAACAAACTTGATGAACGGATATAATAAGAACACTAACAGTTAAACAACGCTATGCCTAGATCCATCGAAAGTCGAACCTGGGCGTTGAAATTCAATTAATTACCTCTTTTGTTAAACAAAAACCATGCTTTCCATGAGCATTTGCACCTAACAACTAATGAAGACGCCGAAAGTTAAGACAGTTTTAAAAATCCCAGACAAGCTGTCTGCGATTCAGCGACCCTGAAAGGATCTTAGACATGGTTAGCTTCAGAGTAAAACTGGACCTGATCGACTTGTACACATACAATCTAATTCTCCTGCCAATGCGACCATTCTCCTGCCCCCAAGAGATCTGCTAACTGCTTCAATATTACAAAAATGCTCCTTCAGAACATGTTCATGCTACCCGATTTCTGAACTAAAACGCTATTTAACTACACAACAGAATTCCAGGAAAGCGTTTTATCGAATTTCTATTCGAAATAGAAGTGAATAGACGCAATAGACGCGTAGACGAGAAATCAGCCTTCCTGCTTCTTATCCTAAAACCAGTAATCGTAGTGAAAGAGATTCTCGAGGCTCCATAGATATGTGAACAATTCTTTAAACAATGCGACTAGAGGGATGAATGAAGAATATATCACGTATAAATGGTTACCGAGGAAACATGAAATGTATGCAGACAAAGAAAAATGATGAAGCAAAAATTGTTGGCCAAGGTAAGACGACTGTAAGGCTAGTCAACTGCACAGTGCACTGTTTACACATAAAATACAAGAAAACTACTGAAAACTTTGTTGAAACGTGCTTAAATAACCATACAAAATAAAACCACTGAAAACCCAGTGCACATATCTATCATCAAAATACTGGGGCCGGATTCATCAACGACTAACCCGCGGGTATAGGGGGTAGAGATACCCACGATGGGTTCTGCGTCTCTGACTCTTGCCTTATCTCCTCTACCTGACTGCTATCTTATCTCTATCCTTACACCCCGCATACCTACGGGTTTGGTTGTTGATGAATCCGGTCCCTGATGTGATTTGCCAGGATGCGCCACTCCAGAACTCTGGTATACTCTATACACTGGATCTGACGCCGACTCGGATAAGTCGAATTCGTCATATTTCAAACCCCTGATAAGTGGATAAAGCAGATAGTAGCATTCTTGAAAAGTCAGCATCTTTGGATGACAAATAAAGGTGATGTTACCTAAAATGGATTTTTGGATAATTCAGAAAACTGATTTTCCCTTGGATCGGTTACACCAGTTACCCGATTCGGGAGAGATGCCGAATTTTAGATCAAAATCAGATATCTGCATCATCCGAAATCACCCTCATACAAATTATCCTAAGATCCACGATTTTCGAAAATGCCATAATCCGCATGATCCATTTACTCAAAAGTTAAAAAAGAAACGACGGATACGAATTATCCGAATTGGCATTGAAATCGATGTATAGTATACTCCTGTGAAATGTATAATATAATCCCGCGAAATCCTAACGGCATGTTCATGATACGCAAGGAAAGCGAGTGGTCGTCCATGCAAAAAATGAAGATCGATTAATACCGAGTAACAACAAGAACTTCTCATAATCAAACATATATAGCCGCATGCACACTGGGCAGCGGCAGCCGTGATTAAGCATAGGGGGCATCGATTTGGCGGGAAACGATGTCCCTATTCTTAATCACGGCTGCCGCTGCCGCCGCTGCCGAGTATAGTTGTGCTTATCCGACTATTCCAACAATTATTCGGATAATTTATTATATTATATTATTCGAATTCGAAACTCCTGGTTTTCGAATATTCGATTTCGAATAGAAATAGAAATTTTGGAATTTTCGAGTAATCGAAAATTAGGAAGTAATTGAACACTTTATTCGGATAATTATTCGAATAGTGGAATAAGCCCAACTATATTGCAGAGTGTGCATACGGCTTATCGTCGCCATTCCCGTCGCGGATAATGCATAAGCTTCCGCAATTCCTGAACTCCAACTCCTCGAAGCCCCGTTTCCGTCTGTTATCGACTCCAGGAATGGCTGTCAGGACGCAATGAATCATAAACTTCCTTCTATGAATTCGAAAACACGAAACGACTAGTTCAACAAAGAATGAAGCCCATTATTTGGAGACATGAGGGGGTCAGATAGCGTTACGGGGCGTACATTACAGGTTCTAATAGAGACAACAATAAGCTTGAAGCTCAACGAGATATTTCCCTAAGGGCCTGTTCATACTTCGCGACAACAGCGACAAGAGCGCAGCGTGCGGAAGTATGAACAGGCGACAGCAGCGACTGGATCGACAGCGCCGAACACTTCTCAACAACATATGAACACTTCTCGGAGGCGCGCGCCCGGTTTTAATCGATTTGCATATTTAGCACGGGCGACGAGACCGACGACGGCGCAGCGAGCCCAGCGCGCATGGCATGCGCAGAAGGGCAAGTATGAATAGACGACAACAGCAACTGGGGCGACAGCACCGGTGCTCGATTATAAACACTTTTCGGCGGCGCGCGCTCAGTTTCAATCGATGTGCATGTTTTGCACAGCCGACGAGTCGCCCTTGTCGCGAAGTATGAACAGGCCCTAACCACCACGACCGGAGGTGCATCATAATTTTCGAGGCTCTTATAAACGTTCGAAAATCAACTCATTTCTTGATTTTTTTCACATGAGAGCCCTAGCACTGAAACGTGTGAGTCGTTTTTATAGTTGTGCTCAAATGACCTATTCGAACAGGTACTCGAGTGATTTTCATCCGACTTTGAATGCTCCAATTCGAACATCCCAGGCGCCGACTGTCGCGTGCACCCGATACCAGGTTCCTGGTTCGGATTTTCCGCCCTGGCCAACCAAGCCTTCCATCCCTCCGGGGTCGGTGAATTGGTACCAGGCGTGTCTGGGAAGGATAAAGCGCTGACTTGTTCATCGACTGGCCACCGCAACTCATTGTATGGCCAAATACGCATTCATATCGCCTCCATGACATCCCGTAGAAGTAGAATGGGCTTGCTCATCTCAAAAGGGATTGAGTAACGCCGTCCTTTATCCTTTTATCCACATCCGGATACCCAGAGAAACTGCAGTTTTAGAACATATTCGGATTCGAATATTCGAAATTTGTAAGCAATTGAAACCATTCGAATGAAAATTTCGAGAGCACAACTATAGTCTTTTTTAAAGAGGATTTTGGCATGCTCAACTAAGAGTGACCGTGTATTTTTGAGTCCAACAAAGAATTAAAATCTGTACAGGTTTGGAGATAGTAAATAGAGCTTTAACACACAAGTGGTTTAAAAAAGCTCACTCGCCGCTGCCTTCTGACAAACCTTTGTATCATGTTTTTCTCTCGGCCGCTCTACGAAGAAGAGAAACATAGGAGTTAGAGAAAAACATAAGAAGCAAGTAATGTTTAAGCCTAGAAATAAAGCGCAAGTCTTTTTTTTAGATTTTCTAAACGACATCTCTTGAAGATTACTGAAGCAGTAAAACTTTTCATATGACAAATATATCATGTATTGTAAAGAAGAGTGAGCCCTCACTCTTAAAATGAATGAAGAAGACTATCAATACGATACAAAAATTGATTTTTTGAGTCTGGAATCCACTACATTCGTTATAAACCGCCATCACTGAGCAGCCTCTACTTTTCTACGGAAAACACTTGAATTCAAGTAAGCTAAAGGAAAACAACGCTGGAAAAGCACAGTGAGATTTAAGAAATCAACAGTTTTTTTTTCTACTGAAAGTACAAGATGGGCACCGATTAGTCTATAATCAATAAGTAATTTAACTGCATAGAAAATATCTAACAGTAACGTATTAAGGCAAAGATGCCAAACTTCCTATGCTAGAGTAGCTGCTACTACCTTTGATGATGAGTTCATAAGTCATCAATCACGAAGTGTTAAATTTTGTTTAGGTAGTAGTTAATTGAATCCTGAAATTCGCTAATCCAAAATTCGAAAGCATATTTCCATGAGATCTAAGGCTACGAGAGATAAACTTGTTTGGACTTTACCCTCAATCCATTTTTCCCGGCTAGTTGCTCTCCTTGGTTTAGGATCACCCAACTTCAAAATGTCCCGCTACACTCCCTCTCCGGAACCAGAAGGTCCAAGTTTTTCAATGTAAACTTTCTGTAAACGAGGAAAGCTCCATTAAATATCCAGCGCAGAATATCAGTTGCCACACCAGAACACTTCGAAACATACCACAGCCTCCTCTCCCTGCTTGGTATAACGCATTAGAATTGGTTGATATTTCTAAAGAAGAACAGGTGCCTTAAACCACACATTCAATATTCGAATATTCGAAAGGAGCATATGGGGAAAATGTTGTGGAGTTAAGGTGACAACTGGAAAAAAATACTGAAGAGCAACTACTTCGTACTAATTTGACGACCTACAAACACATTGACTGATTATTATTATCCCTTTCAGGATGCGCCACGCATTTTACTTATACATGATGCCGTGGAGGTGATTTGAATGCTTTTTTGGCCGTACAATGACTTGCGGTGGCCAGGCGATGAACAAGTCAGCGCTTTATATTTATCGGACAAGTCTGCTACCAGCTCACCGACCCCGAAGAGATAGAAGGCTTCGTTGGCCTGGGCAAAAGTCCAAACCAAGAAACTGGTATGTGCACGCGACAGTCAGCATCTCTTCCGACTGCGCTACAAGCGCCCTACTATTATTATTTATCCAAGATTTTACATTATTTTTATTTGATCAAATTTATTTTTCATTTCAGTTTTTCTCCAAACCCAACAGAGGTCGATAATGGAAGAAACGGTCCAGTAAATATTGAACTGTTTCGGAACATGACCTGTAACCTGCGTATTGTGGGAGTAAACCAATTTAAGGAGACTGACAACAAAAACCGAAACACATCTAATGCAATTAAGATTTTTGATACGCTGTCTAAGGCCTATGTTACACTTCGGCGACGCGTTGGCGACGCTGTGTTGCGTGGGCTGCTACGCAGTGCGTAGCAGCCCGCGTAACACTGTCGTCGACATCGCCGGTAACAGCGTCGCCGAAGTATAACATAGGCCTAACCTGAACGATGACTCATAGTGAGGAGGAACTTTGCATTGCCTAACAAGAGACTTATCTTTGAGGACACTGCCTTAACGAACAAGAGTGATGTGAACGATTTTTAGCCCCGCACGAGTGATGTTGTGACAACTGATTTGATGCTTTACAAGGATACATCTCTTCAGGTCACGTGAAACAATGGATATAGCAAATCCTGTGCAGATTATTCCTAGTCAGCAGATTCCAGGTCACGTTCTGCTAAAACCTCAAAGTGAAGAGTGGAAAAGATCTAAGTAACCTAGTGAAGATCTAAAAGATTTCCCGAGCAAATTTTTACAATAAACCGTTATGAAATGTTCTTGTTTCTTCACCTTAGGTTTCACAATTGACTGTGAGCTGAAGTGAAAATCAGCTTGTAATCAAAAGTGTTTTATCTTGATTTAGATTACGATATGATCTGAGTGGATCTTGCCGCTACTATTATACACAACTCTCGTGGCGAAATGGAAGTGAAACCTTGAGCATAACACTAAAACAAAGTCCAGTGCTACCACTGACTTGCCGAAATTTATAGTTTCTGTCTAATTCGCATAGCGTTAAATTAGCCATCCTTAGTAATTCAATGAGAGTGTCAGTGGCAAAGGAGCTCTCAGTGTAATAAGGACTCATTAAATACACATAACCATTTACTACAGCAACTATAGTGTTACAATCTCTTTCATTCACCTCTCCCTACTGCTTCAAGTCTCCTATCAGTTCCAGTAAATATTGTATATCGGTTTGTAACTTTAAAAGAACGTTTTACCACTGAAATTGTAAGTCGCACTGTGATAGTTGATGACTAGCTAAATAAAAATTGTGAATAATGCACCTAATAGAAGATGATGCTGCTCAAATTCCTTGACTGAGACCACGGCAAAACTGACAAAGTCGATTCATTTAGTCATTGCATAAGGACGCCAAAAATGTTTCTTCAGTACTGGACGGAAACCACTAGCACACTCACTGACGTCGAATCTTATGAGTACCGTTTTAGAATCCCCAGTAGAAGCAGCTACACAGAAATCGCTGGAACAGAAAGTGGTTTGGGGCAGCAGGGAGAGATCAATGAAATTAATATAAATGAAATTAAAGTTTTTTTTGCAGGAAGTTTTAAAGAAATTTGAGCAGGATCGTCTCCTGTTAGGTGCATTATTCACAATTTTTATTTGGCTAGTCATCAACTAGCACAATGCGATTGTTACAATTTCAGTCGTAAAATGTTATTCTTTTAAAGCTACAGAACGATATACAATCTTTCCTGGAACTTATAGGAGACTTGAAGTAGTAGGGAGAGATGAAAGAAACTAAGATTGTGACACTTTAGTTTCTGTGGCAAATAGTGACGTATATTTAATGAGTCCTTAGTACACTGAGAGCTCCTCTGGCACTGACACTATTAACGAATTACTAAGGATTGCTAATTTAATGCAATGTGAATCAGATAGAAACTATCAATTTTGGCAAGTCACTGTAACCCTGGATTTTGTTCTAGTGTTATGCTCAAAGTTTCACTTCCATTTCGCCATGAGAGTTGTGTATAATAATAGCGGCAAGATCCACTAAGATGATATCGAAATCCAAATGAAGGTAAAAAGCAATATGAATACAAGCCGATTTTTACCTGAGCTCACAGTTGACTGTGAAATACTAGGTAGAGGTGCAAAGACTTTTCTCATAACGATACACTCTAGAAATAGAGTACAGAAATAAAATAAAAATGATACTCTGAAAAAATATCGCATCACTAATAACCCTCGAACTTCGTTCAAAATCTGATTGAATATGATTGAAGGTTTCCCAGGAGTGCTAGACTTTTTGAATGTGCCTTTTCAGTAAAGCCGGAAAATAACGTCACCTTAAGTCAAGCCAAACTACATGCGGAAGATAAGTATCGCATGGATGAGCTTTTGTCCATTTTTAGTGGTCAGAATGGTGCAAGTCTAGGTGGAGGTCTGCTATGTATCTCTTCCAGTCAAACCCAGTCAAATCAGGATGTCCCCCTGCAGTTCTTATGCACATGGTTCAGTGCTTAGTTTATTCATTTCACAAACCCTTTAAACAAATTCTTCCATTTTATAAAAAAAATGAAGGTAGATTCCCATCCCAGACTTGCACCACCAGAATTGTAACATAAATTTAATTTGGAGGAAGCAACAGTGTTCAATAAAGGTTATTGACAGAATTTTTGGCCCAGTTGTGGCTGTGTGATGCGTATTTATGCGTGCGCTGACAGATATAAAATGACAACGTTGGATGAGAAGATCTTTTCACAAACACACACACACACCATGCTCGCTATTCCGCGAGTGAATTTTCTAACATGACAAACAATTTCTTTTGGCACACACTTGGTGCTATTTTCTGCCTCAAAGTTGCCATTATTTTCACTTATTCTCGACTCGATTATTGAAATGGACTTAAACCTTAAAAATGCTGTGACTTCATGTAAGGTTAAACAACCAAACAAAATATGGAAGCTAGACAATTAAACTTGCCAGCATCAAAGTATCACAAGTTATCAAAAGATAAATTGATGGTTTTGGAAGGTGGACCAAATGGTGTTTTGTAAGGCAAATCCTACCGTGAGCCTTCTCCATAGGACAGTAGATGCTTTAAATGTGAAAGCGTTGACAATTTCACGGAATTAGCAGTGGAGAAAAGAATAGCAATGCAATTCCTTAGACTATGGTCTACCTCGTAAACTGGGATTTCACCAATAAATCAAGACAAACTAACGTAGTTCTGACCAAAAATTACCTTCTACTTGCCGCTTCTTTATTATGTGCACTGACTTGCCACGATTTTTATAGTGGCGAAGTTGTTCCGTATAATTCTGGCCATTCCAGGTTGTCTTTATGAATGTCAAGAAATATCACATATGTAGGATGCATTTAGAAGCTTATTTAATCCAGCACCAGCACACAAAAGTGAACAGAATGATTCCATCTTTATTGAAACGACCCTTCTTTAATGCGTTTTCAGCTGTGTTGCTAATTCTACTCCAAGGGATGCATTTAAAAGCTTATCTAGCCAGCATCAGCACATAGAAAGTGAGAAAATGACTTTATCATCATTGAAATGACTCTTTTCTACGTTTAGCTGTTGTGTTACTAATTCTGCTCATAATGATCTGTTTCCTGGGAATCGATTTTCTTCCAGTTTTTTCACTTATTGCGTTTTCAAAGTAATTTTTTCTGATATCAAGCGCTTATAGAGCACATTTTATGCAATGTTAAGAGGCAGAAAGGTGATGATAATACCCACGCCTTTTTCAGAGAAAAATCCGCCAAACGAGGAGCAAAAATGATTGCCTGACCAAACAACCCCACTTCTATTTCGCTTTGTTATCACTCGCACAAAAATATCCCCCATCCAACTACATCAGAAGCAAATTTTAAACGTTGGAACGGATTAGCCAATTTCTTTCAACGCGTTGTTAGCTAACTACAATGAATTCTAAACCGTTCTGTTGAAAGAAAACTCACATTCACAATCGTTATTCAGATCAGCTTCTGTTACAACCGCGATGTCATGGTGATGTGCTGATCCCCTGATTCGTCTCCTGTACCACTCAGTTTATTTACCTGAACATATTGTATGAGTAAGAAACGACGCCGACATACACACAGCGCAAAAACTGTTCAACCTAATTCTGCGACGGAATTATAACAAAGAAAATGTTTTGAAAAAGATTGCCTGCAGAACTACCTTGCAACCTAGACATGGTAACAGAAATTGCTACACCACAACGAACTAGAAACGAACCATACTAACGAAGAAAACCTCAAGCAACCCCAAGCGCTGCATTTGTCTCGCGGTCGCGACGCGTTTGTGTACGCGTAGCGCGAAAAGTCCTTCACGAGAGGTGCCGTGAGGTGAGAGAGCGCGATGGACGCTGATGTGCTTGGTGGCATTCTGGAATAGAAGAATGGAGACGATATGAAGAAATGGACTGCATTCAACAACTCTACGAGCACAGAGAAATCGGCGAGTCGAGCACTTCCGTCAGTTCAGTAGCTTCGCCTTTCCACTGGCGACTAAACAGCCAAGGGTAAGGCGAGCTGTCCATGAAAATGGACGAGTTTGGCGCAATATGGGTTGGGAGCGCGGGTGTTGTCACTGGTGGACTTGGATACTTTCGATATACAGCCTGCTATAGGACGACTATTTTGCTTCCCTAGCGGAGGTCCACCCCGGCACCGGGATTGTACTCAAATGGAAAAGGGATCTATCCTCGTCAAAGGGGAGGGTGGCGCCGCTACAAAAGAAAAACAAAGTGCGATAGCGTGGCCTCTTCCGGCTAGGAGACTGCAAAGAACGCTAATTCGAAGTGTTCTATTTATAAAATAGATAACTTTCAATTTCGCTGCAGTTGACAAAAAAGTCGAAGTGGAATGCTCCGTCCGCTCCGCATTAGGAATGATCCAAAAAAGGCAGGAAATTCCATCGCCATAAGAGTGCACTCCCCCCCCCCCAATTCACATTGCACCATGAGTTTTCCTACAGGGCAGATTTGTCAACAACTGAACCCGCGGGTTTGCGGAATATAAAGGGTAGAGATACCCACAATGAAGCATTCATATCAACCCCTTATTTCATCTCTCCTTCTTATGCCCCGAACACCCGCAGATTTCATTGTTGATGAATCCGGCACCAGGTGCACTCAATCGCAACTAAACCTAAAGAAAAATAAACATTCTGTAACAACATAAACCTTCGGAATTAGCTGTGAGTTTTATGAAGAAATATTTAGATTATCCTATATCTTTAACAGCAAGTTTTTGACCTCTAAAAATAAGGCTTGCCTATCGCCGAGTAGCTGAACAAAGTGTAGAAATACGGAATCGGACCTCACAATCTTGTAGACTTCGAATTGCTAAATAACGCTTGACCGTCGTAACTCACCACTGAATTTTTTGTAGAAGCTCAGAACCAATTTTTGACCTGCACCAGCAGCATTCGGCGTATTTTCCTAAATAACCGATGTGTTGATAGAATTCAACGGAGCGTTTTTCGCATCAACAAAATAGTTAATATTGAGAGTTGTTAGAAATTAGACAGAAAACGGCGGAGTTTCGCCAAATCTAATGGAAACGTCGTCAAACTACGTCGAATAGACGTGAAATGTCTGTTACAGAAAAGGAAACAAGTTGAAGAAGCGACGATGAGAAAGCGTTTCCGCATCAGGCAAAAGCGAACTCAATGTAAAATCCTTCTGTAGGCTCAATTCTGTGAGCTACGCAACCACCCACAATCAGCCCATGATCACATGTTTCTGGAGACGAATGAATGAGCACCGAGGGTTGGACGATGAGGATGAAAAGATCAGGTAAAATAGTGATTTGCGGCGGACCAATAATGTATTATGCAGTATTATTGATTGATTGATTGATTGATTGCACATGTTTGTGCGTTATACAAGAAAAGGAACGTAATCGAAGAAAAGCATAACATTTAACTGATTTGAGTGTTTCTCGATTCCATGTTTGTCTCTGATGCGAAATTCAATTAAATGAAATTCAATGAATTATTCCAATAGAAGAGCGAGTATCTCGAGGGCAAATGTAAAATGTAAACGCATTTTTTACATGAAAGTAAAAAATTAGAGAGATATGACGTGAGTTCGAAAATTCGGCACTGTGGTAGCCGAGGGAGGTCACCTTACAAAAAGTGTCACTAACACGAAAAAAAGTAAAAGAGAAGAGACACGCTGACAGTAACGGAAAGAGACAAACAATAACAGAATTGGGCAAGGGAAGGGACTACGGGATGTAGCCCAACTAAGGCACTCGTGATAAAATTGCCTAAATCCTGGAGCCCCTTCCCATGAAGCGGATGAGGTTCGGATCAGTAATCGAAACGAGTAGATGAGAGTGTATTTACACCCGAAGTATGTAACTACTCCTCACGCCTGCACGCCCAACGTGCTACGGTGCTCCTAACTACCCTAGCCCGCAAGTTTTCATTTGGACGAAAAAAAAAAGTTGGCTTGAGGTGAAAGTCTACGATTTGACTGAGGTGGTTAACCACCTGTATCACCTGTCGTACCGTTGATCATCGAGTTGCTCGAGCGGGCGCCAGCAGCGTCTTCATTCGTCCCTGTCGCGTGCCAGAGTGCTTCAATGGATCATCCTCGCTCGAGAGACACGAAGAACGTCATATCGGTCGTGCAGGGCTCTCACGAAGAGGCCCGACCAACGCGTTGGTGGGCGTCCAGGGACCAGATTCTTCAACCGCTTACCGGCCGGTAACGATATATCGGTTGTCGTGTCTGTATCTCTGTATCTCTCTGTATCACATACTACGTAGGACGGTATGGTGAATCCGCACTGAGAAGATACTAGCGGTAACTTGATGAATCCGGCCCCTGGTGTTCTCTTGACATCCCGCGGAACCCAGTCGGTGACTCTTGTCCAGCGGATGTCTGCGAAGCACATTACGAGGCCGGCCCACCTAATTTTCGACAAATTGGCCCTCGCGACAGCGTCTCTGAACTTCGTACGTCGGCGAAGGTCGGAAGGTGGTTAATATTTACCGTTATTTTTGAACTAGGTTTCGAATTAATTAAGATTCGCTGTTATTTTTTAAGTTTGCTTCGAATGCAAAAGAGTAATCAGTAAATAGTGTTGGATAGTGAAATCTACAGTAGGGTCTATTGTTTCTTCAGACATCTCCTGCTCGTTGATGACCACAGTCTGATTGAAAAATCTGACAGGAAGGTCTACATCTTTGTCTCAATACACCCGAAAAAATGACAACCCTGTTTGGGAGGGTTCTCAATAAGCCACTTTCTTAAGGATGGCTTTCTAATGGAGTTCCCGAGGTGGAGCAACCACCGGCGAACCAACAATATCTTCGGAAATCCCTTGGGAAACTATTGAACCTAAACGAATTTATTCACCACGGCCTGTGCCGTAAGCCTCGACATGCCGGAAGACCACGGCCTGCGGGATGAGTCATCACTCGTCGAGAGAATCGCGGAGTGGAGTAAACCCGTCCATTGTACGGAACGCCCTCGAGGCATAAGCGGCTGACCGGCTGGCACATCCAGCTCATACCTCCACGGAAAGGGCAGGGGTGTGGGCGGTAACTGTGATACTGACATCTCAATCCAACTGCCTAACCTCCTGGAACCCAGCTAGAAGGGCCCAGAGAGGGGTAGAAGGGCCACGCAGTTGGACGCCCTCCGTGCCAATTTTTGGAAGACTCCAAGGAGTCGACAAGGCGAGTTCGAGTAGGACGTAAGATGAACTCCCATACTTACGCAGTTGAATCACTCGGTCCAACCAATTCTCCATCTCTTCGGATTTAGTGACGACGTCAGTCCTGATCTGTTTTCTCTGTGCCACCATCTCACTGCACAGGCAAAGTGCCGTTCAAAAAAACCTCCACGACAATCCGTCGAAGTGGAATGCGTTACACACTTAGTAAATGAAAAGACTATTTTGAACTCAGGAGTTTTGTGAGGGTCAAGAAATCCCATCAGAGCTCTAGATACAAGTCTAGAACGGGGGAGGGGGGAGAGTTACTCTGGATATTCTCAAATGAGGTAACCAAACTCAGAAGCTCTGTGATGTTGATGAACTTCCATCAGAGCTTCAGATGCAGAGTGGGCGAGGGGGGGGGGGGGGGGTGGGGGAAGGTCTACTCTAAATCTTTTCCGCTACAGTTAAGTTTACTTATCCGTTATCTAAACCTAGATGTTCCTGTTCCGCAGAGACCTTTTTAAACGAAGGAAAATTGTGGCCTCTAGGTGTTTTGAGCGATATGCAAAAAAATCGTGTGGATAGTTAATATTGATTGATATTATTCTGTTGATTTTATAGGTAATAATGATCGATATTGTTAAGTTTGATTATTATCGATTATGTGAGTATGATTGGCGCAGGTTTAAGCGTCTGGCAAGATTTTTGCCAAAAATTTACAACCAACATCTTTTTTTACATCACCGTTGTATTTCTTCTCTGTATTGTTTTTTCTTCAAAATTTTATGCGATTTTTGTACCTTTTTATAGGTTCTTCTTTCCAGGTGCAGCATCGACACTGCGGGGACAGAAGAAGACATACACTTTGATTGATTGATTGATCGAATGATTTGTTTAAAAAAAGGTTGATTAACGTTTGGAATATGTAATATGTTGACAATATTCTGATTTCGATTGTTCTACAGTTAAAAATAAAGAGCTTTGACGAGCAGTTTTTGAGTTAATTATAACGAGTCCAACTTTTCAGATTTTCTGAGGATCTCATGGATACGCCACATTTTTACCTGAAGGAGCAAAATTTGAATCCGAAATTGTAGTGTATAAAATTATGAGTGTTAATTGCTAAAGCAGACTTACGTGATATTCTTACAAAAGTTTTTGAGGCAGTCTTTGAAGTGATGACGGAGACGCAACTGATGGATAAACTTCTCGGGCAAAAATGTTCTGCTTCTGAAGGAAAAAACCATCAGAGTGTGAAATTGTGCCACATAGAATTTTAAGTTGTGATTATTATACATTAAAAATAAACTTCTTCGCAGCGATCTTCGATATGATTAGGACAGATCTTGTTCAAAATTTCGTTTTCCATGGAAAATTAATTATTTTCTGGTGAAAGCAGATCTGTGCAGATAAAAGTTAACCGCAAAAAATTTCAACTTTTGGTCAATACACAGTAGACATTGGATCCGATGCCAATTCGGATAATTCGGACCCGTCATTTTTTCCAACTTTGGTGAAGCAGTTTGTGCGAACAATGGTATTTTTGAAAAGCCCGTATCATGGGGCGATTTAGATAGAAGTGGCGTTCATCGGGTCGAATTTTATGATAATTTTGGTAACTGATTTAGGTTCGAAATCTGATGCCCTCTCCGATTTGGGTATCCTATCTAAGATCTAACGGTAAATAAGTTATATCATAGTCATAAGAAAATCCTTTTTTTAAAGCTACTATTATTTGAGCCAAACCAAGATCCGGGCCGTCTCAGGGAAGACATTCTTTGCACAATCCTTTCAAACGGTTTGAAGTAACCGACGGTTTCGAGTTATCCGAATCGATATCGAATCCAATGTCTAAGGCACTGTAAAAAAATAATTTCCTGAATCGAGCAGGTTGGAACAACCTTGGGTCGATCTTCCACCGACGGCCTTGGAGCGTCAAAATTGGACGTTCACAAAAATGATCACGTTTTCGAATCTCTGAAAAGCCAACTATTTTTTGAAAAAAAATAGAAATGCTCGATTGGTATACAGTAACCAGTTTTCAAAAGGGGGTCTCTATCAGGACGGGGAAGTTTCGATTTCTGGTCGATTTTTGGTCAAAATTCTTGTATGTTTCAATTGAAAAAATAGGAGAGCCTTTACAGCTTTTTGCAGGTCATACAAGTGCTACCGACACACAAGGGAAGGGTCTGAAGCGTATCGAACGGGGGGAGCGAGTCATATAGGGAGAATCCTCACCCCTCAATGAGTATGAAAATGTGTTTATTTTTTGCCAAGTCGTTAAGCCAAGGAGTAGGGGGTCACAATGGAGTAGCACGCGTTTGGGGGTCTTGTATGTACACCCGCGATACCTCTGCGAACAAGCGGATCATATAACGAAGTGGAAGAGGAGTTGCTTCATGCGAGGAAGGTCGGGGTTAGGTTCTTGTGCGCTGCTGCATTTTTGCATTTCGACTGACTGGTTGAGATTTGGGGGATTCTGACATCTATACCATTTTCAGACGTTCTCTGCGCATTTTCTAGCTGTGCGCTGTGGAGAGTACCTTTCTTGCGACTTGTTTATTACCGACCGGATTTTTAACAACAATGTTTTCATCTACTTCAAGTTGGTGTGCTTCGAAGTCTTTTATTATGCTGGCCATCCGCTCGGCCAGCTTGATTTCTTCCCTCGAAGGTTCCTTGTCTAAAGGTGGGCCACACTTTAGCGGGAGCAGGTGGATCACCACTCGAGCATCTTCAGACATTGTTGGTGTTGGGTTTTAGAGAATCTTCTACAGGCCTCTGACTTCCAGGTGTCAGGCAAAGATGAGGGAAAGAGTGTATCGATGCCGTTTAGGTTAATTTGCGGAATCCACAGACCGAGTTTCTCACTTGAACCACCTCCGACGTCATATCCTGGTCTCTTTTGAAAATCCGAGCAGGATGGCTTTTCCCGAGGTCATTGGTCCATCTATGAAAACAGACTGTGAGGAGCCTGTAGCCTTTATACGTGCCCCTATTGTGCACAGTGGGGCTTCATGCACTTTGTACCTATGTATCACTGACGTTGAACCTTTCTACGTCATCATGTTGAATACCACAGCACTCGGCTGGAAAATTAGGCATAAACGTCTGAAAGCGGCATAGACGTCAGAATCCCCAAATCTCAACCAGTCA